>JAMPIV010009341.1:0-165129 GCA_024509875.1 Oreohelix idahoensis | reverse complement strand
TCACAATAATAATCAATGTACGGCAAATATATTAGCCGCCATTAAAAACGCATCGAAATCGTGACATGTTTTCACTGTTGAAATGTTTATGCAAGTGAGCGATTTTCAAACCCCGAAAGTGTGCAAGTGATGAAGTTCATGTATTCCCACTTTACTGTCGATGTGATGTTTACTTCAAATTTTGCGTGCTTCACGTGCAAAACAAGGTTTTTGATCAATTCTGGCTTTATTAAAAGTCGAATCACATTGAAATTTGGCACACGCATTAGTCAAGTTTCAGCGAGTAAAAAGCCATTATCTGTTTTCATCGAAAGAAAGTCTGTTAATGTTTTTGTCATGCCTCGACTGTCGTCACAAGAGCGATGGCAAGCTGTTGGTATGCTCAGCAGTGGAATGGCGACTAGAGAAGTTGCCAGACATTTCAATTGTGACCAGTCCACTATAGTGAGGCTGAACCAGCCATTTCGGGCGACAGGTACTACCAATGACCGTCCCAGGCTTGGTCAACCTCGTGTAACAACACTAGCTCAAGATGACAGTGAGTGCGACTTTCGTTTTTACACCTAGGATTGACAACTGCTTAGGAGCCGGTTCTGAATTGTCTCATGTTTAATAATACAGCAAATTTGGGTTAGTAAATGGATCAGAAATGTAAAATTAGTGGTTTCATGTATTTTAAATTTAGCACAACGAGTTGTGGTTCATAAACTAATGCGATGCGTTTTTAATGGCGGGTAGTATATGTACCAATAATATCACTACTTACTTGATCTTCAACATCACTATTACCTTCAGCTATACCAATAATATCAATACTTACTTGATCTTCATCATCACTATTACCTTCAGCTGCTCAAGGAGCATAGGCCTTCGTCAACTGTGTGCCAGCTACTCCTGCCCTATGCCATCCGCTCAAGATCTTCCCGTGTCTCCTATATTCCGTTAATTTCTGTCTTCAGAAATAGGAACATGGTACGACGTTTAACCACAGGAACAAAGGAAATTAAAAGGATATATATAAAGGCGCAGGTCCCTTCCGACCACCACTTTCCCGGGGGGGGGGGGGGGGTGGACGTGCCTGACATAGCAAAGAAGAGTCATCACAGAACAAGAACAGATTACCGGAGAGCAAAGCTGCCCCAAATACTAGCGGGACCGGTCCTTCTCAAAAGCCGAACAATGCAACTCTTGACACGACGACGGAGTTAACTGTGACGTGTGTCGGCCCGACTCCTGGCGAGGCAGAGGAGGGGGCAGATGCAAACGTCCCTGGCCTAGATGATGAAGACCCTGACCTTGAAGACATGATGAGATCGTTACAACAGATGCAGGAAAGAAGAGAGAAAAGAAGACAGGAGCTTATAACCATGTGGCCACCACCATACGTACCCGAATCGACAGCAGAAACCTTGTCTACCTCAGAGAAGCTGCACCAAACCCCGATGACAATCCAAAATATAGAAAAAGGTCGGAAAACTACATCACCTACGACCCAGAAAACATCCCCGAAGCCACCACCACACGATGCCGAGTTGACAGCTGTGGCTACCCCAGGGAAGCTGCTCCAAACTCCGAAGACGATAAAATCACCACCAAAGCAAGACGTCATAGTAGAGGCTCCAGTGTGTAGTGATCAGGCAAGAACTACAGAACGTGATCAGAAGCAGTCAACAAAACAGAACGTGAGACCGTCCCAGACACCCCACACTCTAACGCAGACGGAAATCAGAGCGTGTCACCTGCGCAAGCCAAGCAATGCCGGTTCTCACAAGGCACTACAGGAGAGGATTGTTAAGATCACCCAGATGTCGGGAGGTGAGGCCTCACTCAGGGCCCTACCCGACGATAAAGTGATCGGGATCCTCGAGGTAATAACTGGCAGGAGAGGCATTGCGAAAGTAGGGAGGCACGAAAAGGGAGTCGTGCTTTCTCTCAACAGCACGGATAAAACAACTTCGCTGATGACAGAACTAGAGTCCGGACCGAAAGAATTCATGCTGCCCCACCAGATAAAAGTAGTGATGGAGACCTGCAAGACAACAAAGAAGTTGGTACTAAGAGGGGTGGATACCAGATGGTCCGCAAACGAAGTCCAAAGTTGCCTACAAACTGAAAACAGAAATGCTCAAATCATACAAGTCGAAAGGTTAAAGACATGGAATAAAAAAGATACCAATCTGGTGGTAGTAACTATTGAAGGAGTGACAAGACCTGAAAGACTGACACTCACAGATACATCAAAAAGAACAGAAGCCTAAATCCCTCCGGTGATGCAGTGCTCCAACTGCCAGCAATTTTCCCACACCAAGAAAACATGCAGGAGAGATGCAGTCTGTCGATATTGCGCGGGAAGCCACCAATATGGCGACTGCCCCAGGGCGAAGGAGGACCACAATTACAAAGCGATTAACACAAATCGTACCTGTGCAAACTGAACTCGGAAACCATGGGGCTAGGTACCGAGGCTGCCCTATGTTCCAGGAAACAAAGAGCATACTAAAGGAAGCGGTTTCCAAAAACATCCCCTTCAGAGAGGCAAAACATAGAGTGACAGCAGAGGTCACCAAAAGACAGCGCACAACAGAAAGAAGACAGCTACATCAGCTGACCGCTGAAATCAAAGAAATAAAACTAAAACTCCAGGGCGAGAGCAGAAGCAGGCAGACTCCCGAAGATAAAACCGACAGTGGTGAAGACGTGATAGACCTACAGAGCGTTAGAAATATGATGGAAAACATGAAAAAAATTCAGCAGCAGGTAGAAGCAGAGGTCAAGAAGCTGACAGAGCTGAAAGAAGAAAACATGGCAATACTCAAAAAAATAGAAGCAGAACGAAGAGCCGTAGGGGAAATTACATCTAACACACGGGAAACAAAAACGAACGACTAATCAGACGAAGAAGTCATCGAGGAAACACTAGAAAGACTACTCCCAGCAATCATAGAAAAAGCGCTATTTCAGATACAGGAGAAAAGGAAGACACAAGAATCAGAAACGAGGAGGGCAAAAACCAACAGAACCACACAAGCCAGACAGTGAAACACGCCACAGCACCACGAACAGACAAGCAACGAAGAGGAATCCAGACAGCCAGCTAGTGATCCTTTTTAGGACCAGTCCTTTTCAGGACTAACAATCGACTAGCATAGAAGAACCTAACGCACAATATACCCCAACTCGTATAACCAATTTTCAGGTTGAACAGGGTATAATAGCAACATAGTAGACAAACCAACGAACGAACGAACTGAGGAGAGCATGTAAATGCTTATATTTAAAAAAAAAAAAAAAATAGATTACAATGTCTGCTTCCGAAAATTCTTTAAATGTGGGAACAGGGGGAGGGTGGTGTATTAAAGTATCCAACATGCTCTGCAACAAAATAATATATTCCCAGCACTGCTTGATCTTCCCTGTGTAGTTGTTCTGTGGGAGGAGGAGGCAAAGACAGAATAGTACGACTGCACCCTAAGGCACGTCTAAGTACACTGCGACAATGCTGAGGTTGTGCACGAGGCTGTCAACCTCATTATTTAAAACAGGTTGCCACAGAAACCACGGCTGCAGGAGCATGTATATGTTAGATGCTGGCTTCCTGCAAGGACACCAGCTACACTGGCTGTTCCATGCTCCACAAGGAGCGCAAAAGAAAATAACGATCACAGGTAGATCTATGGTACAACATATCACGGAGTTTATTAATACACCACTGCAGTGATGTTTCACGTAGCTCAAGCAATTTTTACACAATTTAACTATTTTAAGTATTAAAGAAACAAACCTGCCGGGTTATCCTCTGATGATCAGAAATATCTTCGTTTATCTTTACATCAACAGATTCCTATAGACTATGAGAACCACGACACAACACGTATATGTAACCTAGAACGGTGTTCGGAAATATAATCGAGTTAAGTGTGAGATGCTCAACAGGATAAATACACGTGAACGAATAAGAAAGATCACTTGTGTAACAATGACATGGCGAAAAATGCGTGCGGTGAAGCAGTGTGGAGTTTATGTTCCGGCTCCTTGATGACACACGCGCGTTTGTAACAATTCGGCAAACACTGTAACATTCATACGGATTAACACGTGAGTGGTTGACGATGGAAGCAATTGTGAACATGTATAAAAGTAAGATACATATTGCCAGAAAGAAATGGAAATATTTATAATCTAAATCGGGTATTTCATTTATCGAGGACAGCTAGTAAACAAACAAACAAAAACTATGAGGCGGGCGTCCTAAAAGGCGACCGTGTGACCGTTAGCTCTAATTTACTTTGGTTTTTTTTTTTTTAGCTGACCTAATATGAAAAGTCAATTTTAAAACGCCTTGAAGTGCCTAAATCAAAGAATTTGTTAAAGAAAACGCTGTTAAGAAAATAAAAAAAAGTTAAAATGCCGATGGTAGACAGTTTTAAATTACGGTAAATCGCAGCGTGTAAATCGACTTTTTAAGTCTGAAAAAAAATCTCTCCAAAACTAGAGCTTAAACAGCGACTGTAAATAAGAACACTTAGGCTTACATTAATTTTAACTCCAAGATTAATTCTGCTTCAAAGTTATATTATATTGAAAGCATGTTTTTGGCCGGCCTCGATTTCGCTACCAGACCTGGCGGAGAACTGTGGGTCGCCAAAAGCTACCTGGCGAAGAACTGTGGCCGGCCAAAAGCTGCCTGGCGGAACACTGTGGAGGCAGAGATGGAAAGCATATCCAGAACTGGGGCACCACACCAAGAATGGCTACCGACGGAGCAAAGTGGAGACAGTTGGTTGCTGCCCTACGAGACGCCACTAGGCGTGATAGTTACTGATTGCTGTGTTAGTCAGCGGACAAGAACCAAAGAAGAAGAAGAAAGGTAGTATGATCACATTTTACAAACCTTCAAAGTCTTGCTGAAAATGCTGTTCATCGTATAACGTAATGAGGTCTTTACAGTATTTGGGTACGAATCACTCGCAGATCCGATTTCGTCTTCGGTATTTTCGCTGTCATCATCCTGCTCGTCACAAACTCACCACAACAAACATCTTCTTTCCTATCCACTGCATTTTAAATCCCAAATAATAATAAAAAGTAATAAATTACGAAAGTTTCAACACGAACAGCTTTCCAAGGCTACCACTAATTTGTACAACATATCCAGTGGTGAAGAACGCATATTAGGAAAATGCTCCTTTCTCCGAGGTAGATACGTGGAACACCGTATATAGAGCACAAGAAACAACTTGCGAACACATGCAAATACCACTCCACGTGCCACTGGGCCGAGGGACGAGAGCCCAAACGTTAATGACTGTTCTTCGTCCACCATTCACTTGTTCCATCTCAAATGAACGTTGTCCTACCGTAACTTGGGGAGGGGTGGGGGGGAGGGGGAGAAAAAAAAAAGGGGGGGGGGGAGACTTTACGGCGATTATAGGCTGAAACCAGGTTTTGAGCTAAAAATTTTGAGGTCGACTTATACGCTGCAATTTTTAGTACCGGGTTTCTATGACAGAGAATATTTAAGTACCGAGTTTAGAGACCGAACAGTATTCAAATAAAGTGCGAAATATGCTAGCGAAAGTTTGAAAATGGGGGGAGAGGGAGAGAGAATGTAGAGATATGAAATAACAATAATAATCTGATCGTGCTGTTAAATGAACATACAACGCCTGGAGTATTTCTTCCCGCTGGTGACAAATAAAGAAAACAAAGTTTAAAGCAGTCCCATAGAAGAAACTGCCGTAGGACAGTCAAGTGTTAGAGACTTCACCATAATAGGTCCAGCGTTTTTTTTTAATAACGTGGGGTGACCAGTTCCCTTACCGGCTGCTTTTGCCTTCCCTGACTCAAAAGCAGAGCCAGGTACCCATTTACATATGGGTAGGCTGCAACGCGACGCTACCAGGTTTATATCCCAGAACCTGATGACTGTGCCGAGAGAGTAAACCACTCTTGTCGCTTAAAGAACAATTCGAACGCTCTGGATACATATTACCCTAGTAAAATGGTTCGCACATACAGTATAAATATATTTTCATGAATGTGTGAATGTACACAGGTGCGACGTTGTATATATGTAAATAAACATAGGGTTACGATGAAGTCAGTATTAAACAAACTGTAGTTCGTGTAAACACATATAGGAATTGCCACGAAGACTAAATTCGGCCTTTGCTAGATCAGCGGGACCTGCGTTCAAAGGTGATGTTCAAAGTATTCTCAGAGTGCGAGAAGCAAACACACATCATTCTTGTATCCACTGTGATAAAAAGGTCACTTGTTAGTGATACATAAAAAGAACATGTGCGAAAGATGATCAATGAAGCTATAAACAAACAAATCGTGTCATTTACCACTTCACAAACTTTGTTTTTTTAGCATGGTGTCAAACAAAATGCTTTCTTTCATGCAGTTTATTTTCCAGTAACCAGTACAACATCCTGAAACAACATATGAAAGCCCTAAACATCGTAAAATTTTCAATGAAGTTATACGAAAATCAATTCTCATGTGGCACTAGTGAACTCGAGTTTAGTAAAACATAATTTGTATAAACTGTTACATTTTAATTCAAATTAAATCATGCACTTTTAAATCCAAGATTAAAAGGTAAAGGATCCCGTTACACACCCATTGAGGGATATTGGGAAAATGCTGTTAGGCCCATATTTTCTTGACCAAACGGCACACTAAGGGTGCTGTGGTCAGCATCACGCCGGCCGCCTTAAAATTCCCAGAGTTGTTCTGGTACCCAATTCATGAGGCTGGGTCGACCCCGGAGCCGTTTGCGGTCTAAAAAATCCCACTTAAACTGACGATCGAACCAGAACCGCCGAGCTGGGAAGCCAGTGCACTAACCACTTGGCTACCGCGCGTATGGAAGAGTAACATATCAGAAACTAGAAGAATGTAAACATTTTAAAGAAATGCATAATCCCAGCTCATAAGATTAGCTATCATCATCACTGTCATTTTCATTTGCGTTCCTTACGGAGCATGGACCCACCACTGCAGCAGGTCAACTTACAGGAAGCCTGTACCAAACATTCGCGTGTTCTTATAGCGATGGTTTTTTGAGGCAATTTGTTTGACATGATGAGGTTGCCAGCCTTATGCACGCACAACCTCTTATTAGTCGTCTTCTACGACATGCATGAGGGTGCAATAGTCCGATTCTTTCTTTCTTTCTCTCTCTGGCACTACACGGAGCAAGAGTTTAACCCTTATGCTTTTTGTTGTAGCTCTTATCGAGTCTTTGAATATCTGTCGGACAAGAATAGAAGCGGGGAGAGCATAAGATAAACTAGACCACAATGTCTTTTATATTTTGATATGAACCCTAAAATAACCGACAGACCTTATGTTTAGATTGGACTGTGCGCGCCTCGCCATAAGGAGACAAACTCCAATTTAAAAAAAAAAGAGGAAAAAATATGCAATTACAATGTAATTAGTGACGGTTAATCTAAGCTGTGAAGGCATCGCTTTTCTTAATAGCCTTAGAAGGCAATAAGTAATGGTTGGGTTTTGAGATAACAGGTCAGGGGTCATGTAGCGAATACTCATAAGTTCTGTCCGCAAAGCTCTTTGAACAACTCGCATATTCTCTTCTTTTCTTTTTAAAAATAGTAGTGCCTCGTTTTGCCAAGGCGCGACCCGTTCAGCATAGACACAAGGTTTTGTCGGTTATATTAAGGCGCATGTCAAAAATATAAAGACCTTGTGGTCTATATTATTTGCATATTCTCAATGCGTTAATCTTCCGAATCGCTAAAATGCACATTATAGCTGGCAACTAAAAAAGCAATGTGACTGAAAAGTCAAGTCTTATTTCTTATATTTGTATATCTTCACGTCTATCTAATGGATATACAAGAAACAAATATAAAAACTGCCATTTGAGTAAAAACAAAATAAAAAAGGTAAAGGATCCCGTTACACGCCCATTAAGGCATATTGGGAATATGGTGTTAGGCCCATATTTTCTTGACCATCGGCACAATAGGGGTGATGGGGTCTGCATCACGCCGGCCGCCTTAACCTTCCCAGAGTCGCTCTGGTACCCAATTCATGAGGCTGGGTCGACCCCGGAGCCGTTTGCGGTCTACAAAATCCCACCTCAACTGGGGATCGAACCATTGACCACTGAGCTAGGAAGCCAGTGCACTAACTAACCACTGTGCTACCGCGGCTCTTTGCCATTTGAGTAATAAGTTTTATTTCTTTTTCTTTCCAAATAATAATAATAATAAATAAATAAAATTAAATAAACAAAATAAAATAAAATATAAATTGGCCTATAAACTGACTTTACAGGAGACAGCACAAACTGCTTTATCTTCTTCCGTGTCACTCCTTGGGGAGCATGCAGCCAGCATCAACTCTTGTGCTCCTTAGGAGCATGGAGCCAGCATCAACTTTTGTGCTCCTTAGGAGCATGGTGCCATCATCAACTCTTGCGCTCTTTAGGACCATGGAGCCAGCATCAACTCTTGCGCTCTTTATGTGCATGGAGCCAGCATGCAGTCAGCATCAACTCTTGCGCTCTTTAGGAGCATGGAGCCAGCATCAACTCTTGCGCTCTTTATGTGCATGGAGCCAGCATGCAGTCAGCATCAACTCTTGCGCTCTTTATGTGCATGGAGCCAGCATGCAGCCAGCATCAACTCTTGCGCTCTTTATGAGCATGGAGCCAGCATGCAGTCAGCATCAACTCTTGCGCTCTTTATGTGCATGGAGCCAGCATGCAGCCAGCATCAACTCTTGCGCTCTTTAGGAGCATGGAGCCAGCATGCAGCCAGCATCAACTCTTGCGCTCTTTATGTGCATGGAGCCAGCATGCAGCCAGCATCAACTCTTGCGCTCTTTAGGAGCATGGAGCCAGCATGCAGCCAGCATCAACTCTTGCGCTCTTTATGAGCATGGAGCCAGCATGCAGTCAGCATCAACTCTTGCGCTCTTTATATGCATGGAGCCAGCATGCAGCCAGCATCAACTCTTGCGCTCTTTATGAGCATGGAGCCAGCATGAAGCCAGCCTGCAGCCAGCATCAACTCTTGCGCTCCTTAGGAGCATGGAGCCAGCATCAACTCTTGCGCTCTTTATGTGCATGGAGCCAGCATGCAGCCAGCATCAACTCTTGCGCTCTTTATGAGCATGGAGCCAGCATGAAGCCAGCCTGCAGCCAGCATCAACTCTTGCGCTCCTTAGGAGCATGGTGCCAACATCAACTCTTGTGCTCTTTAGGACCATGGAGCCAGCATCAACTCTTGCGCTCTTTATGTGCATGGAGCCAGCATGCAGCCAGCATCAACTCTTGCGCTCTTTAGGAGCATGGAGCCAGCATGGAGCCAGCATGCAGCCAGCATCAACTCTTGCGCTCTTTAGGAGCATGGAGCCAGCATGGAGCCAGCATGCAGCCAGCATCAACTCTTGCGCTCTTTATGAGCATGGAGCCAGCATCAACTCTTGCGCTCTTTAGGAGCATGGAGCCAGCATGGAGCCAGCATTAACGCTTGTGCTCCTTAGGCGCATGGAGCCAGCATGGAGCCAGCATTAACGCTTGTGCTCCTTAGGCGTATGGAGCCAGCATTAACGCTTGTGCTCCTTAGGCGCACGGAGCCAGCATTAACTCTTGTGCTTCTTAGGACCATGGAGCCAGCATCAACTCTTGTGCTCCTTAGGGCCATGGAGCAGCATCAACTCTTGTGCTCCTTAGGAGCATGGAGCCAGCATCAACTCTTGTGCTCCTTAGGACCATGGTGCCAGCATCAACTCTTGTGCTCCGTAGGACCATGGAGCCAGCATCAACTCTTGTGCTCCTTAGGAGCATGGAGCCAGCATCAACTCTTGTGCTCCTTAGGACCATGGAGCCAGCATCAACTCTTGTGCTCCTTAGGGCCATGGAGCCAGCATCAACTCTTGTGCTCCTTAGGAGCATGGAGCCAGCATCAACTCTTGTGCTCCTTAGGACCATGGAGCCAGCATCAACTCTTGTGCTCCTTAGGAGCATGGAGCCAGCATCAACTCTTGTGCTCCTTAGGAGCATGGAACCAGCATCAACTCTTGTGCTCCTTAGGACCATGGAGCCAGCATCAACTCTTGTGCTCCTTAGGGCCATGGAGCCAGCATCAACTCTTGTGCTCCTTAGGACCATGGAGCCAGCATCAACTCTTGTGCTCCGTAGGACCATGGAGCCAGCATCAACTCTTGTGCTCCTTAGGAGCATGGAGCCAGCATCAACTCTTGTGCTCCTTAGGAGCATGGAGATAGCATCAACTCTTGTGCTCCTTAGGACCATGGTGCCAGCATCAACTCTTGTGCTCCTTAGGACCATGGTGCCAGCATCAACTCTTGTGCTCCTTAGGACCATGGAGCCAGCATCAACTCTTGTGCTCCTTAGGACACGGGAACCAGCATCAACTCTTGTGCTCCTTAGGACCATGGTGCCAGCATCAACTCTTGTGCTCCGTAGGACCATGGAGCCAGCATCAACTCTTGTGCTCCGTAGGACCATGGAGCCAGCATCAACTCTTGTGCTCCGTATGGACCAGCATGGACCATGGAGCCCAGCATCAATGGAGCCAGCATCTCTTGTGCTCCTTAGGACCATGGTGCCAGCATCAACTCTTGTGCATCAACTCTTGTGCTCCTTAGGACCATGGAGCCAGCATCAACTCTTGTGCTCCTTAGGACCATGGAGCCAGCATCAACTCTTGTGCTCCTTAGGAGCATGGAGCCAGCATCAACTCTTGTGCTCCTTAGGACCATGGAGCCAGCATCAACTCTTGTGCTCCTTAGGACCATGGAGCCAGCATCAACTCTTGTGCCAGCATCAACTCTTGTGCTCCTTAGGACCATGGTGCCAGCTCTTGTGCTCCTTAGGACCATGGAGCCAGCATCAACTCTTGTGCTCCTTAGGACCATGGAGCCAGCATCAACTCTTGTGCTCCTTAGGACCATGGTGCCAGCATCAACTCTTGTGCTCCTTAGGACCATGGTGCCAGCATCAACTCTTGTGCTCCTTAGGACCATGGTGCCAGCATGGAGCCAGCATCAACTCTTGTGCTCCTTAGGAGCATGGTGCCATCACTGCAGCATGTTCCCAGGAACATTGGCATCCGCTTGCAGCGGTGGTTTCTTTGTTATAAAATCCTATGTTGAACAGAGTGGATCTCACGCTGAGCTGTAATGCTAATATGACATAGCAGTTTATGCTTTTAAGAAAAGCAGTTAATTCCCTTTATGTTAACGCTGGTTGATATAAATTAGTTGGACAGGAATAAATAAATTTAAAACACAGGATGTGACTTTTCAATCCCCTTGTATAATACTTCTTCCCTATCAATTTCCAGGCTGGATGGTTGATATTATAACACAAATCGTTGTTGAGGTATGTAGATTAGCGCTGCAGGCGTGGCCAACCAATGAGTGGTAGAACTGACGCGATTACGACTACACGGTCCACCGACAAAAATTAAAAGTACTATCCTATCAGATACTGGTAAAGGTAGTCCTATTTCAAATACTGGTAAAAGTTGTCCTATATCAGATACTGGTAAAGGTAGTCCTATATCAGATACTGGTAAAGGTAGTCCTATATCAGATACTGGTAAAGGTAGTCCTATATCAGATACTGATAAAGGTAGTCCTATATAAAATACTGGTAAATGTAGTCCTTTATCAGATACTGGTAAAGGTAGTCCTATATAAAATACTGGTAAAGGTAGTCCTTTATCAGATACTGGTAAAGGTAGTCCTATATCAGATACTGGTAAAGGTAGTCCTATTTCAAATACTGGTAAAAGTTGTCCTATATCAGATACTGGTAAAGGTAGTCCTATATCAGATACTGGTAAAGGTAGTCCTATTTCAAATACTGGTAAAAGTTGTCCTATATCAGATACTGGTAAAGGTAGTCATATATCAGATACTGGTAAAGGTAGTCCTATATAAAATACTGGTAAAGGTAGTCCTTTATCAGATACTGGTAAAGGTAGTCCTATATCAGATACTGGGTAAAAGTTGTCCTATATCAAATACTGGTAAAAGTTGTCCTATATCAGATACTGGTAAAGGTTGTCCTATATCAGATACTGGTAAAGGTAGTCCTATATCAGATACTGGTAAAGGTAGTCCCATATCAAATACTGGTAAAGGTAGTCCTATACCAGATACTGGTAAAGGTAGTCCCATATCAAATACTGGTAAATGTTGTCCTATATCAGATACTGGTAAAGGTAGTCCTATATCAGATACTAGTAAAGGTAGTCCTATTTCAAATACTGGTAAAAGTTGTCCTATATCAGATACTGGTAAAGGTAGTCCTATATCAGATACTAGTAAAGGTAGTCCTATATAAAATACTGGTAAAGGTAGTCCTTTATCAGATACTGGTAAAGGTAGTCCTATATCAGATACTGGGTAAAAGTTGTCCTATATCAAATACTGGTAAAAGTTGTCCTATATCAGATACTGGTAAAGGTTGTCCTATATCAGATACTGGTAAAGGTAGTCCTATATCAGATACTGGTAAAGGTAGTCCCATATCAAATACTGGTAAAGGTAGTCCTATACCAGATACTGGTAAAGGTAGTCCCATATCAAATACTGGTAAATGTTGTCCTATATCAGATACTGGTAAAGGTAGTCCTATATAAAATACTGGTAAATGTTGTCCTATATCAGATACTAGTAAATGTTGTCCTATATCAGATACTGGTAAAAGTTGTCCTTTATCATATACGGGTATATGTAGTCCTACACCAGACACTGGTAAATGTAGTCCTATATTAGATACTGATAAAGGTAGTTGATAACGCCCTTTTTGAGGCCATCACATTGATAAGGGAGAGTGGATGTATACTGTTACTGCTTTCATAAGGTCATACTGGACACGTAGATGGATGGTCAACTCGTTCCGACACAGTGCTGACATCGAGTGAGAATGTAGATGTAAAAGACGGGAATGTGTGTACAGTTCTGTTGAGTTGACAAGTCACTCACTCAATCATAAGCAGAAGTCAATAAAGAGCAGACCACTGATGACGTTTCATACATTTAATAATGGACGTACACTTCGACATCACGATTACACTCATTTGAACAGGTTGGCACAAAAGCATCGTATACTTGAAAAATGGGTGACAATATCAGATCGTAGCATGTAAATATAATGGAACGATAGTAGGCAAGCACTCAATATTCTGGTTGTCTATCGTCTAATGCTTCAACTGACTAATCGCGTCAGTTAAGGTGGATACATAATCATCAACAATGGTTCACTGACAGAACCTTCTCCTGGCTAAGTTTCTCAAGCCGTAAATTCATCCAATGTTTATAGCAACAATGTTAAACCACAGTAGTGGATTTTCATAATATGTAGATCTATGTACCATCATCAGATAATAAGACCTTTTCTGTTCTCCGACAATGATCCGCTTACAATGGCGGGAATCCAAAATGGCTCTCCTCCGTGAGCTTCGCTCACCCAGGATGAAAAACTATGAAGCAGAATTACTTCGTTATTCATACGTAAATGTCCTCATTGGGCTTCTATACATATCTGCTATCAATAAGGCTGGATACATCAAGTGATCTAGTGCTGCTAGATAACACGTCATCTTCATCTATAATCAACAATCCTAGATGTACGATAATACGTCTCCCATCTAGGCTTAGCAAAAAAGTTCAGCAAAAATTTTCTGGTTTTACCTGGCTTTAGGAAAACACATACAAGCGAATAACGCACGCCACTCCTAGGCGTTAATAATGGACATTAGGAGAATCTCTGATAATACAGTCATACAGAGAAACAATCTCCTTCCTAGAATAAATCACAGAGATCAATCTTCAAACTTTCTAATCGACCAGCCCATAGTAGCGACGACATGACAGCCTTCTCTGTCCACACACACCAAATCGACGCATGCGCAGAAAGTTCTTTCCCCCCCCCCCCCCCCCCCGAGTCCAGCTCACAAAATAGTCCGACATAGAAATACAAAGATACAAAGATATAAGACCGAATCACCTGAAATAGTCAAGGAATAAATATAAATTCGGGCCATAAACATTTTAGGCAAGACCAATCTGTTTCTGGCCATACCAGACGAAAAATGACGTAAATCTAGTATTCATACGCCAGATTGAGACACAAGAAAAGATAACCCATATAACCGAATATAACATCGATCAATCAGGGTTCTGTCTCTTACTCTAAGAATCATTGATTCTCAAATAAATACTTTTCATCAGACAAATAGTTATACTTTACATTTGTATGCCTACCAACAGTAATCAGTGCGTCACACAAAAGAATATGTGCGCAACAGTAGTCCCATATCACATACTGATAAAGGTAGTCCCATATCAGACACAGGAAAAGGTAGTACCATATCAGATACTGGTAAATGTAGTCCCATATCAAACACAGATAAATGTAGTCCCATATCAGACACAGGTAAAGGCAGTCCTATATCAAATATTGATACGGGTAGTCATATATCAGATACTGGAAAAGGCAGTCCTATATCAGATACTGGTAAAGGTGCAGCCCCACCGCTTGCAATGCCCAAGAACCTTGCTAGTGGCAACAGGAACACAATTTACAGTGATTATTATAATGGTGTGACTTGTAAGCGAACTACAGTAACAGCAGTGTAGTAAATGTAATAGCATCATCAGCAGCTGATATAATAAGAATAGTGATAATAGCGGTGTTATTAGCAGTACTAATGACAGAATTAGTAGAATGCAAAAGTAGTGTGGGGGTAGTAACACTAAAGGCCAAAGTAGTATACGATGCAGAAAAAGTATAGTGCTGTTAGTAGACCTAATGAAAGATACGTAGTTGGTGTAGCAGTACTAGTACTAATGACGGAAACGTAGCTGGTGTAAAAGCAGTTATGGTGATAGTCGTACTAATAGCAGATTTAGTAGCTGGTGTCGCAGTAATAGCTGAGTTTCAGTAGTAGATGGTGTATCAGTAATAAATGGTGTAACAGTAGTAGAAGGTGTAGCAGTAGTAAACTGTGTAGGCGTAGTAGATGCAGCGGTAGTAGTTGGTGTAGCAGAAGTAGATGGTGTAGTGGTAGAAGACGGTAAAGTAGTAGTAGATGGTATGGCAGTAGTAGTTGGTGTAGTAATAGATGCTGTAGCAGTAGTAGATGGTATGGCAGTTGCAGATGGCGTAGCAGTAGATGACGTGGTAGTAGTACTTGGTGTCGTAGTAGATGGTGTAACAGCAGTAGATGGTGTAGCAGTAGCAGAGGTGTAGCAGCATAAGATGGTGTGGCAGTAGATAGTGTAGCAGTAGCAGATGGTGGGGCAGTAGTAGATGGTATGGCAGTAGATGGTGTGGCAGTAGATGGTGTAGCAGTAGCAGATGTGTGGCAGTAGTAGATGGTATGGCAGTAGATGGTGTAGCAGTAGCAGATGGTGGGCAGTAGATGGTGTAGCAGTAGCAGATGGTGTAGCAGTAGATGGTATAACAGCAGTAGATGGTGTGGCAGTAGATGGTGTAGCAGTAGCAGATGGTGTGGCAGTAGTAGATGGTATGGCAGTAGATGGTGTGGCAGTAGATGGTGTGGCAGTAGATGGTGTAGCAGTAGCAGATGGTGTGGCAGTAGTAGATGGTATGGCAGTAGATGGTGTGGCAGTAGATGGTGTAGCAGTAGCAGATGGTGGGGCAGTAGATGGTGTAGCAGTAGCAGATGGTGTGGCATTAGATGGTGTGGTAGTAGATGGTGTAGCAGTAGCAGATGGTGTGACAGTAGTAGATGGTATGGCAGTAGATGGTGTAGCAATAGCAGATGGTGGGGCAGTAGATGGTGTAGCAGTAGCAGATGCTATGGCAGTAGATGGTGTGGTAGTAGATGGTGTAGCAAAAGCAGATGGTGTGGCACTAGTAGATGGTATGGCAGTAGATGGTGTGGCAGTAGATGGTGTAGCAGTAGCAGATGGTGTGGCAGTAGATGGTGTAGCAGTAGCAGATGGTGTGGCAGTAGATGGTGTAACAGCAGTAGATGGTGTAGCAGTAGCAGAGGTGTAGCAGCATAAGATGGTATGGCAGTAGATGGTATGGCAGTAGATGGTGTAGCAGTAGCAGATGGTGTGGCAGTAGATGGTGTGGCAGTAAATTATGTGGCAGTAGATGGTGTGGCAGTAGATGGTGTAGCAGTAGCAGATGGTGTGGCAGTAGTAGATGGTATGGCAGCAGATGGTGTGTGTTAAAGGGTCCGTTTACGGCCACCATCTGTTGAAGGTGTATATTTATTGAAGCAGGGTATTTCATTAATAAATTGGATGTTATCGTTTTCTTCCTTCCGAACCCCGTCTACAAGTTCGTCAATATTAATGTTCCCGAATGAGCAATATCGTGCTTAAACAAACCATAGAATGAAAACAAAGGCGTTCGATAAGTTCGCCAACTTGAGGGTCAATCAAGTAAATCAGTTGATAATCCCGGTTTTCTTCTGAGTCTATCTGACATATTTATTACATGGCACACCACGGTTCATGGCATAACAATATATTCATTAATACAATTCATCTCCAATTAGTGCAGTCCAGTCCAAACATATATATCAATTATTATTGTCGTCAAAACATGGTAGGCTATATATACGCACTGCTGCGATGCAGACAGTCGAAAGTGAGAACTACCAGCTTGCGAACTTGGATCAAAACATGATCAAATTACTCCCGTAATCTGGACTTCAATAACACTAGTCAACAACCAAAATGTACCAGAAATGAAAATAGCTGATCTTAACTAATTTTGGTGTGCTGAAAACGAAAATGACATTAAAAAATGTTGATTGGCTCTAGTTTTCAAGATATGTGCTACTAGTTTATTTAATTACGGTCAATTTATATATATGATGCAACTGTTGTGGGCGATTGCATAATTTTTTCTAATGACCAATAAAAATGTAACTAGAAGTTGATGATGCAATCCAACCTATGATTACATCACCTTTGTGTATAAATACCTTATCTCTGATAAAATTTTGCCATTAGTTAGTGCATTTGTCCTTATCAAAAGTATCGTAGTTAGAAATGCCTAGGACATGTGTGAACAGTGCTAATAATTTCTGTTATATATGTGGTGAGGTGACATTTCTATCACAAAAACAAAATATAACTGAAGTAATTAAGAAGGCGTACAGTTTGTATTTTGGCTGCAGAATAGGAGATCAAGATAAGAGCTGGGTGCCACACATATGCTGCAATACATGTGCAGCACATCTTAAACTGTGGTTGACTGGCAAAAAGCAAGCTATGCCTTTTGCAGTCCAAATGATTTGGAGAGAGCCCACTGATCATCTCAACAACTGTTACTTTTGCATGGTCCCTCCAATTGGGAAAGGCATATCAAAGAAGAAAAAATGGACTCTGGAATATCCAAACATCCCCTCTGCAATATGTCCAGTACGACATGGCGATGACCTACCAGTTCCCAAAGTGCCAGAATCATTTTCAGCTGCTTCCACTGATGAAAAAGAGGACATTGGTGGTCCTGAACCATCAACCTCAAGCGACCCAGATTTTGAGCAAACTACATCCATTAAACCACACTTAATAACCCAAGGTGAGCTGAATTATCTTGTAAGAGATCTGAATTTACTGAAGAACAAGGCGGAGCTTTTGGGTTCCAGATTGCAACAGTGGAATCTCCTGACAGAAGATGTTACAATTTCTGTGTATAGGAACCGCCAGAAGCCGCTTATTACATTCTTTTTCAAAGAGGGTGACCTTTCTGCATGCCACAACATTTCTGGTTTAATGGCAGCCCTCAAAATCAATTACATACCGGAAGAGTGGAGGCTTTTCCTTGATTCATCCAAGACAAGTCTTAAAGCTGTTTTGTTGAATAATGGTAATGTGTTACCGTCAATTCCAGTTGGTCACGCAGTTCATATGAAAGAAACTTATAAAAACATTAAGCAGCTTTTGAAGTGTATAAACTACGATCATCATCATTGGTCACTTTGCGGTGACTTAAAAGGGGTCGCTCTTTTGCTTGGACTACAGGGTGGATACACCAAGTACTGTTGCTTTCTCTGTGAGTGGGATAGCCATGCATGAAGTGACCATTACATCAGAAGACATTGGCCAATCAGGCAGTCATTGCATCCTGGCAGTAAGAACGTTGAGAACCCAGCACTTGTCGACACCAGCAAGATTTTGTTGCTACCCTTGCACATTAAGCTGACTTTCAAATACCTCATCAGAAAATTTCCAAGACTGAGTGAAGCTAAAATAAGAGAGGGAGTATTTGTTGGTCCGCAAATTCGAAAACTTCTTCATGATGATGAGTTTCTTTGCATGTTGCATGGCAAGGAAAAAGCGCATGGCTAGTATTTAAGTCAGTGGTGGACAATTTTCTTGGAAACAACAGATCTGATAATTACAATGAAATTGTAGAAAATCTCCTTCTGAAGTATAAGAGTCTTGGCTGCAACATGTCTTTGAAAATTCATTTTCTGGATTCTCATCTGGATTTCTTTACGTCAAACTGTGGAGCGGTCAGTGATGAGCATGGTGAACGATTTCACCAGGACATTGCTGCTATGGAGACAAGGTATCAAGGCAATTGGAGCCCTTCAATGCTTGCTGATTACTGTTGGACTGTGACAAGAGACACCTCATTGATTGACTACAAGAAGCAGGCAAAGAGAGCTCGAACAGCGACTGAATAATGACGGAATGGGTTCAAATGTGCCTTTTTAAAACACGATATGTGAACTTTAAATAATGTTTTTATTTTTTCTATCATTTTATGTTGAAATATCAATTAACTGAGTATGTAACCACAATTTTTATAATGCTAAAGTAGAAAGACTAGCTGTTCACCCCAGAGAATTAAACAAGCATACATTATTTGTATTACTGTAATGTAAATTCATCATTTAAAAAAAAAACCAGAGCCAATTGATGAATTTCATTATGATATTTGAAATCAGCATGTCAAAATCAATAAGAAATGGTATCTTTAATTTCTGGTACAAAAAACTTTTGAAAATTTGTTGACCAGTGTAACTAATGGTTATCCATAACCATTCTTACTTTAATCATAATAAAGGCTGACCCTCTAGCCAAAATTCTCAAAGAAATACTCTGCACTATAATGATATCCTGGGAGTAAACAGAATACGTCTTCGGAGCTTATAATCAAATATTGGTAAGGGTAGTCATATATCAGATACTGATAAAGGCAGTCCTATATCAGATACTGGTAAAGGTGCGGCCCCACCGCTTGCAATGCCCAAGAACCTTGCTAGTGGCAACAGGAACACAATTTACAGTGATTATTATAATGGTGTGACTTGTAAGCGAACTACAGTAATAGCAGTGTAGTAAATGTAATAGCATCATCAGCAGCTGATATAATAAGAATAGTGATAATAGCGGTGTTATTAGCAGTACTAATGACAGAATTAGTAGAATGCAAAAGTAGTGTGGGGGTAGTAACACTAAAGGCCAAAGTAGTATACGATGCAGAAAAAGTATAGTGCTGTTAGTAGACCTAATGAAAGAAACGTAGTTGGTGTAGCAGTACTAGTACTAATGACGGAAACGTAGCTGGTGTAAAAGCAGTTGTGGTGATAGTCGTACTAATAGCAGATTTAGTAGCTGGTGTCGCAGTAATAGCTGTGTTTCAGTAGTAGATGGTGTATCAGTAATAAATGGTGTAACAGTAGTAGAAGGTGTAGCAGTAGTAAACTATGTAGGCGTAGTAGATGTAGCGGTAGTAGTTGGTGTAGCAGTAGTAAATGGTGTAGTGGTAGTAGACGGTAAAGTAGTAGTAGATGGTATGGCAGTAGTAGTTGGTGTAGTAATAGATGTTGTAGCAGTAGTAGATGGTATGGCAGTAGATGGTGTGGCAGTAGTAGATGGTGTAGTAGTAGTGGGTGTAGCGGTAGTAGATGGTGCAGTAGTAGTAGATAGTATGGCAGTAGATAGTGTGGCGGTAATATATGATGTGGTAGTAGTCGCTGGTGCCGTAGTAGATGTCGTAGCAGTAGTAGATGTCGTAGCAGTAGCAGATGGTGTAGCAGTCGTATATGGTGTGGCGGTAGTAGATGGTGACGCAATAGTTGATGAAGCAGTAGTAGCTGGTGTAGTAAAAGTCCTTAAGCAAGTACTAGTTCTGCAGTCGTAGTGGTGTAGAGTCTTTTGTATCTGACATGCACCTTAATATAACCAGAGGACTATGTCTAGGTTGAAGGGCGCGAACGTCGCCAAAACGAATCAAAACTCCTTTATAAAAATTGTGGTAAAATCAAATCACTGCCACATATTGAAAGAAGCATAATGACCAACCATTCTAAGAAAGCAGCCACACGTAGGAGGTTCAAGAAATTCACACCTCAGATGCTAGGGAAATTCATACCTCAGCTGTTCAAGAATGTTATACTTCAGCTGTTCAAGAATTGTATACCCCAGGTGTTCAAAACATTCATACCCCAGATGATCAATAATGGCACACCTCAAATGCTCAAGAATTTAATACCTCACATGTAATTCCAGAATACACATGCACACAGACACAGGTAAATTTCAGCACATCCGAAATTTCTTGTGGTCAAATCACGTGAAAAAAGGTCGTAAATCTTCGCCATCTTGACACACTTACTCGATCAGTAGTACATGGAAGGGAGAAACTGTATGAGAGTTGGGGGTGTGTGAATTAGCTACGGCGCTAGCACTGTTATCACCGCAAAAATACCGGAAGTCACCTTTTTCGCAGCTTCTGATGTGAGATGAGGCCACGTGATTAGTACGAAGTGGCTTTTCTTGTCTATGGGGGGAAAAGGAAGGAAGGAAAGGCGATGATGACAAGATGAAGTGCTCAGTTTATCGTAAAAGTTCTTTATTCCCATCCGTCCTCTCGTCCGTGAGTATGTCTATTCATTTTCCATACATCCATCTATCGATTCTATCCCTTTGTACGACTCTTTAGAGTGCTGACCCCTCGCGGCAAAGGTGCTGAAACACACGGTGGCGTCACGTTCCAGTCTACCCAGCTGTAAATGGGTACCTGACTCTCTGTAGAGTTCTGGCCACCCCCACATAAAAAAGCTGGACCTATTGTGTGAAGTCTCGAACACTTCATTCCCCTACTATAGTATCTGCTGTGTGACAACCTTTACCTTTTAACCAGCACATAAATAAACAGATTAATTTTTCATATATGTCGCAGATGGTTAGAATTGTCTGCCCTCTGTCTGGCTTGACCTGTCTGTTTATTTTCCTATTTCATGCCCACTTTACTGTCATTTCTGAATTTTTACAGCTCTAATTCTCTCAGATTCTGTCAATCTTGGTAACGCCAAGATAAGACACCCCTTTTGCACGTAGAAGCGGCTAAAGTTGTCATTGCCTTAGATCTAGTGAACTGCCTCTTAACTAAGTCTTTGATTCAGAGATTCTGGGAACAACACGGGAATCATCTCCCGTTTCTTTTTCTTTCGCGGACACTTAGGTCTCCGTCATTATTTTGCCGTCCCTGTACGGTCTAGCGAGCGGCCAGCTAAGAGTGCCCTTTTTACCCGATAGCAGAGATAACTTCTCTACTTTTATGCCGTGCTGCCAGCACGTTTCATCGGGAGACGATCGGACCTTCTGACCGTAGGTCTTACGTCTCACGCAGTAGTCCCTTGTATGCACGTGCGGGCCACCTGGTATTCTGTCGTACTATTAAAGACCCTGTCTCTATGTTTCTGCACCAGTTATGCATCTCGGATTTTCGCTACTAGTAACTAATACCTCAAGTTGAAAGCTGTTGTCATTTAATACTGTACGGAGATTTATTCCTTGAGCGGGTAAGGCCGATATAATTCTCTTAGAGTTAAATTATGGTGTTAGCTTAGAATTATATTATATCGCGCCACCAATTATAACTCTGCTTAAGAGGCACTGACCAGACTTATATGAAGAGACAGTGATTTTATTTTTCAGACAGAGAAGGGAGAAATAGATTGCAAATGACAGAAGGGAGCTGTTTATTATTTTTATGTGACTGAGTGTTATTTTATATGTGTATAATTTAATTCGACATTGGGCGTATGCGTATTTTATATGTGTATAATTTAATTCTGCATTGAGCGTTTGCTATTAATTTGTTTCTGTGTTTGGATGACCAATACTTAGCGCTCTTTTATTGCCTGTGTGCGAACTACCAACGCGCACCGGCCAAAGCCGTCACGCTTGACTGAAGGCCGGTACGGGTGTGATTTCGTGTCAGGGTGGAGATAGATTTTTTTGACGAACGCGTATTGTTGTGCGAGGAAGAGAAAAGATAGTAATGTCAATTGTGGTTGTAAATGTGTAGCCTTTTTGATGTTCTATTGTGGCGTAGATACCTGTATTTTCTTGACTTATCGTGTCTTTTCAGCGCTGGTCATCTAGACGCTGTCTGTGCTTTTGCTACTAGGCACAAACAAAAATTCTTCACAAATAGATCGGGCATTCATCATAAAGTGGCCCGTGGAGTTTATTCTGCTAGCCTGCATCTTCTAGCCACCAATATTCAGAGATCGCACTGCTGGGCAAACGGCCTGTCAGTTGTCTAGCTTACCTGGCGGTCATTCGGAATTTTTAACCACCGCCTACGGCACATCACCGGTGCCTTTGCCTTCCACTCCTCAGAGTAACACTGTCGGACCCATTAACGTCTGGTCACCGTGGATATTACTAGCATACAACCAAAGAGAAGCCATCGTTTTCCATTCGTCACGTACATGAAGCCACGTCATCGTCAAGTTCATTCCAGCACATACCAGAGGCATTTAGCTTAAGCTTAGAGCACGTTCTCACTTCGGTTTATTTCCTTATCAGTTGTTTGTGTTTATTTCAGCAGTTCCCAGAACTGGGAGCTCACTGTCCGAAGCAGGACTTGGGCAGACAGATTGGGAGCCGCGCTGGTGTAATGGCTTCGGCGTTGTACTGGCGACCAGGTGTTCATGGTTCAATTTGAGAAATGCAAAATTTGACTGATAAACGAACGGCTCCTGTGATAAACCCTCTGTGGATGGGAAGGAGCGAAGCTCCTGACCGGGTTGGAAGGAAAGTCCTCAGGTTCCCCAGCCTCGCAAGGATATGTCATTGGGCCGAAGGGGCTCCTGGTTGGACTTGGGCAGACTTTAATGAGTGCGACGCGGTGCGCGGTTGTCTAGTAGTGAAGTGGGATAAAATTTTGCTTAGTGTACTGACTGAGATCAGCTGTGAAGGTATCTATATCTATTAAGAGTAGTGTATTATAGATTTATTGCTCCTATCTATCAGTCAGAATTATTCGGGCACTTTATGTCTAGGGTATGTGTATGATGAAGTGTAAGTCACAACAACAGACAGATAAACAATTTAATTTAATCCTACTCTTGACAACACTGTGACACTCACATACATATAACACTCTATGAGAATATCTTAAGGAGTCAGATAACTTTTCAAATAACAATATGTATTCATTTTTGTCTAAAGTTTATGTGTCCATTTCAAATGGAACTCACAATTTTAATTACAAGTCCTTTATCAATATGAAGCAGTGACATTATTATTAAAAATATCCTATGGTGTCAGACATATGAGGTAATATGGGAGTTCAAACGTTGGTATTTGTCATCGCAATGGTTTGTAATAGGAGATGTTCTCAGTTCCTGATATTAAGACAATTAAATTCCCCTCTGAATGTTATTTTTATAAAGTCATTTCTGAGGGGGCATAATGTTGACTCAGCTGTGTTCTTGCGTTGATGGTTTCAAACCCTATGGGGAGACACCTGATGTGCGGCGTTGAAGAAATGTTTACGGCCGGAAATTTGACTGAATAACCTGAACCTTTTGGAACATGGTAGTGATTCTGTAACGTAAGCGACGCGAGTGAAATGATTCCATGCTGTCAGGCATCCCCACTATTTTATTTTGGTTATAATTTATTAATTCCTGGACTATTTGCGTAACGTTTTACATATTCTTTGTCAGCAAGCCCTCAGGAACCCAAATATCCAAATTTAAAAGAGCTACGTGGCTGCGTTCAAAATATGTATTTTCTACCTCCTGTTTCGAAGATGTGCTGTCTGGGTACTGTTATGTTTTCAACCGTAAACCCATCTATTGTTATCTTTCCTAATAAGCGTTTTTTATGATTTTAAAACCCAACTCTGGGAAGGGTAGTGAATTTATCACTGTCCGTCCGAAAAAGTTAGTGCTTGTAGTCTTACACGCGTGATGGCAGCATTTGTGTATCGCGCGAAGCGTGTTGCATGCGTTCCTGATTTTTCAGCCCTCCTCTCTCTCTTATATCTTTAGTCCATTCGTTCGTTTTGGTAACGCAGTATAATTAATGTTAGGATTAATTTAGGTCATTACGTACAGCACACGTTTCATTGAAGGAACCCTCTGCTGGCGTGGGAAGGAGCGAAGCTCCCTGACCGGGGTATAGGTTAGCACTCGTAAGACTTCATACTGTAAAAGCCCAACCGTGTGGTGTTTGGGTGTTGTACGTTGTTCTATGATTTGTGATATGTGGACTGTCGAAGTGTTAAAGGCAGACTTATGTTGATTTTCTTGATGTCGTGGAATATCTTTCTTCAATTATATATATATATATATATATATATATATATATATATATATATATATATATATATATATATATATATATATATATATATATATATATATATATATATATACATACACTCTGTGGTGGTCAGACCCTCTTATCTTACCTGCCACTTTGGTATCGTATGTCCTCACTGCTTATTAGAACATTGTCATTATTAATTAGCATAGGAGGGCGGGAAAAAGATTGCCATAAAAAACACAGTCAAGGTAGGCTGAAGATAGTAGTACCACTACTCTTCAGACGGCTCATCTTTTCCCAATTTTTCCAACTGTGACTCCATTTCTCTATTCTCACTCTACAAATTCATCTTCTTTCTGAAAACAGACAGAACCTACTCTCTATTTATACCTACCTGTGACAATATAGATAACTTAAATCGGAATATAACAACAGTTTTAGTTTAGTACAAGTTTGTTAAATGTTTATCCGAACACAGTCGGGGTGGCTAAGAGGTATGGTGTTAGTCTCTAATTCTAAAGGTCCCGGGTTCGCTACCAGATGTCGCGAGAGGGTAGAAGTTATTGAAAGTATTAGATATCCTGGACAAAAAGTTGTATCAGGTGATACCAAGATAGTGCCAGATAAGAGTCTGGTCTTAAAAGTAATATCGCCTTTTCTGAAAAGAATAAGGATGTATCGATATCAAAGGTAGGATTAAGCTGTATAAGTTTCTAGGTAAGATGATATTATATGTTCCTAGATTCCTATGGGCTGCCTCTCAAAATCCTCCTATGATTATATTATTATTATTGTTGTTGACACTGCTAGGGGATTAACTAAATTATCTACCAACAAGAACTTGAACTCAACTTAAATAAGTAAGTAAGTCTGCTGGTAAATATTTACAATTTATTTATACAGTTTCTCTTTTCTGTTTGAAAAGCTTGAAATGAAATCAAATTTAATTACAAAATTAAATCAATAAAGCACTGGAAAATAATCAAAAAGTCTCAAAAGACATTAAACTTGTAGAAGGTTATCACTTTAGTTAATTATCTCCGCTAAAAGAACATTTATATAATACTAACAAGTTTATTTCTCTGTCACTTGAATGTGAAGCTATCACTGGATAAATCTATGCCCACATTTTGTCATCATAAGTAATTTTGTCTATCATTGTGGTGGGATTTGGACACTCTACAGTTGTCTTGGTTTCTGACTCATCTTTTGGAATGAATCTGGTTTCACTTTTCTCCTGGCAGGAATGTTATTTGAGATACCTCCAGGCAGTAGACACTTTGGTAACTGGCCTTCTGAACTTCAAAGGCGCTTGCATCAGTAGTGCCTCATTAGTGGCTGGCTCTTATGAGCAGTTAGGTTAAAAGGATAGAACCTGAAACAAAATAAATGTAACCCCCATATGGTCCATCACTATCCCACTGTTACAAAAGTTGGGGATGATAGACAGTTTCAGACAGTGTGCTAGCAGATGCACAGAACAATTTATACCAGCAACAACCACATCCAGTTCATTGTGCCTACAATTCTCCTCTAAATCCTTAGTTAGAGCAATTTGTCCATGATTCGCCTCCATACAATGATTAGGTCTAGTATAAAACACTAAGTAATAACTTAAACAATCCAGTAAAACAATCGTTTTCATCCTTCCTTACGTTCCTGGTGTGTGTGTAATTCCATCAAGAAATAATTCTTTAAATGCTTTTCTAAACCTACAGACACACTTTTGCCATCATTCTAAATTATTTTGAATATTTCACTAGGCTGGCTTTTGCCTCCAGAATAATACACAGGCCTGGTAAGTCTTTCAGAAATTTACACAGTAGTTCAAAACACATCTACACACTTCCCAACACACTGTAATTACTCAATAGAAATACATATATTATATACATATATATTCTTTCTTACCCTCAGTTCCACACACAGTCGAGCTGTTAATAGTTAAAATGGTCTGCTCTCAGATGCAGTAAGCAAAGGTATTCTTCCTTAGCACTTGTTTTACCGCTCGCTGTGATTTTTAAAATATGACTGGCCTATTTTCTTCAGAACACGCGTTTATTTATAGTGCGAGGTCGGGCGTCCGAGGGGTTTCCCTGTTCGCTAATATTTGCATCCCAAAAATGTTTGTAAAATCTGCTTAGGTGTGCAAATCAGGAAAACTAAGATTTTATGTATCTACGTTATTACTGGAGCGATTTTCTTCATCTAAAGCTTAAAACACTTCCTGTATTATTCTACATCTTCCTAGCTAATAGTCTTTAACTGCCCTAAGTGCATTTTATTCTATGCGTACTTTAAACAGCAAAATTATGGACTAACCTGCGGCTTCGATGCATTCAACCAGAGATTTCTCTCTTAATATACCACTGGTCGTGAAAGTCTCTACACAGACGTGCAGAGCTACATTCCCGTTGTAGAATTTGTGACCTCTTCCAGGTGTCGTGAAACGAGTGTAACCCACTACTTTGTTAATCACTATGTCGAGATACAGATTTGCTTCAACCAATCAACGAGCACCGTTCAGCAGTCTCTGAGACAGAATAAATTAACGGCCATCATGTTCACGCAAGATGGCGGATTAAAACTGAATAAAATTAGGCTGTACGAGCAAAAGACGAAACCGGAGGAAACCAATCAGCTTGCTCCGCCAGGAACCAACCGAAAGCCTTGCTTAAGAATTCACCTACCTATATAATCGGGCGAAATGTTATGCTAAGCACGCAACCAGACACGAAGCCAGAGATACCGACTGACTAAAGAGGAGAGAAGCTGTCACGATTTATTGCTTACCTGAGGGCATCGACCTGCAGCCTATTTCACTGGTCGAGTCAAACTGGCCTTTTTAAATCTTGGAGGGTTTCAGTCGTGTCATAAAAACTGAGATCGTATGTTCGAGTCAATCCCGCTGCCTGGAACTCCGGAGGAGCATAGAGGTTGACCAGACTCTACATCTTTGGTCCCCCTCAGTCTTGGGTGGGCTAAGGGAACGATACTCTGCCGTTGTTGTGTGAACCAAACAAAGAAGAACAGACTTAAGAGAGATGAGTACACATTAGTACCATTTCTGTCAGCATTGTGAGCATAGAAACTGTCAGTGATGAGAAAGTGAATTAGCATAGCAAGAGACAAAATTAACAGCATAGCTGATAAGTGTTATATCCTTAATTAACAGCACAGCTGATATAATTTTTTTTGTTCCTATAATTGGAAAACTTGTTGTAAAATATTTATATATATAAAATAAATATTTGTAAATCACATGTAAACTTACAATTCCATTACATCCCATTTTTTTCAACATTCACCCTTCAGCACAAGAGTAGATAGTGTATATACTAAATAAATACTTAGGAAATTGTATTTGAAGCCTTGTCAATTTTATCATTGTTAAGCAAAATCTGTTTCCTTGTTTTTTTAATATCACAGTTAGTTACACAGCGGAGGTGGCGCTTTATGTCGGTCTCCTCTCTACTATTGTTTCGAGATCAGAACATTCACAGCCGTAACTAATTTGTGATACCAGTAGTCCTCTCAGACACTGGGACTTCACCATTTTCTGCAGAAATTATATTTCTGTAATTGTCAGTACTATACTGATCCAAGAGCCAAATAAAACCTCTCGCCACACTGGGGGCTCGTTCCTGGGATATTTCTGTATATCTTGAGCCATACTTAGTCTATTCATCCATCTACACTCTATCTTGTGCCACCCATAGATAACATAAGAAACAAATTTTTGAAAAAAAATTCTATAATAGGATTTTTTGTTGTTTTCTTAGGAGGAGTACCATTTAGTACTCAGTAAATAGTTGATGCTCACAAGGTTGCACGGAAATTATTTGTTCATTTAAATTAATTAAGTTTAATTACAATAATTGGGTTATAGTAAATTTACATACCCTATCTAAGTAACGCCATGGCTGATCTAGTGAAGTTCAGGACTGCGATCATGCAGATGGGTAAGGAATTAAACATGACAGGTGATGCTCTTACTCAGTATGTCACAACAGAAGTGGACAAACACATGGATAGGGAAGAAAGAAAGTTGCAATTAGAGACAGAAGCCAAAAGACTGGAAGCTGAAAGAGAAGCCAAAAGACTGGAAGCTGAAAGAGAAGCCAAAAGACTGGAAGCCGAGAGAGAAGACAAAAGACTGGAAGCTCAGAGAGAAGACAAAAGACTGGAAATTGAAGCCAAGAAATGGGAGGCTGAAAATGAGGCAAAGAAAATTGAAGCTGAGGAAAGGAAATTACAAGCAGAGAGAGACCATCAGTTGAGATTAAAAGAGCTTGAAATTCAGGCAAATACTGGCAATAATGGTGGTAGCTCACCTCACTCAGAGAGTAGCTCCAGCCAGAGCACCTCAAGTGGGGCCATGAATTTTCATCTGGACCCATTTGTTGAGAAAGAAGACGCCATTGAGTCGTACCTGGATAGATACGAAAGACTAGCCACTACCTATGGCTTAGTGAAAGAAAAGTGGAGTCTTAAACTATCTCAGGGATTGAGAGGTGTTGCCTACGATGTATATTTGAAGCTCTCAAGAGATGACCAGGAAGATTATGAAATCCTGAAGCAGGCACTGCTTGTGAGATATGAAAAAAACTCAGAATCATATAGAAAGAAATTCCGAACAGCTAAACTTCTTCCAGGAGAAAACTATCACCAATTCTCTGCTAGATTGGAAACCTATTTGGAAAAATGGAGTAGTTTAGGAAAGTGTCAGGATCTGAAAGAAATTATAATGATGGAGCAAGTGAAAGAGTCCATGCCTCAAGAAATGAGGAAGTTTATCATGGAACAAGGAGCAGAGAGATTGGGAGATATTGTAACTGTTGCTGAGAGATATCAAGCAGCTCAGGCAGAAGTATTAGGAAATAGGAAAAAGCAGGATGAAAACTTCACATCATCACAAAACTATACCAAATATGAACAAAAAGATCATATCACAAGGAACAAACAAAGATTTGACCAAAAGGACAAAAACCCTCTAAGATCGGATAAGACACCTTACCGGAAGGAAGGAAAGTGGTGTAAAACTTGTCTAATGAGTAACCACAATACTGCAGACTGCAGAAGGAACAACCCTCCTTATTACGCTGCGTGTCTCACAACAGGGAACAAGGGAAGGAAGGAACTGGCAGGTAGTCAGAATGACCTCCATCATCCCCCTGTCTGTGAGGAAGTGACATGTAATGGCACTAAAATTCAGTGCTTATATGATTCAGGTTTGGAATTCGACTCAGTCGTGAGTGCAACCCTAGTGCACCCTGACCAACTTACCACAGAAACAGTGGACATACAAGGGGCAATGCAGGGAACCGGCACCATGACACTTCCCATAGCAAGGATCAACGTGAGAACTCGCTATGTGGAAGGAGTGATAAGAGCAGCAGTGAGTGATGATCCTATATACCCGCTGGTAATAGGATGTAAATATGTCTTTTTGGGTGACCCAATAAAACCTGTTGTCATGGCAGCAAACCATACCAGGTCGAGCACCAAAAAGGAGGAGGGAGATCCAATAAACATTCATCGTACAAAGATGAAAAAGGCTCAAACAGCAGACAGCACATTGAAGCCTTGTTTTGGCAAATTGCCAAAGGCCCATAACCCTCCAGAGAAAGGAGACTACTATATGGAAAATGGCCTACTCTACAGACAAGCTGGAAAAGGACCTAAAGGGCATGGACAGCTGGTAGTGCCAAAATTCTATAGGGAGGAAATTATGGAGCAAGAGCATGCTACATCAGGCAGTGGCCACAGAGGAAAAGGGGCCACTGGCCAAAATATAGCATTGCGATATTACTGGCCAGGAATAATTGAAGACATAAGTCGGTATATGAAATCCTGTTCAGAATGTAACCAGGTAACCTCATTCAGAAGCGTAAACCAGTTACAGGACCTAGGGAAACATTGTTGCGGACGTAGGCCCACAAAGAAGATACACACGAGAAAACAACAGGTAGAAGCAGTGATAACGAGAAAACGAAATCACAACAAGTCTACTGTTACACCAGTAACCATGGCAACTCTCCGTATTGTACAGAGAGGGGACGAGAGACATCCCACCCCGACTAGATATTTGTCGGAACACCATGGCCTGGATCATTTGGAAAATTTGGTTAGTCAGCAACCAGTATTAAAAAAGCTGCAGAAACAAACCCGAACCAAAGGAGGTAGGAACCAGGGCTGTACCAAACAGTTGAGGGAGACAGGCCCCACTTCGGTATACTGCCCCTTACCATAGAAATAGGTGTGGGTCCGGCAACGTTGTTGTATTGCCGTCCCCATACACAGTCCACTGGAAGCATTGCTGCGGACATGGACTGAACAATAGCAAGCACAAGCACTCAAGGATGAGATTGACTATCTCTTAAAAGAGAAAATTATTTCAAAGTCTGAATCTCCCTATTAGCTCAAGTGTGGTGCTATTAAGGAAGCCTAGTGGTGAACACAGGTTATGTATTTACTACAAGAAGCTAAATGCGATCACAGAATCTCAGGTGGACCCATTACCTGACACCAACCAACTGTTCTCTACACTGAGTAAGGCTAGGTATTTATCAAAGGTAGATCTAAGCAAGGGATACTACCAAATACCAGTGAAACCAGAAGTTAGGAAAACGCTGGCATTTAGTACATCAGACGGACACTACGAGTTTAATGTACTACCCTGTGGGCTGAAAAATGCTCCAAGTATCTTTTCAAGAATGATGAGGAAATTGTTGGAACCTCTACAAAATCCCCATATCACTAACTTTATGGATGACATTCTTGTTGCTACAAACACATTTGAAGAGCATATAGTAGCGCTCTCCATGTTGTTTGACAGATTGAGAGCCACTGGATTGACTGCACGTCCAACCAAGTGCTATATCGGTTGTAAGGAGTTGGAATTCTTAGGTCACACTATTTCTACAGGTCATATGTCTCCTGACCCAAAGAATATAGAGAAGTTAAAGAAGGCACCCAGACCTCAAACCAAGAAAGATGTGAGATCATTCGTGTCATTATGTGGGTTCTATCAGAAGTACATACCCCACTTTAACTCTCTGTGTGCACCATTAACTGACTTAACGAAGAAAGGACAGCCTGATAAAATCCAATGGAATGCTGATTGTGAAAAAGCTTACACAGAGCTGAAAGCAAAACTCACCAGCAAACCAATCCTTACACTACCCGATATCACACAGGAATTTGTATTGAGGACGGACGCTAGCAGTATAGGTATTGGTGCAACTCTCTTGCAGAAATCAAAAGCACAGCCGGAGGAACTTTTATCAGTCGCCTACGCCAGTAGGAAGCTGAATGCAGCTGAGTTGAATTACTCGACCATAGAGAAAGAATGTTTAGCTCTAATTTGGTCCATCGACAAATTTTCACCTTACCTATATGGGACACACTTCATTGTCCAAAGCGATCACCAACCTTTAACTTTCTTGGCTGCATCTAAAAAGCTAAATTCGAGATTGTTAAGGTGGAGTCTGCTTCTGGCGCCTTATTCCTTTACCGTGAATTACATTCCGGGAAGAGACAATGTAGGAGCTGATTTTTTAAGTCGACACCCTAGTACTCTGGAAGGACAGACGCAAAAGGATTAACCACAGCAGGGGTTTACACGTCAGCTATGACAAGTCACAGCTAGGAAAGGAGGGGGCTATGTCGTGAAACGAGTGTAACCCACTACTTTGTTAATCACTATGTCGAGATACAGATTTGCTTCAACCAATCAACGAGCACCGTTCAGCAGTCTCTGAGACAGAATAAATTAACGGCCATCATGTTCACGCAAGATGGCGGATTAAAACTGAATAAAATTAGGCTGTACGAGCAAAAGACGAAACCGGAGGAAACCAATCAGCTTGCTCCGCCAGGAACCAACCGAAAGCCTTGCTTAAGAATTCACCTACCTATATAATCGGGCGAAATGTTATGCTAAGCACGCAACCAGACACGAAGCCAGAGATACCGACTGACTGAAGAGGAGAGAAGCTGTCACGATTTATTGCTTACCTGAGGGCATCGACCTGCAGCCTACTTCACTAGTCGAGTCAAACTGGCCTTTTTAAATCTTGGAGGGTTTCAGTCGTGTCATAAAAACTGAGATCGTATGTTCGAGTCAATCCCGCTGCCTGGAACTTCGCAGGAGCATAGAGGTTGACCAGACTCTACATCTTTGGTCCCCCTCAGTCTTGGGTGGGCTAAAGGAACGATACTCTGCCGTTGTTGTGTGAACCAAACAAAGAAGAACAGACTTAAGAGAGATGAGTACACATTAGTACCATTTCTGTCAGCATTGTGAGCATAGAAACTGTCAGTGATGAGAAAGTGAATTAGCATAGCAAGAGACAAAATTAACAGCATAGCTGATAAGTGTTATATCCTTAAATAACAGCACAGCTGATATAATTTTTTTGTTCCTATAATGGGAAAACTTGTTGTAAAATATTTATATATATAAAATAAATATTTGTAAATCACATGTAAACTTACAATTCCATTACATCCCATTTTTTTCAACATTCACCCTTCAGCACAAGAGTAGATAGTGTATATACTAAATAAATACTTAGGAAATTGTATTTGAAGCCTTGTCAATTTTATCATTGTTAAGCAAAATCTGTTTCCTTGTTTTTTTAATATCACAGTTAGTTACACAGCGGAGGTGGCGCTTTATGTCGGTCTCCTCTCTACTATTGTTTCGAGATCAGAACATTCACAGCCGTAACTAATTTGTGATACCAGTAGTCCTCTCAGACACTGGGACTTCACCATTTTCTGCAGAAATTATATTTCTGTAATTGTCAGTACTATACTGATCCAAGAGCCAAATAAAACCTCTCGCCACACCAGGTGGTACTTCCTTCCTATGTTTGCAATTAAATGGTATCCTCCACTCGTCTGCACATAATAGACTGGCCATTTTGACTGTCCAAGGCTGTAGTAAACACGGCATGAAGGTACGTTCTGATTGGTTCGTGTATCAAGCAGTTCTTACAATGTATAGCGCGCGGTTTGGTCAGAGTTACACAGAAGGACGTGTTGTGAAAACAGAACACTTCACGACACCAGTACATGGGATATAACTGACGAAAAGTTTTTTTTTCCGAACCAGTGGCTCCTAATGATGTCATTCCCCCTCCCCTCCCCCCATTCTTTTTCCCTATCTCCTGGGTAGTGAGATCGGATGCCTAGCGTTCTTGGATACGGGTGAAAAATAAGAGGTCTCGTTTGCAAGTTGCGCATGTTAAAAAACCATCGGCAGTTGGAAATCGTAAAGAGTAGGCCATACCGCCTGCTGCCCTGGCAAAATTAAAAAAAACCTACCCACCACATATATATATATATATATATATATATATATATATATATATATATATATATATATATATATATATATATGTATATATATATATATATATATATATATATATATATATATATATATATATATATATATATATATATATATATATATATATATAAATAATGTGCTGCTCATTACAAACACAAAGTTCCCCCATAAGCGCATACATGCATACACTAGATGTGAACCAACAAAGAATGAGAAGTCAGTGATCGACTATGCCATTGTTCGGAGAAGCTCATTCAAATATGTCCGAGATGCTAGAGTCTGGAGGGGGCCAGAGATTGGAAGTGATCACTACCTGCTAACAATCAAAAGAACAACTGAAAGAGTTGCTCAGCCTAGGAACTGCCCAACATCACGCAAGAAACCAAGTAAACGAGCAGGAGAAATGAGCATTAGGACCTACAAGCTGAGAGAGCCAGAAATTAAGACCAGATATCAGGGGCTTATTGCTGCAGCGGTGAGCAACACAGAAGAACGACCTGATGACTTGGAAACCCTCTGGATTAAATTCAAGGATATCATAAAGACAGCTGCTGCAGAAGCATGCGGTGAAGTCCGACTTGTGAACAAGAGAAAGAGGACACCTTGGTGGACAGAGGAAGTCAAAGAGAAAATAAGAGAGAAGAAAATGGCATGGAAACAATACTTAGGAGCTAAAAACACAACAGGACAAATGGAAAAATATAGAGAATATGTGACACTCAGAACAGAAGCAAAGAATAAAGTGCTAGCAGCAAAACAGAAGTCCTGGGAAGAATTTGGAGAAAAGCTAGAAAAAGATGCACATGAAAACCAGAAATTGTTCTATAAGACCCTAAAGAACATGAGGAAGGAAAAACAATGCCCTCTCAAATTTATAAAGGACAAGCAAGGCAAATTGCTTACTGCCCCGAAGGAAGTAGTGGGAAGATGGAAAGAATATTTCTCATAACTCCTGGATGGTGAGCATGGTGAAGCATCAGAAATGATAAACACTAGCACAGAAGAGAAAACCAATGATGGTGAAGATGACATAAAGATGGAAGAACTGAAGGCAGCACTGGAGAAAATCAAGATGGGCAAAGCAGCAGGGCATGATGGTATAACACCAGAAATGGTTAAGTTCATGGGAGCATCAGGCGACCTATTACTCTTAAGGGTTTTACAGGCAGCGTGGTACAACAAGACAATACCAAAGGATTGGAAGATTGCCATCATAACACCAATTTTCAAAAAGGGTGACAATCGACAGTGTGGAAACCATAGAGGCATATCCCTTCTCAGTGTCCCTGGTAAAATCTATTCTAGAATCCTAGAGCAGAGACTCCGACGCCTAGCTGAGCCACAATTGGATGAGGTCCAGTGCGGATTCCGAGCAAACCGAAGTACTCAAGACCTAATCTTCACACTCAGACAGCTGAGTGAAAAGGCCCTTGAGTATAAGAGTGAGATGCATCTTTGTTTCATAGATCTGGAAAAGGCGTTTGACAGGGTCCCCAGGAGCAAACTTTGGGACTGTTTGGCAAGGAAGAATATTCCAGCACCTCTGATTCATGCTATACAGAGCTTCTACAAGTCTTGCAGTAATTATGTGAGGACAGCAAACCATAAGTCGGAAGAGTTCAGGACCACCACTGGTGTAAGACAAGGTGATATCCTATCACCTTACCTCTTCATACTCCTTATGGACGATGTCATCAAGGCATGTAAGGAGAGAACAAGAAAGTATTCAGTGGGGTACTGGAAGATGAGACAGGTCTATATTTCGGAGCTGGCATTTGCTGATGATGTTGCCCTGATTGCTAAATCAGAGGCACATCTCCAATCCAACCTGCAAGTCTGGAAGGAAGAGCTGGAGAAGAGAGGGATGGTCATTAGCAGCTCTAAAACAAAATCCATGGTGATATCACGAGAAGAAAGAAAACATCAGATTAAGCTGGGAGAACAGGTCCTGGAGCAGGTCGACCACTTTAAATACCTCGGAGCTATTATAGACCGAAAGGGAGGCATCAAAGAAGAGTTGGCCACTCGAAAAGCAGCAGCTGGGAGACTTTTTCAGGCCATAAATCGAGGATTCCTCAGCAAGAGAGAAGTTGGTAAGAAAACGAAGATGGCTGTATACCGCTCCACATATGTCCCAGTCTTGACATACGGATGCGAGTCATGGGCAATGACTACAACCCATAAAAGCCAGATCCAAACCTCAGAAATGAGGTATGTGAGGAAGGTGGTTGAAGTAACAAGAAGAGACATGGTACGCAACCAGACGATACGTCAAGGCCATAAATCCTACCCCCTACAGACCCAAGTAGAACAGTCCCAATTAAGATGGTTTGGCCATGTCTGCAGAATGGGAGAAGATCGGATACCACGACAAGCATGGGAAACAAAGAGCCAAGGATCCAGACCCCGAGGACGACCCAGAGTCCGCTGGGAGGACAACATTAGACAATCTTTGAAGGATCGAGGACTAGAATGGAACCAGGCCAGGAGGAAGACAGCCGATAGGATAGTCTGGCGCTCTCTCTTCCAAAACCTCTACACCTCACGGTAGAAGGGGAACGACTAAGTAAGTAAGTATGATCACTGGCCCAAAGACAGTTACATGTTGTTAGATGTGTAGTGCGAGCGTATGATGAATTGAGTGTGGGTGCGAATGAAGACGCGAATGTGTTTAGGCTCGTATAGATGTAGATCCTGCAACCCATACTCTCACATGCAGTAATCAAGGATGCTTTGACACTGCAGGCATGTTTCAAGACATTTATTGACGGGAACACACATAATATCAACAGGAACAGTCAGTGTAACAAGGTCATGCTGACCTGACATCGATAGGTATACATTTGGCATTCAAAAAGGTAAACATCAGAATAGACGTGCATGGTCAATAGCAAAGTTCTTCAATAATGACAGTTCGTAGCGTCGCCCTTGGCGTCTCTGACTAAACGCGTCAGATGCCTTAGTTACCTTGACACACAGGTGCAACTTGGCACTCCCTGCCAATTGCACATATCAGGCTGTAGTATAATAGCCGGAAGCACAGGCTCGTCCTAACGTCGGCCGTGTACTTCTGTTAAATAGGTTATCATCAACCCTGCAGTAATACTTATTGTAGGTAGAAGTTCCGCCAATCTGCGGCTCCCACAATATATCTTCGTCACTGGATTTCTGGACAATATAAGACTAACAGTCTTGGATGGCTACCTCGAGCACAAATATATAAGTTCTGAAATGGCGGATCCGTGAACTGCTGTTCACCCTAGGTAATCCTTTACATGTTCTGCCACCGAAAAGCGTAATAATGCATAAAGGTCGGTATTACCTGGTAAATGAATCCTCAGAACTACACAAGGAATTCTGTCGTCATCCCGACGCACAGAGATTCACTGGGGAAAACTGCCATAGCAGTTACTTCGAAGATTCTCCCCGAAAAACAATGGACTCTTGGTCCCTTCAGAAAAACAGGACCTCCCGGCTTCCCGGAAGTATATCTCACTCCCCGCTTAAAAAACCTTCCCATAGGCCTACGCCCGAACTGACAACCTCTGACCCTAAAGGTCAAACACAATGAATGAATAAACAAGGGAAGACAACCCCTAATCAACCTGACATCGCAGGTAAAGACACAATTATACTTATGATACAAACATAAGCAAATAACTTGACAGATGACTCCGTCGAAAATGACAGCAACATTACTACCACCCCCCTGTAAAAAAAAAAAATGCAATTTTTTTTTTTTTTTAATATGTTCATGAGCAAGATAGCACCAGTATCACTTCTGTGCTCATGCAAACAATGAACCTAATATCAGGTACAATAGAAGAGGGTACAAATCATCTCCCAACATAGGAGAAAATATTTCCTTTAAGCCAAACAAACTAAGGGATACCATTCAAGAAACCTAAGTTGCTGGCAATACCAATCATATATCAAACATTACTAAATAATATAATCATAGCAATATACAAATGTCAATGCTATTTTAGCAACATATCACTGATGGATGGACAAAATGAAATTTGTTAAATTATCTAAACATCATCCAAATACATTTGTATTACAACATATTATGATATTAAGGACAGACCTAAGTCTGAAAATATATCAGGAAAAACTAGGACACAAGATTTAACTGGAATCATGTGGGCATCTAGACAATATGTCCGCCATCACATTATCCGAACCACGGATAGCTCGCACCGTGAAATGGAAAGGCTGAAGAGCAATAGCATAACGAGTAGATCTCGAGCTCTTCAAATCCTTACTTTGCATAGCCGTAAGAGCTTTTTGGTCGGTTTCCATAAAGAAATGCGCGCCCAGAAGGAACCTTTGTAGCTTAAGAATGGACCAAACCATAGCCAACAATTCACGGTCCAAAACCGAGTAATTCCTTTCTGCCGCATTCAGCTTCCTAGAAATATACATTACAGGATGCAGAGTTCCTGAATATTCCTGCATTAGTGCCGCTCCAATGCCAGTGGAAGAGGCATCACTACGAAGGACAAAAGTCTTATCAATCGTCGGTAGTCTTAAGATAGGATGAGATGAGAACAAATTCTTAACCTGATCCAATGAAGATTGGCATTCTTGGGACCAACGCACCATATTAGGAGAACCTTTTTTCAATAACGTTGAAAGTGGTGCCATAATGGAGGACAGATTCTCAATGAATCTTCCATAGAATTGTATCAATCCCAAGAGACTACGCACTTGCTTTTTTGTCTTCGGAACCGAGATATTTAATATCTTTGAAATGTTTTGGTCCTCTGTCTTCAACAGACCATGACCAACTCGATGACCTAGGAAGGAAATTTCACTAAACCCAACAAAAGCTTTAGAGGGTTTAGCAGTCAAACTATGCTCACGTAGAGTAGATAGCAATTCCTTCAGACCCACATAGTGTTCTTCCCAAGTATCGCTGAAAAGACAGATGTCGTCTAAATATGCAATGACATCTGCACGATCTGATAGAATTCGTCGCATCATGCGTACGAAAGTCGCTGGGGCGTTCATAAGCCCGAAAGGCATAAAAATTCCATTGAAACAGACCCCTAGGTGTCGAAAAAGCAGTGAGAGGTTTGGCGTGTTCCGTCAATGGGACTTGCCAATAACCTTTCGACAAGTCTAGTTTAGTAAAGAATTTAGCTTTAGAAAGTCTAATAAGTAGATCATCTAATAACGGCATAGGTTCAGCATCGAACTTCGTAACTTGATTTAATTTGCGATAATCAACGCAAAGACGTATGTTATTGTCTTTCTTTCGAACAATAACTATCGACGAAGAATAAGCTGAAGTGGATGGTTCAATTATTTGTAGTTGAATCATTTCATCCAATTCTTTCTCGACTTGTGCTTGAAAATGAATAGGTATTGGGTATGGTCTTACTCTGATCGGATTACGATCAGTAAGTATGATGTCATGTTCTATGACATCTGTGTGTCCAGGAATGTCGGTAAGGACATCCTGATATGATTGTAACGTAGAGGATACTTGACGTTGTTCCTCAAAAGACAAGTTGGAAGAGACTGTAACGTCTCTCCACGATTCCGTTGAAATAAGTGGAATCGTAGGAAGAGGTAAGTTCACGTCAGAAAAAATAGTTTCCTCATCCTGTATAACGGACAGGGATGAGATGTGACCATGTTGAACTGGAGAGTCGTCCGTCGCCTGGAAAATAGGCTGTAAATAGTCTGGACGTTCAATAAACTCTGTTAGCATATTTATATGGAAGGTTTTATGCCTTCCATCCACATCGACAATATAGTCGACATCAGAAATTTTCGAGACTATAGTGTATGGACCCTTCCAAGAAATGAGAAGTCTATTCTCTCTTGAGGGCAGTAAGACATATGCTTTGTCTCCAGGACAAAGTTGACGTAGGCGTCTTTTCTTATTAGCAAATCGCCTAGCTTTTTCTTTCGCAAATTCGGAAGATGAAGTTGCTAACCTGCACGATTCGATAATCTTTTCTCTAAGAGCTATAACATATTCATATGACGATTGTGTATCATCGTCAATATTATCGGAAGTTATCAAATCGTGTAACAAGGACATTGGCCCGCGCGGTTGCGCGCCAAAGACAAGTTCGAAAGGAGAAAACCCTGTATGCTCGTTGGGAACCTCTCTATAGGCAAAGAGGACTGCAGGTAAAACCCTGTCCCAATCTTCAGGATGATCCTCCGTTATCTTGCCAAGTAAGTTCTTTAGTGTCCTGTTAAGACGTTCTACCAATCCATTGGACATTGGATGATAAATACTACTGAGAGACCTTTTAATGTCTAGCGTAGCCATTACCTGAGACATAACGTCCGAAATTAACTGAGTGCCGTGATCCGACAGTATTTCTCCGGGGAATCCCAGACGAGAAAATACGAGCCAAAGAGCATCAGCGATATCGACAGTTGATATGCTCTTCAGAGGAATAGCCTCTGGCCAACGCGTGCACATGTCCACGCAAGTGAGGATAAATTGGTGTCCTCTGGCTGACTTAATTTTGAACGGACCAATGATGTCTATAGCCATTTTCTGAAACGGCCGAATCGGAATATCTGCAGCCTGAATAGGAGCAGCATGTCTCGGACCCCTAGACTTGACCTCTTGACAAATTTTGCAAGATCGGCAATAAATTCGGATGTCTTTATTCACGAATGGCCAAAAGAATGACGCAAGGACTCTAGTTTTAGTTCTGGAAAAACCCATGTGTCCCGCACACTGAGAATCGTGTGCATGCCGAAGAATTAAGGCTCTCATACACTTAGGCACAAGAATTTGCGAGTGCATAGACTTGTCCGAGTGTTGTACCATTCGTACCAATATACCATTCTTCATAGTGATATACGATTTGTGATTCGTATTTTGATTGGGATCCCCTTTCTTTGCAAGAAGGAAGTATTTCTTCAAAGAAGGATCCTCTTCTTGACGTTTAACAAACGAGTCATGGGAAATCACCAAGTGCTCGTCTTGGCTATCAACTTCATTACTATTATCAGATGAAGTTGGGGGATTAAGAGCTTGAGCTCTTGTCACCACTGCATTGACCGTTTGAATGTTTTTTTTCTTCCCAACTAGAAATTTGTTGCGGGGTGCATTCCTTAACCCCATGAATACGACCGATTATAAGATCCGCAATAGGATTAGGAAGAAGACATGCATGGACATCTCCTGTGAAGAAAGGAGTGTCAATCCTAATAATAGCAGTAGGATAGCTTTCCATAGTACCACCAAATGTAACACATTTGATTGTTTTTTTCCAGTGGCACAGCAAGGATCTATCAGAGACTCCTTAACCCCGACGGTAGTACATCCCGAATCGAAAAGTACTGAGACTAGCCTATCATTTATTAGACCTTTATGTAAGATGAGAGATCCTCTCCCATCATGCGCAACTGTAGCAGGTAGAGCAGGAAGAGGGTGACCACAACTTAGCGTAGATACAGTTGATGAGTCAAACAATGTTAAGCATTGGGGGCATTCAGTTGCTCTCCCAAAATCGAAAGCACAACCAGTGATAGCCCTAGAGTTACCACTATCATTTACTGTATTACAGGCTCCATCAAACTCTTGTTGCGCAGAGTTTGCCTGTTGGTAAGGTCTTTTTTTGTTAAACCTAGGTCTACCTCGATTATCATTTCCCCTGTAATTATTTTGACTATCATTTCCCCTGTAATTATTTCGACTATCATTTCCCCTGTAATTGTTATCATATTGCCTATTGTAATCATCATTCCGGTTTGAATCCCGGTTTCTAAATTCACCATCGTCATAATCTTGACGTCGAGAATGATTACCTCGAAAATTTGAATAGTTATTATTTGGATAGCCTTTACGAAAGTGTCTCAAATTATTACCACTAAAATTACGAGAACTACCATCTTGTCTCCACTGCATAGACGAAGAACCATCATGTGTTGGATTACTCCGCTTCTGAGTGTAATTTTGATTACTTCCCCTATTCCAATTTTGTTGAGCACCCTGAAATTTTTTTCTGAAATTAGGGCCATATGGTGTTGCCGAAGCAGCTGGCAACCCTTCTTTCACTTTAGAATTGCTAACTGTAGCATGGGGATGTGCTGTGGCATACTGACAACAGTATTCCTCCATTTCTTTTAAGTTTTTAGGCTTACGCTCATGAAGGAATGCAAGAAAAGAATCATTAACAGATGACAAAACCTTATCTCGCAATAATAAGTCCATTAGACCTTCATATGTTTTCTCAATCTGAGACAACTCAACCCATCGTGTAAATGTACGACGTATCTTTGTAACAAAATCAGAGAAATCTACTCCATTTTCTGGCAACATTGTCCTAAAACGAAGACGATAGTCTTCTTGTTTTAATTGGTATTTTTTTTAGCAATGCTGCCCTGACAACATCATAATTAGTCCTCTCATGTTCGTCTATTGTCATAAGAGTAGTCACTGTGTCACCTGTAAAAAATGGCATCAGTTGTTCAACATATTTTTTCCTTTTTATGTTATGCGTATCGCACAAAAATTGGAATCTATCTAGATAATCTGCTACGTCATCCTTTAAAGGATTGAAATGAGGCAATTTAATCCTACTAACAAACTCCTTTGTCGTACTCGAAGTTGTTTGCTGAGCACCCGTACTCGCCAATTTCAATTTCTCTAACTCCAAAATTGCGAGTTTTTCATCAAGTTCCATCTTCTGTTTTCTTTCCTCATGTTCCATTTTTCTAATTTCAGCCTCAGCAGCAGCTTGAAGTTTTTTTTCCTCTGCAGCAGCTTGAAGTTTTTTTTCCTCTGCAGCAGCTTGAGCTTGAATTTTTTTGTCTTCCATTTCCATCTGGAATTTTCTTTCATCAGCTTGAGCTTTTCTCTCCTCAGCCTCTCTTTGATACCTTCTTTCTTCAAGTTCTAATCTTCTATTCTCAGCTTCTAGCTTCTTTAGTTCAGCTTCTGCTTTCAATTTAATTTCCTCTTTTTGTTTCTTTTCTTCATACTTTAATGCAATGGCGAATTGAGCAGATGAATATTCTTCCAATTCTTTACCAGACTTACCAAGGGTCAACCCTTGCTGGATGAAGAAATCCAATGTAGACATTCTGTCTAATGAGATCAGAAACCTGAAAAAAAATTAAATAAATTACCTTATCCCACTTCAATGGGAGACAAGTCTGAAATGCTAGACTTGTATACTCACTTCACTTTATTTTACTGTCTTAGTCTTAGACAAAGACTTTGTATGTTCCTCTTGTTTATAATGTACCCAAAAAATCACTTGAGTACCTGTGGGAAAAAAAAAAATTCCCTTATATCCCACTCACTATGGGCACAAGTCTTTTTTTATAAAGAACTTGAATATGTATTTACCTTGTCTCAATCTTTGTAGATAACAAGTCTTTTATCAAAGAACTTGTATAAATATATCTTATATAATATTATTTAACAAACTCTATATGAAGAGTCTACCTTATCAATAATATCAAAACATGACCAAGTATGTGTATGTAGACTGTGCATGACAGTAATGTAGTACAACCAAAAAAAAAAAATACAAAGACAAAAATACAAAACAATACAAATGGCAACACTGTTTTAACCAAAAATGTGTAGAGAAATACACAAGAAAGGAGAGACCTACAGAATACAAACAAAACAAATCGACAATCAAAACTGAAAAACAGACAAAATATTACAAAAACAACGTTAAGTACAATTACATCACAGCTAACATCAATAGCGACCAATTGTCACTAGCAAATTTCCAAATTAAGAAAATTTGCACCTACAGACCGCTTACAGTAAGCCTCGATCAAGTGGCATATTTACCGTAAGACCCACCAACCGAAAAACCCGCAGAAAAATACACCAAAAACAGTAGAAGTGACATAAACATATAGCAATCAATTTCAATGTGTTGCAGAACAAGTTCAGTCACAGCTGAAACTAAAATAAATTTCTTGCTCCTTGCGAACACAGAAACGAAATGTCAAACGCGCACTGAACGTCAAATCCACTGTAACATAAAGTATTCACGAACCAAAGTTACTATGACCTTCTCAAATTAGGGCTTGCACATTGAATGTTTACAATTTCACGTACTGTTTACAGACACTTGACCTCCAACAATGTAGCTTGAATGCTCTGACCTAGAAAAGTCTGTTGTTGAATGAAACGTGTCACAACCCGCAGTACTGTTTACAATAGGAACCCGCCTTCTATGCAGTTATGGTCCACGTAGCAAATGCCTAGTAGTTCACTTCAGTACTTGTCTTGTTATGCTTTATGTAGCATTATAATATAAATGCTCGTACTGTTTATTTGTGTCAACCGTTGATGACCTATATCTGTCCTGTTGTAGCCAAAACTTGCAAGTGTAGAATTAGCGTTGTGTGTTACGGCTGTCCCGTGTGTAGCTTAGACCCACAGATCAGAAGTGTAATGTGTACTTGTCCTTCTTGTAACTTTCTCGACAAAACTGGAGACATCATACATGTAACAGCCAACCAGGAATGTAAATTTCTGGATCCATAAATGTCAACAATAATGTCAAATGCTCGCTCTGTTCTTTTTAAACCCACAGATCTGGTCCATCCGAAATGTAAGTTTCTAGGCCACATTGGCGACAAGAAATGTATCATAAGAGCCCACGTAACTGGTCCACCAGAAATGTAACTGTCTTTTTTTCTTGTTGAGGTGATCACTGGCCCAAGACAGTATACATGTTGTTAGATGTGTAGTGCGAGCGTATGATGAATTGAGTGTGGGTGCGAATGAAGACGCGAATGTGTTTAGGCTCGTATAGATGTAGATCCTGCAACCCATACTCTCACATGCAGTAATCAAGGATGCTTTGACACTGCAGGCATGTTTCAAGACATTTATTGACGGGAACACACATAATATCAACAGGAACAGTCAGTGTAACAAGGTCATGCTGACCTGACATCGATAGGTATACATTTGGCATTCAAAAAGGTAAACATCAGAATAGACGTGCATGGTCAATAGCAAAGTTCTTCAATAATGACAGTTCGTAGCGTCGCCCTTGGCGTCTCTGACTAAACGCGTCAGATGCCTTAGTTACCTTGACACACAGGTGCAACTTGGCACTCCCTGCCAATTGCACATAACAGGCTGTAGTATAATAGCCGGAAGCACAGGCCTCGTCCTAACGTCGGCCGTGTACTTCTGTTAAATAGGTTATCATCAACCCTGCAGTAATACTTATTGTAGGTAGAAGTTCCGCCAATCTGCGGCTCCCACAATATATCTTCGTCACTGGATTTCTGGACAATATAAGACTAACAGTCTTGGATGGCTACCTCGAGCACAAATATATAAGTTCTGAAATGGCGGATCCGTGAACTGCTGTTCACCCTAGGTAATCCTTTACATGTTCTGCCACCGAAAAGCGTAATAATGCATAAAGGTCGGTATTACCTGGTAAATGAATCCTCAGAACTACACAAGGAATTCTGTCGTCATCCCGACGCACAGAGATTCACTGGGGAAAACTGCCATAGCAGTTACTTCGAAGATTCTCCCCGAAAAACAATGGACTCTTGGTCCCTTCAGAAAAACAGGACCTCCCGGCTTCCCGGAAGTATATCTCACTCCCGCTTAAAAAACCTTCCCATAGGCCTACGCCCGAACTGACAACCTCTGACCCTAAAGGTCAAACACAATGAATGAATAAACAAGGGAAGACAACCCCTAATCAACCTGACATCGCAGGTAAAGACACAATTATACTTATGATACAAACATAAGCAAATAACTTGACAGATGACTCCGTCGAAAATGACAGCAACAGTAAGTAAGTATATAATGTGTGATTCTTGTATACACACATTGGAATCCTCGCCAGTGCTACGTAGTTGGTGCACTGTGCTGAGATCCTCCTTGTGCTATCTTAAGGAGAAGATTTGAGCACTGGTGGAGTTGTCAGTCTGCGGTGAAGATGGTCCTTAACAAACAAACTAGAACATGGTCAAATAAATCAATGAGGTCCTTGATTATGTTTCTTGTCAACCAACAGTTTTATTCTTGTTACAGTTGTTTGACAGAGATACCCTACATTATCATGTTTATCCGCCACTTTGTTTTTATCTACGCGCTTTTCTTTTTTTTTAGTGAGTGGACACCTGTCAGTGTACTGGGCAAAAAGGGATACTCAGGTAAAAATCAGTCTCAGGTGAGATATACTAGCCGGAGATTCTCGCCTCGAGTAATAGCGGGCTTACGTTAAAAAACAAAACAAAACAAAAGAATATTTGAATAGGATAATATAATTATTTATCAAATATTCCCATCAAATATGCTCAACACACGAGGAACATAGAAAGCAAATATGACCGTCTAAGGTAACATTCCTGGAGAAAAAAAACTCTATGAAGATACAAATAGTTTCAAGCTGGCCACTGTTTTCTGTGAAAATATTCATACAGACGTGTGAGACTGGAAGATGAAGAAAGACTGTTCGCTGTACACCCTTGAGAAATATCTAGTACCCTCTGGTTGTGTTATCTCTATCAAAATGATATCAAACATGTTTGCACAGTTCACAGCAGTACCTCTAAGTCGTCGTTTTTCAACTAGCGGGTACACGCAAGCCTGTACAGCAGTGGTTATAAAGATAACAAAATTAATTTGATAAAGCGTTGACATGATGATTCTTTTATTTCTTCTCTTTTGCACTCTTTTCTGCAGAAATTACTGATATGAATAATATTCTGGGAGTTTCATTTGTTTTTTCCACTTGCATTAATCGCGCCAGCCGTTACGACCACCTCTTGGAGTGGTACTTAAGTGTTATCTCAAGAGGTCTGTTAGCGGAACTGTGATGACATAGTTAAGTGCTCCAAAGAAATGTCAGAGTAATCCTTAATGCTCCAGGAAACCAGGGGGGGAAATACTCCGATCTGTTAAAGAGTTCAGTTATTTTCGTAGCACATAATGAGCACACAAATTAATGAATACCAGACAAGTGACAAACAGGGCGACGGAATACAACAGTGCAAAGAACTTGGATTTTTTTTTACTTTTAAGGAGGGACACGATCCACAGAGTGAGACCACCGATAAAATGAAGTCACATAACAGAAACTGCCGTAGGAGAGCGAAATGTTAAAGACTTCACCATACAAAGTCCAGCGTTTTTTTAAATGGTGTGGGGATGTCCAGTTCCCTTCCTCTTTGCCTTCCCTGAGTTCCCTTCCTCGCTACCTTTGCCTTAACTTCTTCTTCTTCTTCTTCTTGCGATCGCATCTTTGATGATTACACCGTCAGACGAGTTCTCATGATGAATTCGACTGTTGTATGAAGTTCCTCTTTAACTCCATATAGCTTTGAGTTTAGTGTTGAGTCATTGGGCCAGTATATCTTTCTTAACTGGTCATACAGAGGACAGTCCTGTAGAACATGCTCAGCAGTTTGTTCGTTTAATCCACATGTGCACAGTGGTGAAGCAGACAATCGTAGCTTGTGCATGTGTTTATTCAGTTTGTTATGCCCTGTCCTGAGTCGAAAAATAGTTATCTGTCCCTGCCGGTCGAGAGTGTGATAGTCGTCTTTGGGTTGGTTCTGTTCTCTTCTGATAGTCTGGATAGCTCTCTTTTTCTCAAAGTATGTGACTTCATTATCTTCTTGTTCACATTCTCCTCCCTTTTTTGCAAGTTTATCTGCCTTTTCATTTCCGGGTACACCACAATGAGATGGTACCCACTGAGGTATGGTTCTCTTTTTGGCAGCTACCTTGTTTAGTTCATTTCTCAGATGCGGGAGTTTACCACCCTTGAGAGCTTGCAGGACAGACAGTGCATCTGTGAGGATGACTACCTGGTGGCAGTCAGAGTTGGTGTTATAAATCATATTTGCAGCTTGCTCTAGAGCTTGAACCTCAGCTGTATAGTTGGAACAGAATTTACCAGTGGGAATGTGCCTAGTCTCATAGTGGTTGTCAGGATATGAGATAAAGATACCGGCACCTCCATTCCTAACAGCATTTGTTGCTGATCCATTCTAGTCTTGCCTTCATTGGGTGCATTGGCATACTGTTGTACTTTTCCATCTGGATCATGGTTTTTGTGTCTCTTCTATGGGACAATGTCTGTAATCCAGCAACCTTCTGCATCTCTGTTATTGGTGTAGTTTTCATGGCTCCTGTAATGAGCCTGAGAGCTTGATTTTGCACCTTGTCCAAAGACTGCAGATGTGAGTTAGCAGCTGATGACCATGCTGCTGAGCTAAACTCTAAGTGTGGTCTTATTACTCCATTATAAATCTTCTTTAGATTTCGTTCATTTGCTCCCCAGTTGGTACCTGCTAATTTTCTGAGTATGCCTAGTCGTCTTCGGGCCTTTCCTTCTGCGTTTTCAATATGCTTATTCCATGTAAGCCTTTGGTCAAATGTCACCCCAAGATAGGTGGGGTAGCTTTCTTCCTTGATCACGGTTGTCCCCGCTAGGTGTATGTTAGCTGATTTGTCCTTGGGGGCGAGGGAGAACAGTGTTGTGGAGGTTTTGTCTGTGTTTATTGTGATAAGCCATTTCTCTGCCCATGACACTAGCATGTCTGCTGCCCGCTGCATTCTATAATTTGCTGTGGTGACATTTTCATCAGCGCACCAGAGTACTAGGTCATCTGCATATAAGGCAGCTTTAACTCCTGCAGGGAGATCTTTCACCAGGTCATTGATGTAAACAAGGAAGAGTGTTGGGGAAATTACTCCTCCTTGAGGTACCCCCTGATGATGGAGCAACACTTTTCTGCTCTGCAGACCGTCAAGAGTGACTCTAGTTCTCCTGTTATGCAAGTATGACTGGATCCATTTCATCATGTTGCCTTGGATTCCACTTCTCCTAAGTTTTGCAATGAGGCCATCTTTCCACACCTTGTCAAAGGCCTGCTTGAAGTCGACCCAGATCGTTAGGACCTTTTTCTTCTCCTGGAAGGCATCTTCTATTGCTTGAGACAAGTAAGTAACTTGGTCTTCTATACTGTAGCATTCTCTAAATCCAGCTTGTTCCGGCACCAGGATCTGCTCAGACTCTAAATACCATTTCAATCTGTGGTTGACTATTCGCTCCATAGTCTTCCCAACACAGCTTGTGAGACTGATTGGCCGGTAACTTGCAGCCTCGGTCTTACATTTCCCTTTCTTTAGTATGGGTATTGTGATGGCTTCTCTCCATACTTGGGGTACCGTTCCTTTCAACCAGCTGTGGTTGAATATCTCAAGCAGTTTTGTCTTTGCTGCTGAGCTCAGATTTACTAGCATTTCGTTGCTGATTTTGTCTGGGCCGGGTGACTTTTGAAACTTAAGCTTGGAAATAGCCTTCTGTAGTTCTCCTAGTGTGATGGGTTCCCTCATTGGGGCAGGAGTATCTGTCTGTCCCATGGTTGCCAGTATTTCTTTTCTTATCTCTCTCTGATGATCTATGTTAATGGGTAAGTTGCTTTCTGAACTGTATCTTCTAGCAAACAAGTCTGCAGCTTGTTTTCCTCTGAAAAGTTTGCCAACTTCATCCAATGTGATAGTCTGCCTAGGTGAGGAACGCTCTTCATTTAGAGACTTGACTAATCTCCAAAGTTTCCTGCCGTCTTTCTCAAGGTTCAGCGATGCCGTTTTAGTTCTCCAGCTTTTCCGTTTTTTCTTCTAGCTTTGTTCTCTGAAACTCTGCTACAGCCTTTTTCCATTTGTTGTGAGTTTCAAGTGAAGGCTGAGACTCTGCGTCCTTTCTAGCCCTGTCCATGGCTTCCTGACGTTCTTGGAGTGTGCTGGACCAGTATGGTATGTAGTTACGCCGGCATCCTTTGGGAATGGTTTCTTTTGCAGCTTGTAGTATGCATCTGTTGAAGTCTTTTACCACTTCATTAATGTCTCTGTTCTGTACCTTGAGGGTAGACAGCAGCGTGTTCACCTGATGCCTGAATAAACCCCAGTTGGCTTTTTTGTAGTTCCATCTTGTAATGGCTGGGCCTGTACTGAGAGTTGCACTCTGGACAGTAAGAAGGATTGGGCGATGGTCGCTTCCCCCTAGTTGGTCTCCTACTTCTCTACTAATAGATCCAGCTATATCTGGTGTGGAGAAGGCAAGATCTGGTGTTGAAGTTGTGTGCCATCCTCTGGAGTAGAAGGTAGGAGTATCTGTGGCATTATTGACTAGGATTAGGGAGTGATCATCTTGCCAAGTTTCAACCTCTTCACCTCTGTGATCCAGATGGTTATAGCCCCAGCTCTGGGAGTGGCTATTAAAGTCTCCAACTGCTATAAAGTTGGTGGCTGGTACCTGTATAGAGCTGAGACTCAGGGGTTTGTTGTTCGCACAGTAATAGTTCAGGAGTTCTATTTCCATCTTGTCTACCTTTATCTGCAACAGCTGATATTCTGCTCCATCCATGAAGGTTTTCCTTTCGTGTGCAGGAATGTTATTCCTTACAAGAGTAAGTACTCCTCCTTTTCGTCTATCTTTTCTGTCGGATCTGAAGCATTGATATCCCCTTATTTTAAAGGTTTGATCTGCTTTCAAGTGAGTCTCTTGGATACAGCAAACACTGACTTGCTTCTCATACAAGATGTTTTCCAGCTCTGTCTTTTTGCTGTATCCAGCCTGCTTGCTGTTCACTCCCTCTGCATTCCAGTGCATCATGACAAGTGGCACTCTGGGTTTCTCTTTTTCTGTTTTGTTTTGGTCAGTAGTTCTCCTCCGCCGTCTGCTGACTCCACAAGACGGTCTAGAGGGTCCTCCAGTAGCTGAGGGTGGGCTCTGTCGAGGCTCAGAGCCCGGCACTGCACCTGCCTGGTGGAGCTCCACAGGGCGAGCACCAGTACGAGATTTATTTGACGGTGTACTCTCCATAGAAAAAAAAAAGCGAGTTGCGTGATACTGTGGTTTCCGGTGCGCCTTCTGGCCCAGTATCTATGACTTTAGCACCTGTTCAACGGGAGAGTGGGCTCATCCCTAATCTGTTTATGTTCCCAGTAGTAGACTATTCGCAAGCAGCCTGGGGGTGTCACTGCTCTGCGCGGACCTTGTTTACCGAGGCGGCGTCCGAGCTCGTATGGTGAAAATATGGTTGCATTATCTTCAAAATAGCCCTGTCTTTCCTGCCATCCTACAACTTTGAGTTAGGGAGTTCTGAGCTCCAGTCTCTTTCCCAGGCACTTTATCCTGGCCTGGCACGCATACAGAGGACCCCACTTCTGGTTCTAAGTTAGCAGTTGGGGACAGGTGGGGTAGCACACTGTGCATTCCCCGTCATCCAGGGGGCTCTCCAACTACGCAGAGCTTGCACAATGCTGTGCTCTGGTTCTGGGCTCACCCAAGGAATCCTCACGTCCTGCACAGAGCCACTTCCAGATACCCACCACCTGCCAACCCCCCATTGTAGAAATCTCCTGCATGCGGCCATCCAGTCAAGAGCCAGTATTAAGTCTGGTGCCCAAGTGATTCCCCCCAAGCTCAGTGTGCAATTCTGGGTTCTCATCATGCTGCAACACAGGGGGGATTGTGATGCTCAGCCATCTCTCTCAACTCTGCACCGATAAATGACATCGGGGACTTAACTGTGTCTCAGTACTGGGAGGCCCCGTTTCCGGGTACACCACACACAGCCAGTTGAGGCAACGGTCGCCGTGGGCGTGTCTTCAGTGGGGAAGTTGTGGAGTCTTCCTGTCCATGTTCTTGCACATCCTAACACTGCCCGCAAGACATCGGAGATTTGGAGAGTGGCCTTCTCTGCTTTTTTTTTAGCCGGGGTGGGCTCCCCGGGCAAGTCTCGATGGGGATCGGGACGTGTCCACGCGCCAGTGGGCCCAGCATCGGCCGCATCTGTTGGAGGACTTGCTCTGCCAGGTTTGAGTTAGTAAATTCCAACTTTGTCATCTTCTTGGCATTGTGATGCTGGGGTGCCTGTGGATTTCCTAACGCCCTGGGTAGAAGCCAGAAATGTACTGTGCCAGCTCTGGGGGAGATAAAGGGGGTGTTTCTGCGTCTCCTTGTGATACGTAGCCAAGGTAGGGCTCACAGTGCTCTTTCCCCGCCACCAAATTGCCTGCTGGTTACGCCGAGTTCTCCGAGGCTCTAGGCATGTGACCAAGAGTTGAAGGCAATAGGATCGTCACGTCCTGAGTCTCTGTGCCTGTACGATGGGTTCCGATCTTCAGGGAGCAGTCCACACTCGTTCCCACTCCCAAGACTTGTTCAGTATCCATCTGGCTCCTTCCCACCCACAGAGGGCGTGTACGGTGTAGTGCACCGGTTTTATTATCGAGGTTTGCTCCTCTAGATCCGTTGTGTTTAGCCTGAGGATTCGCACCCTCAGTTACCAGGACTACCTCGAGGAGGGTGTGGCTCTTCACCACGCACAACGATCTTGGGGTATGAGAGGTTTTGCTAGGCCAAGAGACTAACACCGCAATGGTCGCTCCTTTCATGAACAGAATTAACTAGGCCTAGGGTGAAGCAAGGGGGGAAACCCACTACCCACAACACCAGCACATCATACCCCCTGTCTGTAGACTTTGCCCCTGCCTTAACTAACTCATGATATACGTTAGTATTCTGTTGCGTTATGAAGGTCAAGTTTACAGATTATTCCAGGGCGAATTGGAAGACGGGGTAAGAAGAACATAAATTCAAGAACAAGCAAGAATATAAGAACAACGGAATAATTAAAAAAAAACGGATGTTGAATTAGATATGTTACCTACTGCGCGCGAGAAAGGGGCAAGCGACTAGTATAAGCTGTCGAGTGGACCACAGGATCTGAGTGTCGCTAAAATTTCGTTTTTTTTTTTTTTTTGGGGGGGGGGGGGGTGTGAAGTTCTATATTTAACTACTGCACCCCATATTACTGATTGTCTAAGTGGAAAATTCTGTAACGAACAATGAAAAAAACCCGCCAGCTTTCGGGGAAAGTATTGACAAAGCGCGCATTGCACCGTGAAAGCTAAAACAAACACCCACTAATACAGCACGCAAGCCTTGACATTTTTGCGTGGTGCATTTTCGGGAAAATACGGCACGGAGTGCAATGCACCGTGAAAGCTAATCTGAACACCTATTTAAAGAGCACGTAGGCCTTTCAATTTTTTTTTTCATGGTGCATTGACCACTGACTAAGTCATGATACGTTTGACTATAAAGCTCCTATGAAGTTCAAACGGAATGAAATGACCACAAGAGAATTAGTTCCCCTGCAGGGCATGCAGCAAAAAGACCAAAACTTTATTTATTTCGCGCCATGTTTTGGCAGGCAATTTGCTCGTAAATCCTAAGTTGCTTTGTGCGAGATTCGCATAGGTCCAGGGAAAGGTGTGGCCATTCAGAAATTATCTGTACACTTTCCCGTATAAAATAGTTGATGGGTAAGTTATCATGGACGCGTGTATTTATTGTTTCATGCATAGCATCACATCAAAAGACTGTTCTTTTCTTCTAGCTTCTCTTTTGGTGTACATGTATACCTCGGAGATACTGCGGGTTCGGTTCCAGACCGCCGCAATAAAGCGAAGATCGCAATAAAGCGGGTCATACCCATTTTTTTTATATTTTTTTTTTGGCTTCCCAGTGCATATAAAAGCCTAAACCATGTTTACACTATGTCTATTAAGTATGCAATAGCGCTGGGTCTTTAAAAAAAAAGTGTATTGAAAAATTTAACATACTTTATTGCTTTAAAAAAAAATGCTAATCTTCATCATCTGAGCCTTCAGCGAATCGTAATCTTTTTCCTGGTGAAAAGCCAAAATCTATCGGAAGAAGAAGGCACGTTCTAATAAATAAACATGAATAATTGGAAGATAAAAAAAGCGCAATAAAGCGAGGTATACCTGTATATCCTTTTCTTCTAGCTTCTTTTTTTGTGTATATTCTTTTCTTCTAACTTCTTTTTTGGACCATAAGGAAATTGTCGGTTGTTGCTGATTTGGACCTTTATTGTGCAATGTAAACCAGTTCACTGCAGGTATTTCTAGTTCTGTCTGCTTCTTCTCTGTCGTTCTTCTCCTGGCTGTGGGGGCCCTGCTTTTAATGTGCTCTCTGTAGGGTTTTGTCTCCCAGTGCGGCTATATGAGACTATTCGTTTTAATTTTTTTTTTCTGTCTGTCCAGTACGATGACTAAATTTCTACCTCAATCGGGTAAGTCTTATTTGGTGTTTACAACGTTGAATTCCTTGACATTGATATGTAAAATGCATATGGGAATAAATGAATTCATTATGAAAGGTGAGAGAAAGGAAGGGCAGAATGTCAGACTGGCCTGTGTGCCCAATTCTCAACCCTTTGAAAATAAAGTTCGTTCGTTCTGTCTGTCTGTATGACTGTCTGTCTGTCTGCCTGCCTATCTGTCTGTCTGCCTGTCTGACTGTTTGTCTGTCTGTCTGCGTGCCTGTCTGTCTGTCGTTTAAACTTTCTCTTTTCGTTTAAAATTCAATCAACCCTAATAGTAAAGATAAAGGGAGTCAAATATCGCATTCCGCAGTAAGGGAGTGAAGTGTTAGAGACTTCACTATACTAGGCCAACTTCTAGAACTGTGGTGACCAACTCCCTGCCTCGCTGCCTTTGCCTTCCCTAACTCAATAGCAGATCAAGATACCCATTTACAGCTAGGTAAACTGGAACGTGATGCCAATGTATTTCGAACCTTTGCAGCGAGTGGCTAGCACTCTAACCACTCTGCCAATCGGACACTCAATACTAACAGTACGGATTTCATTTTCATGTTATTAGTAAACATCTTAACATATGAGATTTAATAGTTTGCTGATGTCCAGAAATTGTTTTTATCTCCGAGGGTCGACCTTGAATCTCATTAAGACTCGTCAAGTGGTCAATCAACCAGAGTTATTAGACACTTCTTCCACATGTAAACATTATACTTAGTTCATGTAGTTTCTTATCGTGATAAATTTTGTAGCTTAATGTTTCATTCAAGCATTTTACAGGGTGTCCCAGAAGTCTTTGTTGAGTTTTAAACTTTAATAACTTCAGAAGTATAAATGCTGCAAACTTACAAAAAACATCATTTGAAAGATTAATTATTTGAATTATTTTTACACTAATTTAATTTTGTGGATTTTAAATAATCAATGTAATTTTAATTTTTTGTGTCAGTCCCTCTGATTGGAGATGGCAAACCGTTGCAGAAAAAATGAGCCGCGTTCTCTGGTTAGCTGAACTCAAGTTCACAACAGCAGCAAGAAGAAAATTAGCTTCCTTTGGTGGTGATGATTTGAGAGAGATGCAGTTATATATCATTCTTTTTTTTTTTCAAAAGCAATATCAATGTTCTCTTAAAAGAATCAAAAGCAGAATAAGCTAAACAATGATGTAAGGAACAGAAATTCGTACGGAAACTGTGTCAATGTTTAGCACGGGAAAAGTTGCCGCTCTAAGGAGATGCGAATAGCCTCAAACTGACTACTGCTTTCTTTGAAAATATTCAAGTAGACGTCTGGGAGTGTACGAAGAAGAAGAAATATGAATATCAATCTTCCCCCACATGTGGTATTTTAATACAAGCAATTAACGTATACCTGTAAAAGAAAAGAGCGTATTATATTAATAAAATCATTCTAAATTTGCATAAATATGGGCACTAAAGCGCTGTAAGGCTTGTATCCACAAAATACTTGTTCATTGTCGTAAAAAGGCAGTCATGACGAAACTGATGATAACAATTCGAGCGTATTAGGAGGCCAGTGGTAGAGTAGTGTACCACACAGGGGGGTGAGCTATACGGCTGACGAGACATAATGACATAAAATCGTGTTAATCAAACTGATACAGCAAAAAGTCCCACAGCAAAGTGAAAATTGTGTTATTGGTACTGGCATTTCGTTATGTGGGAGTACATGGAGATGTCTTGTTTGTATTAAATGGTACACGTAGATGTCTTGTTTGTATTAAGTGGTAAGCGTAGATGTCTTGTTTGTATTAAGTGGTACGCGTATGTCTTGTTTGTATTAAGTGGTAAGCGTAGATGTCTTGTTTGCATTAAGTGGTACGCGTATATGTCTTCTTTGTATTAAATGGTAAGCGTAGATGTCTTGTTTGTATTAAGTGGTACGCGTATATGTCTTGTTTGTATTAAACGGTAAGCGTAGATGTCTTGTTTGTATTAAGTGGCGCACGTAGATGTCTTGTTTGTATTAAGTGGTACACGTAGATGTCGTGTTTGTATTAAGTGGTACGCGTATATGTCTTGTGTTTATTAAGTTGTACACGTAGATGTCGTGTTTGTATTAAGTGATACACGTACATGTCTTCTTTGTATTAAGTGGTACAGTAGATGCCTTGTTTCTATTAAGTGGTACACGTAGATGTCTTGTTTGTATTAAGTGGCAAATATAGAAATACATAAAGGCTGTTTGTATTAGGTTATGCACGAAGATATTTTGCTTTTAACAGTCTAGTGAGGATAAATGCAAGATGCACAATATAGATAGAGAAGAATAGTTTGACAAATAAAAATAAAGACAAAGTGCAAATAATAATTAATAGTAATTATAAAATAAACGGCGATGACAAGGAATTTTAAAAAAAAACAGAAGAGAAGGAGAAAACGCGAAGTTAAAGAAGTGAAGAAAATGAGACGGAATGAAGCCAATATGAGAAAGAAGAAAATAAACAGAAGAAAAATACGAGAATACAGAGGCTTAAAAGATGCAGAAGGAGGCAAAGAATAGGTTGAAATGAAAAACAAAAAATGAAGGAGACAAAGAGGATGGATACAAGGAAACAGGAAGGAAAGAAAATAGAAGGATGGCGATAACGGACGTGTAGAAGAACAATTCAGTGCAACAATGAGACAGACCTACGGGAGACAACAATATAACGATTGTATTCAAAAGAACGAAAGATAAGAGCCCCTGACTTTAAAGAATGAACAGCCAAACAAAGGAACAAAAAAAAAACTTATGTCGTAACCCCCCGTCTTATCTATTCTGCACCACACAACGAAACATTCTCCGGCGGCGCAATGTCGGTCACGAGAACACGGAAGGTCAAGGTCCTTGTATGGGCAAAAAGTTAAAATATTTTGATGAAACTATAAATCAGCTTTGAAAATTTTTACTGTTTAAATTCCATTATTCCAGACTATTACATTCCACCGAACAAAAAACGTTGTGAATGCGTGGAATCTTTTTGATAACATGACTTTTCCAAGCCGGATGCTATCAATCATTGCTTCACTATGCAAACAAGTTTCCGAATTTCTCTTGACCAAGTATAAATTTAGTGTGTGTGTGTTTTATTTTAATAGATAAGCTGTTCATTATATTCTTTTCATGTTCTTCCACTTTTCTGTCGTTTCCTTTCCTCTGGTTTAAATGCGGAAGGCTTTAGAAACGGGAGACTACAAATGACAGAATGAATGCAGCGACAAATATTCGAGCTCTGAACAACGGCTGGAGTTTCCATGTGCCTGTGGTAGGGAATTCTCTACTCAGAGAGGAATGAAAATCCACAGAACGAAAAAGGGGTGTGGGAGGTCATCAGGGGGAGATCAACAGCGCTCTGTCTCGACGGATAAGACGTTAGAAGAACGCAGCCAGGAGTCAATCCACAGTGCTGAGTACATTCAAGTTGATCTGCCTGATGATGATCTCACACACTTCTTGGACGGGAAGAGAGATGCAATCAAGTTTCCACCCGCCAGTGCAAAAGGGCTTTGGGAACAGCTGGACGAAGCCTTGGCAAAAGAGTTGGATAACAACCTGAAGCAGATAACTTTGGAGAAGAAGCTGGAAATCTTCGGCGACATAATATATCTGCACTGTCGCAAAGTGTTCGGAGTGAGGGAGGCAAGGGAAAGTAACCCACCACGAAAAAGCAGAAGACAAATTAAAATAGAAGAAATCAGAAAACAGAAGAAGCATGCCCGAAAACTGTTCAAGAACGCAGTTGCCGCAGAGAAGGAAGGGTTACGACAGGTTTGGGAGCACCTGAAAGGCCAACATAATGCCCTTTGTAGAGCAGAAAGGTTGTGCAGGAAGAAAAGGAAGACTCGAATGGATAGGGAAAGATTCTTCAGGGAGCCCTTCAAGTTTCCCAAAGAACTGTTTGAGCAGCCACGGTCGGGTACGCTAAACATCAGGAAAGAAGACCTGGAAGAACACCTTGGAATGACATATTCAGATGGTCGCAAAGATGAGCCGCTCAGCAGCATGGCAGGCCTTAAATGGCCGAGTAAGCCAGGAGCTGAATTTAACACCAAGCCCCCAACGGTGCAAGAGGTAGAAAGCATTGTCCAGAAAGCTCGATGCAAGTCAGCTCCAGGTCCTAATGGTGTTCCATATGTGGTGTATAAGAGATGCCCTGAGGTGCTCAAAAGACTGCTTCGTTTACTGAAGAGTGCGTGGAAAACCCAGCTTGTAAGCAAGGAATGGAGAAAGGCGAACGGAGTCTACATCCCGAAGGAGCAAAATTCCACAGACATCAGTCAGTTCAGGCCAATCTTACTACTCAATGTGGAAGGGAAGATATTCTTCTCAGTGATGGCGAAAAGACTCACTACATACCTCCTGGCAAATGGGTACATTGACACTACCATTCAGAAAGGAGGTATCCCAGGTACACCAGGATGTCTAGAGCATGCCACAATGATATGGGAAGCAATCCAAAAGGCAAAGTCTGACAGAACTGTAGTGAAATTGACAGAGATACAACGGTAAAATACCTCCAAAGATAACATGTAAGGATAAAAACATAATGCGTAGGCTGCTGATAGTACATGATCGCCCAGACCGCGGGTCATCACCCTCCATAAAAATTGACTTGCTAGACAGGAGGGGAACGGCGGATAAAAAGGAAAAAAATATGACTGGAAAGATTGCGTGAGACTAGAAAGGCTAAGGAGACGCAATTGGGGGGGGAGAAACGGAGAAAAGTCACGTTTCCCAAGTTGACATAAAGTAAGGAACTCGACAGAAGGGACCTTGGATATGTTACGCCACAGTCATTTATTGGTCGCTTTTGCGATACCAAGCCTTTGATTTGAATTCAGCGGCAGAACGCAGATGTTTGGAATATTACAAAAATTAAAAAGTAACTTTTTCGTAATATTAATGTTAGGAATATAAAAATTAGCTGGCCGGATGGCCCATTCTGAGCAGTGGACTAATATGTTCTTAATTTTACAGACGGATAGATAATATTGAAGATAATGACAAAAGACAGTGTTGTTCACATCAGCGACAGACTGTATTGAATAAAAAGTGTCGCTATTTGCACAAAAAACACGACCTTGAGACGCAGGTGTTCAAAAATACTTAGTAGGGAAGCGAAGGGACATTGGTGGGAGCTGTGTCTAAATATAACTTTTAACGACAAAATTTTGGAGGGGAGAGAAAGGTTGGTTCAAAAATCAAGTACGTTTTTGAAAAAAACAAGTAGAGACGGACAGACTAACAGATAAACATCCATACTTGACTGAAGCATGACTGAAATGACTTTAGGGTAGGAAATTTGAATTTGAAATAAACCTAGGCAGTGATTGGCCACAGACAATCATTTTATCGGCGCTCAGACGCGCAAGTGGGGCCATTCCTCAATAGTTGTTCGATGATAGACACAGTATTTTAAAGTGTGGTGATTTCCAAATGAAAGAAAGTGAAATAAGTTCAGGGACGCCATACTATAGCCAGCAGCTCAGCTGAGTTTTGCTAGCATTTCTGTGTTCTTTATTCATAATCTGGTAAGATTGAAATTATTTCTTTGTATATTTTGAATATTGTTTAATGTTCGAGTGATTTGATACTGCCATATCATAATCTAGCCTTACAAACAAGTAGGGATTTGCTCTAGACCCCCCGCCCAAGTCAGGGTCTAGGGACCAACAATATACATAAACTCCAGCAAGGGTTAGGAAAGACAGATCAAGTGTTGAGAATAATGAAACATATTACCTATCCACTTTTAGGGAAGGAAACTAATAAATATTTTTCAGAATCTATAGTCTGGGAGGACCTATCTGATGTAAAACCACCATGGTAAATGTGCTGTTTGGTCAGAGAGATCTGACCTGTCTGTATGATGTGGTTGTTGTGTCCGTGTTGTGTCCAGACGTGGGTAGAGAATAGAATTTTGACACATAGCCAATACTTTGATTGCAGAGCTGTGAGTTTCAGTTGTCAACAAGGCGGTGTCCATTCAGTTGGTGATTTTACTCGAGTGTATCTGTGCAGTACGTTGTGACAGAGACCACTATTATTGCCCGCCAGCACGGAGAGGTGGGACCACCAGATTTCAGCACCAGAGCTACATATGCAAGTTGAGTGAGCCTCTGGTCTGCTGGAAGTTCACCAACGCCTTTTAGTTACTAATACCCCATAAAATTCCTGTAATTTACTGGACACTGTGTAGTCAATATAGACAGGTGTGATGAGGCCACCCAACAGCACAAGCATTAACTATCCTCCCAAGTAGATGACTACTAGAACATTTTAATAAAACTAACTAGTCTAGTACTTATATATGTACACTCTTGCATTTATTATGTAACATTCCATGCATTTCTTTCATAATTTTTAAATCCTTTTTTTAAAAAAATTCTGGTCAACATAAAACTTGATCCAGAACAAATAAATGTAATATAATTCTATCAAAAATTTTACACTCTTGAGTTAGTTCAGTGTATTATAATATTTGTTAAATATTATTAGTCTGCTTAAATATCTGTGGGTGTATCCATAACTATCACACCACATTACATATCATTACCCTAGACATTTTACATAGCTACATTCATTAAGAAAAAAAATTGAGTGTGAGGTCGTAGTGGTAGCAAGAAAGGCCTTCTGACAATTCACAACTACATTTTATCTCAGGAGCCTTCACAGCTGGCCTCATACATTACATTTAGTAATATCACCATCATACAATACCATCAAACCCACTACATACATTGGGGTCTTGTCCGGGGATAATTAGCCCAACAGTAATATTAGGATCTCCTGGTTGGAGAAATAAAATTAGAAAAAAAAAAAAATAAATTGTGAAATTCCCTTTAAAATTAAAAGTGTCCCTGCAGATAAAAGTTGGTGAATCTTCACAGCCAGTGATAATTAATTAGTTAACTGGTTAGTTAGAATTAGTTAGACTATAGTCATAAGAAGTACTTAGTGTATTTACTGGTTAGAGATTTAGCTTGTATATTATTATATTGTCTGAAAAGTATGGCGGAGCTAGCAAAATTCCGATCAGCTGCTGTGCTGACCGCAAAGGAGATGGGAATGGATGGTCAGATTTTAATTCAATATGTAACGGCTGAATGTGATAAATATATTGAAAGGGAAGATAGAAAGGTAGCTGAAGAGAAGAGGTTACAAATTGAGGCTGATAGAGAAATTAAGAGGCTGCAGATTGAGGCAGAAGAAAAACGACAGCAAAGGGAGGCAGAAGAAAAAGCAGAAGAAAAAAGGTTGACTGCCGAAAGGGAGGCAGAAGATAGAAGGTTGCAAAGGGAGCACGAATTACGACTAAGGGAGCTGGAATTACAAGGCCCGGCTCCTGAAAATGGTGCCAGCCCTTTTGCCTCAGATGCTACGCCCAGTCTGGGAGCCTCAAACTCAGCTATGGGGTTTCATTTAGACCATTTTGTTGAAAAAGACGATGACATAGAGGGGTACCTAGGACGTTTTGAGTTATTAGCTACTACATATGGGTTAGAGAGAGAGAGGTGGAGTTTAAAGCTATCACAGGGATTGAGAGGTACTTCTTATGAAGTATTTGCCAAAATGAACAGGGAAGACCAAGACAATTATGACATGTTAAAGCAGGCTTTGTTATTAAGGTACGAGAAGAATGGTGAATTTTATCGTAAGAAATTTAGAAATGCCAAACTGTTGTCTGGGGAGACATACCACCAATTCTCTGCTAGACTAGAAACCTATTTGGAGAAATGGACGGCTCTGGGGAAGACCCAAGATCTTAAAGAAATGATCATGATTGAGCAATTGAGAGAGTCCATGGCTCCAGACATGAGAAAATTTCTCATGGAACAAGGTGCAGAGAAGTTGGGGGAAATTTTAAATGTTGCTGAGAGGTATCAGGCAGCTCAGGCAGAGGTAAGTGGTGCTAAAAAGAAGCACATAGACAATTTTAAAGCTCCACAGCAATTTAATAAATTTGATAATAGAGAGCAGGGAAATAAAGGTAGGACAAACTTTGAGCGGCCAAGAAATGACTATCGCGACAGAAACTCACAGTTCAATGACCAAAAGTTCAATGAAAGAAAACCGTTGAACCAAGGAAAAAGATGGTGTAAATGGTGCAAGAAGGATAACCATAACACCGAATTTTGTAGAAGGAAACCTTCAAACATTGCTGCAATGAAGTCGGGGACGCGAAGATTAAAGGTTAATCCTAATGGACAACAGGAACCTTATCACCCCCCAGTTTGTGAGGATGTTATTTGTAATGGGGTCACCATAAGGTGCCTTTATGATACAGGTTTGGATTATGATTCAGTTGTGAAGTCTAGCCTAGTGGACCCAAGTCAGTATACCACAGAAACAGTGGAAATACAAGGGGCGACTAAGGACATACCACTCATGACACTTCCCATCGCAAGGATAACGGTGAAAACTCGCTATGTGGAGGGAGAAATCAGAGCAGCAGTGATAGATGAACCAATCTACCCTCTGATATTGGGGTGTAGATACGTCTTCTTGGGGAATCCCGAGAAACCTGTGATCATGGCGACAGTGCAGACCAGGTCACAGAAGAAGGAGGAAGAAGGTGAACCTATAAATGCTCATCCAGAGGAGATGAGGAAGGCGCAGGCTGAGGATAGGACACTCAAGCCCTGTTTTTAAAAATTGCCCAAATGCCACACACCTCCGAGCAAGGGGGAATATTTCATGAAGAACAAACTCTTATACAGGAAGGCCGGAACTGGAACAAATGGTCACAACCAGCTGGTTCTTCCCACTTCATATAGAGATAAAGTGATGGAACTCGGGCATGCGATTCCCTTCAGTGGTCACATGGGGATCAGCGCCACAGGACAGCGTATAGCTTGTCATTACTTCTGGCCAGGGATAACGGAGGATATAAAAAGATATGTCAAATCCTGCCCAGAATGTCAAAGGGTAGCTCCAAAGCACTGGACTGCTCCTGCAACTCTAGGGGAAATGCCCATAGTGGGAACACCTTTTGAGAGGGTTGCAGTGGATATTGTAGGACCTCTCACTCGGACCAAGAGGAGGAACAGTTACATCCTTACTCTGGTGGACACTTGTTCTATGTGGGGAGAGGCGGTAGCCCTGCCATCAATTGATTCAAAACATGTAGCAGAGGCACTACTTACAATATTTACCCGATTAGGATTCCCGCATCAAATCTTGACGGATAATGGTTCTCAGTTCAAGGGGAAACTAACGGAAGAAGTTTTTAAGCTATTTCAAGCCAGACACTTTCATTGTAGTCCGTACCATCCACAAGGGAACGGCCAGGTAGAGAGGTTCAACGGGACTCTCATTTCTATCCTGAGAAAGCTGGCACACGAAAAACCGGATCTGTGGGATCAATTCCTGCCCGCCGCATTGTTTGCGTACCGGGAGGTACCACATAGTTCAACCGGGATGGCTCCCGCAACTCTGCTATTTGGGAGGCCAATAAAAGGTCCATTAGAAGCTCTATTAAGGACCTGGACAGATGAGAAGGCGGAAGAGACTGTTACCTCATCGTATCAATACGTGAACGAACTGACCACTCGTTTGAAAGCTGGATGGAAACTGGCAAATGATAATTTGAAGCAAGCCAGGAAGAAACATGCAGCATATTTTAATAGGAAGGCAAAGGACAGGGAACTGGCAGTCGGAGAGAAGGTGCTGCTTCTACTACCCGGAAGCCAGAATAAATTACAAATTGGTTGGCAAGGTCCATATACGGTTCTAGAGAAGGTGTCTAGAACAAACTATAAAATTGACAAAAAGGGGAAGGAGAAAGTTTATCATGTAAACCTGTTAAAGAAGTATCTGGACAGACCACTCCAGGAAAGCACCCCCTTATTGACCTTAGCTATTGCAACCCAGATGCAAAAAGAACCACTCACCTCACATGAATACCCATTACATCCTTGTGAAACCGCAGCACAGGTAAAAGTCAGTAAGCACCTGACTAAAAACCAGAGGGAGAGAGTTCAACAAGTTCTGGAGGAACATACAGATGTATTAACAGATAAACCAGGCCATACAAATTTGCTACAGTATGACATGAAACTGGTAGACTCAAACCCAATCTGTATGAGAGCCTATTCTATTCCGTTCGCGAAGGAGAAGGCATTGAAGGAAGAAATAGAGTATTTGTTGAAGGAGGGGATTATTTCGCACAGTGAATCATCTTTTAGTTCTAGTGTCGTTTTGTTGAGAAAACCGTCTGGGGAACACAGACTGTGCATAGATTACAGGAAACTGAATGCTGTCACAGAAGGACAAGTGGATCCATTACCAGACACAAAACAGTTATTTGCCAGACTGAACAAGGCAAAATACTTTTCAAAGGTGGATCTTAGTAAAGGCTATTACCAGATCCCAGTGAAGCCTGAAGTGAGACCTTATTTGGCTTTTAGCACTTCGGATGGACATTATGAATTCAATATGCTACCATTCGGACTGAAAAATGCTCCGAGTGTGTTTTCAAGGATGATGCGCAAATTGTTGGATCCCCTGAATAACCCATGTATCACGAATTTCATGGATGATATTCTCGTCGCCACAGAGACATTTGAAGAACACATTGAAGCTCTGGAGATGTTGTTTGATAGACTTCGGGAGGCGAACTTAACTGCTAGGCCAACAAAATGTTGTATTGGATGCAAAGAGTTGGAATTCTTGGGACACACTGTATATCAGGGTAATATGACCCCTGATCCTAAGAACTTGGAAAAACTGCAGAGAGCACCTAGGCCGCAAACAAAAAAGGACGTGCGATCATTTGTGTCGTTATGCGGATTTTATCAGAAATACATCAAGAATTTTAACGCTATTTGTGCTCCTCTGACTGATCTGACTCGCAAGGGACTTCCAGATAAAATTATTTGGACTGCACAATGTGAACTAGCGTTCCAAGAGTTAAAGGAAAAACTCACTAGCAAGCCTATTCTCAAACTGCCTGATTTGACACAGGACTTTGTCTTAAGAACCGATGCAAGTAATGTAGGACTAGGAGGGGCTTTGTTGCGAGGATCATCTTCACCTGATGGGGAACTGAAACCAGTCGCTTATGCAAGCCGTAAATTGAAGGTCGGTGCAGATTTCCTCAGTGATCAAAATTAGAGTAGTGGCAGACGTGAGGAGTAATTTTACCTATGTGTATCGCTGGTTTTGGAACTTGCCATAGGCATGTTTTCAAGTGGGGAGATGTGTAGTGAAATTGACAGAGATACAACGGTAAAATACCTCCAAAGATAACATGTAAGGATAAAAACATAATGCGTAGGCTGCTGATAGTACATGATCGCCCAGACCGCGGGTCATCACCCTCCATAAAAATTGACTTGCTAGACAGGAGGGGAACGGCGGATAAAAAGGAAAAAAATATGACTGGAAAGATTGCGTGAGACTAGAAAGGCTAAGGAGACGCAATTGGGGGGGGGGGGGGGGGGGGGAAGGGAAAAAAGTCACGTTTCCCAAGTTGACATAAAGTAAGGAACTCGACAGAAGGGACCTTGGATATGTTACGCCACAGTCATTTATTGGTCGCTTTTGCGATACCAAGCCTTTGATTTGAATTCAGCGGCAGAACGCAGATGTTTGGAATATTACAAAAATTAAAAAGTAACTTTTTCGTAATATTAATGTTAGGAATATAAAAATTAGCTGGCCGGATGGCCCATTCTCAGCAGTGAACTAATATGTTCTTAATTTTACAGACGGATAGATAATATTGAAGATAATGACAAAAGACAGTGTTGTTCACATCAGCGACAGACTGTATTGAATAAAAAGTGTCGCTATTTGCACAAAAAAACACGACCTTGAGACGCAGGTGTTCAAAAATACTTAGTAGGGAAGCGAAGGGACATTGGTGGGAGCTGTGTCTAAATATAACTTTTAACGACAAAATTTTGGAGGGGAGAGAAAGGTTGGTTCAAAAATCAAGTACGTTTTTGAAAAAAAACAAGTAGAGACGGACAGACTAACAGATAAACATCCATACTTGACTGAAGCATGACTGAAATGACTTTAGGGTAGGAAATTTGAATTTGAAATAAACCTAGGCAGTGATTGGCCACAGACAATCATTTTATCGGCGCTCAGACGCGCAAGTGGGGCCATTCCTCAATAGTTGTTCGATGATAGACACAGTATTTTAAAGTGTGGTGATTTCCAAATGAAAGAAAGTGAAATAAGTTCAGGGACGCCATACTATAGCCAGCAGCTCAGCTGAGTTTTGCTAGCATTTCTGTGTTCTTTATTCATAATCTGGTAAGATTGAAATTATTTCTTTGTATATTTTGAATATTGTTTAATGTTCGAGTGATTTGATACTGCCATATCATAATCTAGCCTTACAAACAAGTAGGGATTTGCTCTAGACCCCCCGCCCAAGTCAGGGTCTAGGGACCAACAATATACATAAACTCCAGCAAGGGTTAGGAAAGACAGATCAAGTGTTGAGAATAATGAAACATATTACCTATCCACTTTTAGGGAAGGAAACTAATAAATATTTTTCAGAATCTATAGTCTGGGAGGACCTATCTGATGTAAAAACCACCATGGTAAATGTGCTGTTTGGTCAGAGAGATCTGACCTGTCTGTATGATGTGGTTGTTGTGTCCGTGTTGTGTCCAGACGTGGGTAGAGAATAGAATTTTGACACATAGCCAATACTTTGATTGCAGAGCTGTGAGTTTCAGTTGTCAACAAGGCGGTGTCCATTCAGTTGGTGATTTTACTCGAGTGTATCTGTGCAGTACGTTGTGACAGAGACCACTATTATTGCCCGCCAGCACGGAGAGGTGGGACCACCAGATTTCAGCACCAGAGCTACATATGCAAGTTGAGTGAGCCTCTGGTCTGCTGGAAGTTCACCAACGCCTTTTAGTTACTAATACCCCATAAAATTCCTGTAATTTACTGGACACTGTGTAGTCAATATAGACAGGTGTGATGAGGCCACCCCAACAGCACAAGCATTAACTATCCTCCCAAGTAGATGACTACTAGAACATTTTAATAAAACTAACTAGTCTAGTACTTATATATGTACACTCTTGCATTTATTATGTAACATTCCATGCATTTCTTTCATAATTTTTAAATTTTTTTTAAAAAAATTCTGGTCAACATAAAACTTGATCCAGAACAAATAAATGTAATATAATTCTATCAAAAATTTTACACTCTTGAGTTAGTTCAGTGTATTATAATATTTGTTAAATATTATTAGTCTGCTTAAATATCTGTGGGTGTATCCATAACTATCACACCACATTACATATCATTACCCTAGACATTTTACATAGCTACATTCATTAAGAGAAAAAATTAAGTGTGAGGTCGTAGTGGTAGCAAGAAAGGCCTTCTGACAATTCACAACTACATTTTATCTCAGGAGCCTTCACAGCTGGCCTCATACATTACATTTAGTAATATCACCATCATACAATACCATCAAACCCACTACAAGAACAAACCTCCATGTAATCTGGTTGGATTTAGCGAATGCTTATGGATCCGTTCCACACCAGATGTTGTGGCAGGCCCTAGAAATGTATCATGTTCCACAAGAGATTGCAGCAATGCTGAAGCTGTATTTCGCAGGGTTTGCTGTCAGATTTTCAACCAGAGAGTACACAACGAAGTGGATTGGCCTTGAAGTTGGAATTGCGATGGGATGTACCATCTCTCCGATACTATTCGTGATGGCTATGCAGGTAATCCTCAATGCGGCTGAAGGAATGGCTATAGGTCCAAAGCTCGGTGGAATGTGTCTCATGCCACCGCTCAAAGCTTTCATGGATGACACAACAATTCTGACATCAGATGAACATCAGGCCCGGAGGATGTTAGCACGCCTGGATGAACTAGTCAGCTGGTGCAGAATGAGCTTCAAACCCAAGAAGTCGAGAAGCCTATCAGTCAGGAAAGGGAAGATAGCAGAGGTCATATTCACGGTTTCCAACCAAAGAATCCCTACTGTCATTGAGGAACCTGTTAAAAGTAAAAGTCTTGGCAGGGTGTACGATGCCTCATTAAAAGACTCAAAGGCAGTGCAACAGACAATAGAAATGGCAGACAGAGGGCTACAGATCATAGACCAAAGCAGACTCCTGGGGAAGTTCAAACTGTGGTGCCTCCAGTTCATGTTGATACCAAAGTTGCTGTGGCCACTGCTTATATATGAAATAAGCACAAGTACAGTGGAAGCCATAGAGAAGAAGGTCAACAAGTTCATGAGAAAATGGCTAGGAGTACCACCAGGTCTGTCAGATGTAGCACTGTACTGCAAAAAGTCAAAACTTCTGCTTCCTTTCAAGTCAGTTGTTGAAGAGTACAAAGTTGGAAAGGCAAGGCTTGCAATGATGCTACGCGAGTCAGCTGATGACGTGGTTAAGTCCATTCAGCCCACACTGAAAACGGGAAGGAAGTGGAAAGTGGAAGAAGCTGTTGATGCTGCCCAAGAGTCACTCAAACTGAGGGAGGTAATCGGATACACACAAACGAATAGACGGGGATTTGGTCATGGAGACATCCGCTGGTGGTCCAAGGCATCAAGCAGGGAGCGCAGAGACATGGTAGTTCAGGAGATACGAGAAGCTGAGAATGATAAGAGGTTGCAAAAAGCAGTGCAGCAGGTCCAACAAGGCCAATGGCCAATATGGTAACAATAAACGCTGCGGTACAGAAAACACCAGGAATTTTTCTAAGTCCACAATACGCTGAGGTTTGTGGTGGACTAGTGAACGGGCTGCGACTCAGGGGCGACAAGCGGTGTATACTATAAGGGGTGTCAGTATCAAAAGTCCAGTGGGGAACGCGCAGTGGCGACTCGTTGACTTCGCGCTGGTGTCTCAGTGTGTGCGACGGAACGAACGGAATAATTTGTCTTCTCCTTGTTACTTTCACAATTGCCTCCACGGCTGGCGGAGTTGTGGAATTTAAAGTTGCTACCATAAGTGAAATGGGTTCATTTTCGATGCAAGACAACAGGAAGCTGAGACGCTTGGGAGTCATGACCCAAGTGGGCCCGCCCCCCTTAGAGTGTAAAGGAGTATATAGGGCCGAAACACTTGTCGGACGGGGGGACTACTTCTGATGATCAGATTGCTTCCTGTTGTATCGCTCTGTAAAGAGTTTCCTATCATCATCTTACAGGAGTAGATTATCAGCATTCGGAGGCGGAAAACGCTTAGAAAACAGGAGAGAAACAGGAGAGAAACAGGCGTATACAATTCTCTTTTTCCTTATAGTCATTATGTGTTATTGTCTTAGACCACATGAGAGAAAGAAAAATAATTCATCTTCTGTGTCGTACTGTCACTGTGTATTATTGTCTTAGACAAAAGGACAGAAGGAAAGATATATAATTCTCTTCTATTATTATCACTGTGAGTAGCTGCCTTGGACAATAGGAGAGAAAGAAATATATCGATTTGTCTGAGAATTATTGTCACTGTATACATGTCTAATTCTCTTCCGCTTATTGTCAACGTGTGTTGTTGGTATAGACAACATGCGAGAGAGAAACATAAATAATTCTCTTTTATCTTAATTTCATTATATATTGTTGTCTTTCGAAAGAACAGAAATTATGTGAGGACAGCAAACCATAAGTCGGAAGAGTTCAGGACCACCACTGGTGTAAGACAAGGTGATATCCTATCACCTTACCTCTTCATACTCCTTATGGACGATGTCATCAAGGCATGTAAGGAGAGAACAAGAAAGTATTCAGTGGGGTACTGGAAGATGAGACAGGTCTATATTTCGGAGCTGGCATTTGCTGATGATGTTGCCCTGATAGCTAAATCAGAGGCACATCTCCAATCCAACCTGCAAGTCTGGAAGGAAGAGCTGGAGAAGAGAGGGATGGTCATAAGCAGCTCGAAAACAAAATCCATGGTGATATCACGAGAAGAAAGAAAACATCAGATTAAGCTGGGAGAACAGGTCCTGGAGCAGGTCGACCACTTTAAATACCTCGGAGCTATTATAGACCGAAAGGGAGGCATCAAAGAAGAGTTGGCCACTCGAAAAGCAGCAGCTGGGAGACTTTTTCAGGCCATAAATCGAGGATTCCTCAGCAAGAGAGAGGTTGGTAAGAAAACGAAGATGGCTGTATACCGCTCCACCTATGTCCCAGTCTTGACATACGGATGCGAGTCATGGGCAATGACTACAACCCATAAAAGCCAGATCCAAACCTCAGAAATGAGGTATCTGAGGAAGGTGGTTGAAGTAACAAGAAGAGACATGGTACGCAACCAGACGATACGTCAAGGCCTTAAATCCTACCCCCTGCAGACCCAAGTAGAACAGTCCCAATTAAGATGGTTTGGCCATGTCTGCAGAATGGGAGAAGATCGGATACCACGACAAGCATGGGAAACAAAGAGCCAAGGATCCAGACCCCGAGGACGACCCAGAGTCCGCTGGGAGGACAACATTAGACAATCTTTGAAGGATCGAGGACTAGAATGGAACCAGGCCAGGAGGAAGACAGCCGATAGGATAGTCTGGCGCTCTCTCTTCCAAACCTCTACACCTCACGGTAGAAGGGGAACGACTAAGTAAGTAAGTAAGTAAGTAAGTCTTTCGCAAGAAGAATGGAGGAAAGTTATTTATTTCTCTTTTTCTCCTAGTGTTCCTTTCGACGTTTTCTCCTCTCTTCTGCTTGCCGTGAGAGCTTCTTTTGGCCAATATGAGGTGGCGTCGTAGAGAGCTACGCCACTTGGTGCGATCGGCAGCTTCATCCTCCCATCTTGCTGGATTTATGTCCAGTGAACCCATATCTCTCTTGTACACATCTTTGAACCTCAGCTGCGGTCGCCCAACTGTTTTTTTGCCATCTGCCAGTTGTCCGTAGAAGATATCTTTCAGGATGCGACCATCTTCCGTGCGGCGGACATGGCCAAGCCAGTGCAGTCTGCGCTGTCTAAGCAGTATATACATGCTCTGAAGGCCAGCGCGTGACAACACCTCGACATTTGCCACTTTATCCTTCCACGAAATACCGAGGATGTGGCGTAGACATCGTAGATGGAAAGTATTGAGCCTTCTTTCTTGCTTAACATAGATTTTCCATGTCTCGCTGCCATATAGAATTGTGCTGGTGACGCAGGCGTCATATACCGCAGCTATGGTTTTCGCTGTGAGTTTGGAGTTTCCCTAAACATGCGTTGTGAGGCGGGCAAAGGTCGCTGCAGCTTTGCCAATGCGGCTGTCAATTTCTGGGTCTAAATATTCATTCCATTATAACATCTTCTCCTTGGATCCTTAGCTCATGACTGACAAAACAGTCCGTAGCCATCACGCCTAGTGGCGTATTGTAGGGCAGCAGGAATCTGTCCCCATGTTGCTCCGTCGGTGGCCACCCTTCGTTCCGTGCTTTAACTCTAGTGTACTTTCTTAAATAACAGGACAGACAGAAGCATATTTGTTTCTCTTTCTCGTAATACGCATTTGTGTTGTCTGGGACATGAAGAGAGACGAAAACAATATATAATTCTCTTTCTGTTAATGAAAGTAGTTATCTTTCTCTTGTCAATGTGTGATTTCTTTCTTCCGAATGCTGCTAATCTGTCTAATCAAATGTTTCTATATATTCGCCTTTATGATAAAAATCTGAAAACTTATTTCCCGTGTCATAGCAACAATAATGTATATTTATTACAGCCGTAACTCTTTGTAGCGAAATCTGTGAGATACTCGCTTATTTCAGTAAGATTTTAGTCCTATAATGAATAAATACACCAGCCCTCAGGTGTCTGACTGGTTTCATCTTCAACGCCACTAGGGCGATGCCTTTTGTGCAGTGGGAATGCTAAGAAATGACCCGCCGTAAAAAATCTAACACGCTTTAGTTTCGGTTTCGAAAACGTACAATAAACATTTTAACATCTCGCCGATCTGCTGCACGAAACGGGGGAAAAGCTTGTAATTAACGACTTGCCAGAACTGTGAGACCAAACTGGCGTTTGAATTAACGTAATATGTTAACTTTAACACTAACATTTGTAATAATTCGGACATTTCACAGTAGTAAGAACGAGACGATTGTAATAATTAACGCAAAACACTACCAAAGTTTTGAAAAACCCCTCTTCGCTCTGCACGCGGTCTCTTTAATATATAAACGCTGTGGGCAAAGCCAGCAGAGGAAAACACACAGACAATTTTTCATTTCCTCCTAGCGGTAATATTCTGACGTCACTTAAACTAGTTGGTTTATTTGAATAGTGAGGAAAATGTTAGAAGGGGGGGGGGGGGGGGAAGATGGCCGACTTGTGTAAAAAGTTAATTTTGACGATTGACAGTGACAAAATTGAAAATATAAACCATACTGAAACTGACCATAAAAATCATATGGTAGTATAGCTTACAGTCCCCTGAGCAAAAATATGTTTTAAAAAATATGGTAGTCCAAGTATTAGCCACGTTATTGAGAAAATACTAAATGTCTACGAACGCTTGACCGGACAGACTGTTGTTCTTGCTCGTTACACATAACGAACGCTAGTTTAAAAAAAAAGAGGCATTGTAGAAATTCAAATTCTATTAGTTGGTATAAGAGTATAGGAGTAAAAGGGGAGGGATAGGAAAAATATAACTAAAACGAAACATCTTTTTCTATTGGCATAACTAACGCAGACTGACCAATGGACTATGAGGCACATAGTTTGTTTGGAATTGTTTTGTTTTTTCAAACTAAATTGAAAATTATTTAGTAGTTCCTGCTTTCATTGGTCGGCTCTAATAGATACTGGCAAGAGGCATAGTGGTCTCGTGGCCATTTGACTAGAAAATTTTATTCAAACAACTACGTTGAGATCAGATGTGATAACTTGTAAAATTAAATACTAATTCACTATCTGGACAAGGCAGAGCAAAACTGAGGCCATATTCTTTGCCAGTCAACGTTATTTGTGACATATTTCTTTGAACTAGTGGTAAGAATGCTTTATGTATTTACATGCTTAATTAAAACTGAAAAAGTCAGATACTGCTGTGGAAAAGCGAAGAACATGCCGGAAGCAAACATTATTGAGTCCTCACATTGAACTGTATTTGACTGTTGCATATTATTATGATTTTGTATTAATATTTTGTATTGGAAATGTTAGGAAGCCTCTGTGTTCTATGAACACTTTTCAACATGCCTAGAGCGTTTATAAGTTAGAAAAGAAAAGAAAAAAATCATATAAAAGGAGATGTGGTTACTCCACGTTATTGCATTGAAGCAAACTATGTACAAGTACAGTGGCGTATCTGCCATAGGGACCTGTCGTGTGGTCACAGAAGGTTGTGAGTCATAAATTAGGGGCTGATGCACATGAATGCACAAGAGGCTGACCCCATACCGTCATGTATATATAGGGATAAGAAGTTGTGATCAGGTTGAAAAGGCCAGGTTGTCTTTTTATTGCAGAGTTTTTATTTCCTGTTACCATCCGGTGACAGGAAACCTGAAGAGTGGGTGTAAAGTCTCCATTATAAAGTTTAAGCTGTCAGCTGATAGCCTGAAGGAGCTTACGTGTGGGTGCTGATCTACATTGTCTCTACATTGATATACTGACTTATATTCGACCTACGAAGAATCCCAGGTGACAAGTTATCAGCTGGGACCTCTGACATTTCATCCTAAGAAACTAGTTCCTATCAAAATAACATTGAATTATATGGGGCTTGATGAAAACAACAGCTCCTCATAACAAATGACAATCACTAGCAACTATTAAAGTTTTAGTCTGTGAATACACCTACAGGAACTCTATATTAACATATATTCATAGGACAAAGAGTCCATAATTTTAGTTAAAACATTATATGTAAATATATTTCCTCATTTTCAAAGACCTGTCCAAAAGAAGTTGGCGGGACAGGCAGATTAAATTGTATAAAGAAAAAAAAACATTCAAATTTTAAAAGAAAACTTTAACCACCGTCTTATTCATTTTATTATAGTGAGTTAAAGTGTATTGTGTTGATGTACCATCATCTTCATTTCACCCCTAGACACTAGAGACATCATACACCAGCCACTAGAATCAAAATACGGACTGTGTGAGATCTAGGGAGGTAGCGTTAGGTTCCCTGATACAATATATCATCATCATCATCATCATTCTTTTTATAGTCAGGGACCTACATGTGCTTGACCTCACACAGTTAACACAGACACAACTATCTTTCTTGTTAGGTATAACATCTTAACCTCCCCAGCAAAAATTACATTTGCTACACTCTTGTTAGCTAACAAGTTGTATGCATCTTTAATTTCTTTTTTCTTCTCTGGTCCTTGGCCGATGACTGACAGAGCTATCAGTGGCCATCACGCCTGGGCAGCAACAAACTGTCTCCACTCCGCACGGTCACCACCATCCTTCGTATTGTGCCCCAGCTGTGGTTCATGCTTTGCATCTCTGCCTCCATATTTCTCCACCAGGTAGCTTTTAGCCGGCCTCGCTTTCACTTTCCTCCTGGAGTCCACAGCTTGGCAGTTCTGGTAATGGTGTCATGGTCTCTTCTAAGGATGTGACCAACCAAATTCCAGCTTCTAACCGCTATGATGGTCCACATGTTTTCTTGGTGGCTCCGAGTTAGTAGCACTTGGTTAATGATGATGTTCAGCTATAAATTCGAACAAAAATGTCCATTAAACAGGCTGTGTGCTAAGAAGACAATTTGGACATTTCATATTCTGTTACTCTCCAGCATTCTGCACGGTACAGAAGTACAGAAATTACGCAGCTCTCATATATTTTAAATTTAGTGTTGGTGGTGTACTGGGAAGATTTCTAGATTTTGTTTAGGGTGACATAGTCTGTTCTGACTTTATTAATTCCGTTACTGATTTCATGCTTGTTCTGCCATCTGGTGTTACTATGCTTGTTCCGCCATCTGGTGTTACTATGCTTGTTCTGCCATCTGGTGTTACTATGCTTGTTCTGCCATCTGGTGTTACTATGCTTGTTCCGCCATCTGGTGTTACTATGCTTGTTCCGCCATCTGGTGTTACTATGCTTGTTCTGCCATCTGGTGTTACTATGCTTGTTCTGCCATCTGGTGTTACTATGCTTGTTCTGCCATCTGGTGTTACTATGCTTGTTCTGCCATCTGGTGTTACTATGCTTGTTCTGCCATCTGGTGTTACTATGCTTGTTGCGCCCATTTGGTGTTACTTGTTCCGCATCTGGTGTTACTATGCTTGTTCTGCCATCTGGTGTTACTATGCTTGTTCCGCCATCTGATGTTACTATGCTTGTTCCGCCATCTGGTGTTACTATGCTTGTTCTGCCATCTGGTGTTACTATGCTTGTTCTGCCATCTGGTGTTACTATGCTTGTTCCGCCATCTGGTGTTACTATGCTTGTTCTGCCATCTGGTGTTACTATGCTTGTTCCGCCATCTGGTGTTACTATGCTTGTTCCGCCATCTGGTGTTACTATGCTTGTTCTGCCATCTGGTGTTACTATGCTTGTTCTGCCATCTGGTGTTACTATGCTTGTTCTGCCATCTGGTGTTACTATGCTTGTTCTGCCATCTGGTGTTACTATGCTTGTTCTGCCATCTGGTGTTACTATGCTTGTTCCGCCATCTGGTGTTACTATGCTTGTTCTGCCATCTGGTGTTACTATGCTTGTTCTGCCATCTGGTGTTACTATGCTTGTTCCGCCATCTGGTGTTACTATGCTTGTTCCGCCATCTGGTGTTACTATGCTTGTTCTGCCATCTGGTGTTACTATGCTTGTTCTGCCATCTGGTGTTACTATGCTTGTTCTGCCATTGGTGGTTACTATGCCATCTGGTGTTACTATGCTTGTTCCGCCATCTGGTGTTACTATGCTTGTTCTGCCATCTGGTGTTACTATGCTTGTTCTGCCATCTGGTGTTACTATGCTTGTTCTGCCATCTGGTGTTACTATGCTTGTTCTGCCATCTGGTGTTACTATGCTTGTTCTGCCATCTGGTGTTACTATGCTTGTTCTATGGTTGTTACTATGCTCCGCCATCTGTTACTATGTGTTACTATGTTACTATGCTTGTTCCGCCATCTGGTGTTACTATGCTTGTTCCGCCATCTGGTGTTACTATGCTTGTTCCGCCATCTGATGTTACTATGTTTGTTCCGCCATCTGGTGTTACTATGCTTGTTCTGCCATCTGGGGTTACTATGCTTGTTCTGCCATCTGGTGTTACTATGCTTGTTCTGCCATCTGGTGTTACTATGCTTGTTCTGCCATCTGGTGTTACTATGCTTGTTCTGCCATCTAGTGTTACTATGCTTGTTCTGCCATCTAGTGTTACTATGCTTGTTCTGCCATCTGGTGTTACTATGCGTCATAATTATGTAAATGTGTTTGTTTGTTCTGGCTCTTGGTCCTTTATCTTTGGCTTTCCATTAATTCACTTTGTACCTGTTGCCGCCACAACCTGTCAGGTGAGACATAAGCAAATCTCCACCCAAGCTTGTTCTGATCATACATGCAGCGTGCACAGCTTCATCGCGACGTTACGTTCATCCAAAATGGGTGCCCAACCGTTTTCGGATCTGTTACCTCCCACTCTCCCTTGTTAACATTTAGTAACCCTCTCGTACCCCTTATTCAGTAAAAAAGGTCAAGGTAATCCCATAGCAGATACAGCCGTAGAGGAGTGAAGTGTTAGAGATTTCACCATACAAGGTCCAGCATCGAGAGGTGGGTTGACCAGTCCCCTTCCTCGTTGCCTTTTCCTACCCTAACTGAAACTCAGGTACCCATTTACAGTTGGGTAGACTGGAGCGTGTCGGTACTGTGATTCGAACCCTGCACCTTTGCCGTGAGAGAATAGAGCTCTAACCACTCTGCCAGTCGGACGCTCATTATTCAGTCTGACAGTAAATACATTCTAGAATTTACCATTGGTATGCACGTAAGAACATAAATAAACAGATGAATTGATTTTTCAAAAAGAACATTTTATTCCGTACATAAACTGTTACTGTCATAAAGTTGTTAAATGTTTGGCAGAACCTAGTTAAATAAATTAGGGAGACCCGTGATTCTGTTTCTTGTCAATCAAAAGATTTATTCTTGGTACAGTTTTTGACAGCGATACTTATTTATCGTGTTCAGTCTCCAATTTGCTTCTTGACTTGGATTTGATTGAGAACAAGACCTAATAATCCTGATTCACAGAGATACTATTTCAAGAGCTCTTTGTTACTTTCACAATTGCCTCCACGGTTGGCGGAGTTGTGGATTTTAAAGTTGCTACCAAAGTGAAATTGGTTCAGTTTCGATACAAGACAACAGGAGGCTGAGACACTTGGGAGTCATGACCCAAGTGCCCCCCCCCCCCCCCCCTTTAGAGTGTAAAGGAGAGTAAAAGGGCCGAAACACTTGATCGACGGGGGGACACCTTCTGATGATCAGATTGCCTCCTGTTGTATCGCTTTGTATAGAGTTTCCTATCAAGAGGATTATTATAACGTTATTATAACGTTATTTATAAAGTATTCCCCGTAACTCCCTTGACAAGCTTCTCATACCCTGCTAGGGTACACGTACCATAGGTTGGGATCCCTTGCAGTAGACAATTTGATTACAAAAAGCGGTTTTTGAAAAAGACAAGCGCTAATACATACGAGGATTGACCCAGGGAGCTTTATTTTGTATTAAACTCAAATTTGTTTGTTTGATTTTAAGGACTATCTTCACTGCCCACCGACAACTCCATCAGTGCTTCGATCTCCTCCCTTAGATCACACAAGGAGGATCTCAGCACAGTGCACGAACTCCGTAGAACCGGCGAGAATCCCAATATGTTTATACAGGGATCGCACATTCTATAAATATTGTTGTGATGGTAGGTTTCTAATTATTTTTAATGTTTCCACGGCAGCAGCCTGAAAGGCCTTCTCTTTACGATTTCTAACTGATTTTTAACGTGGGATTTTTAACGTGCGCAACTTGCACACAGGACCTCCTAATTTTTTACCCTTATCCGAGAAAGCATCCGATCTTACTTCCCAAGAGACCAGAGGGGAGTATGACATCATTAGGACCACTGGTTCTGTAACAAGAAATTTCCATTAAGTATATTCCCTCAACTTGAAATCGAACTCGGTCCCTCTAGAATTCGAGGCGGACGCCATTCCTCTGTGCCACTCCGACCCCCGTTAAACTCAAGTAATGCACCCTATTGTCTCTAGTTATGTGCGGATTGGTATCTCTGAATTTGAATGCAGCATCTTTGGGGTTCGAATTCCAGTCAATTATCTCTTGACAACTACAATTGTATCACTGTGTTAGTATTACTGTCGATTCAGACATAAAGCAGCTGCCTACTAGAGTATTTAGTAATAAATCAGAATGTATTTCATTATCAGACGGAAAGAAAAACAGAGATACTGGAAGAAAGAAAGACAGACAGATTGGATGAAAGAAAGAAAGAAAGACAGACTGGAGGAAAGAAAGACAGACAGACTGAAAGAAAGTAAGAAAGAAAGAAAGACAGACAGACAGACTGAAAGAAAGTAAGAAAGACAGACAGACTGAAAGAAAGTAAGAAAGAAAGACAAACAGACAGACTGAAAGAAAGTAAGACAGACAGACAGACAGACAGACAGAAAATAAATGCACCGGATATCCTTCTCCTTTAAGAATAATTTGGGCTGGGCCTAATGATGTACGGACAGTTGGATGTCTATTCTGCGCAGTTCTCGGAAGGGCCTGTAAATGTGGCTGCTGTGTAAGGGACAGCCTACAGCCGGGGTCCTCAACCTGTTTTTGCACCGCGGACACATTCCAGACATATAGAGGGTGGCGTGCACCAACCAAACATCGCGACTTACTTATTTTTAAAATTGGTTCGTTTTTACAACAAAATATACAAAATTCTTATAGACGGCCGAGCAAACACATTTAACGAAATAAGAAATATTGAGGATTTTAAAAAAAATGATCTTCAAATCATTTGAGTCAAATGTACACTTACTGTATTCTGATATTTGGCATTGCATGTCAGTCGCCAATATTTTTTAGTTAGGAGTATATGATGATACTCGTGCATGCAAACATTCATCCAGATCAGCATCAGTGAGCCGCAACCTGTTCTCAGATTTCACAATGGTTGTTGTTAATAATAATGATTCGGAAAGATTTGTGGAGCCAAATTATTAGTGTATTTTATATGCTGCATTTTTTAAGAATATATAATTTTCAATAATGAATAGATTGTTAAAGTAACAGGTCTTGATTATAACATAACTTTTGGTTTCTATTGGCAATGTTTTTGTAATTTTCCTGTGACCATTAAACGCAAAAACCTGAGAAGTTAAGTAGAGGATAAACTAGAATTTTTCACCATGCACCCTAAATATTGTGTGTGTGTGCGTGTGTGTGTATGTGTGTGTATGTGCGTATATATATATATATATATATATATATATATATATATATATATATATATATATATTTTTTTTTTTTTTTTTCATCGGTTATTCTTCCACGGGCACACAAATAAGCACTGGCGGTTACAAGGTGCCCATAAAAAAAGACGAAAATAAAATTAATTAATAAAACACTGTTACCACAAAGACGTCTAATTAAACTAATGAAGACATTAAGAAAATAAAAGAAAATGGGAGGAAATGCATTAGAACTATTTAAAAAATGAGGTACATGAAAATATGTAGTGGTACTGTCTTACTAAGACTCATGAAAATCACAATCCACGACCCAACCGCAAGGTATTCGTCAGCAAAGGGACGCATGAAGACAGTACTGGAGGGAATGGGTACAAATAACATAAATGCATAGGATAGTCACGTGACATTCTCGGGGATCTCTGGCAAGACGCAGAAAGAATATAACTGATGCTCCCTCAGGCATGTCGTACAAGGCGAGCTAATATGAGCTTCTGATTTGGGCTGGCAACCTCATCATGATAAACATACTGATACAGAAACCACATCTGCAACAGTATGAGAATGCATAGTGTAAGCTTCCTGCAAGGAGATCAACTGCAGCGGTGGCTTAATAAGGAGTGAAAAATGAACATGATGATGATAACATAAGATATATACTTAATGGCGCGCGATGTTATTCAGCGCCTGGTTTCTTCTTCTTCTTCTTCTTCTGCGTTCGTCCTGAAAAGGACGTTTGTTACGTTGTGTCGCCGTTTACTGCATAGCTGCGATATCTGCGACTTTCGGCCCGACACATCCGGTTTCAGCATGGCATTTTTGGGACCGGGTGAGCCTTCACTCTTCGATCCCTACACTCTCATCCAGACTGCAGTGATGCAGCCTGTTTCCAAGACCACCACTTGGAGGTGGAGTAGGGTCTTGGTCAGCTCTGGTTCGCTGACCCTGACGCAAGCAGTCAAGCTATGGGTCGCTGACTGCATTTATCACTGTTGCTGCGTCTTCGGTCCCAACGCCGGGTTTGATTCCAATCGGGAGTTACTCCAGTGAGTTTTTTTCTTTTTTAAACGTAATATTCATCGACATTTTTGTGCATTTCTACGCAAGATCAGAGCCGGCTATTGAGGGTTGCGAGCGCACCAGGCGCCGTCTTTAGTAGGGCGCCGTCTTTAGTGGGGCGCCGTCTTTAGTGGGGCGTCGTCTTTAGTGGGGCGTCGTCTTTAGTGTGAACCGACTAAAATAGTATGAAACTGGCCCTCACAAGAGAACAATAGGGTATGGAAAAGGGGAGAGGGTGTGGCGCGTCACAAAGATACCTAGCACCATCCTCAATACTCTCTAAGGCAAGCTCTGGACAAGATGTTGGCTTAATGGCTTGAAAAACGTGTCTGGCTGTTTGTGGCGGGACCCGTCGTTGTCTTTGCTAGGGTTGTACTTCAACAAATACCACTGCCGGCTGGTAAGTGCCAACAGCACGAATCCAGCACGTGAATGAATAACAAACACTTAGTAGACGATCCATAACAGATCTATTCATATACTGCATGGGGAAGCAATCGAATGCAACAGTTGACATTATGTTCAATTAATACCCCTGACTGTCCTCACAATCCTGTTCATTAAGCAGACGCTATTGTAATAGCATCTCGATTATATCATCGACGGCATCTCAATAATGCTGCAGTAGCTTCCCTCTACGGTGTCAGCACAACACGGGAAGCAGCTGTTACACGGACAACTGGCAGACGGCAAAATAACAGCCGAGGCAACAGCAGCTGAGGTTCAATTATGTGTGCAAGAGAGACTTGAAGGCACTGGACATAAATTCAGCAACCCGGGCGGACAAATCTGACGGTCGCACCAAGTGGCTATGCTTCCTCCGGCGCCACCTCCGACTGGGCAAAAGAAAGCTCTTACAACAAGCAAAGGAGAAAAAAACACGCTGAAAGGAACATCAAGACAATATATATTTTTTTTAAAGCAGATGTTGGCTATCACCTCAATGGTGCCTCATCCCCATAGTCAGCTACGACTGAAGGAAATTACCTTTTGATCATCCATAGACATCTGCAACATTACGTCATAAATATTATGACTTCATGCAGTTCCTATCCTCACAAGCATGGATCAACTATACATCAGTGTACTTCAGCATATATTATATTATCCACATGTAAACACTGCTCTGCAACGCAGACGATGTAACATGATCCGAGACACCTGCCGACTCCCACACGAATGTCAACATAGACAGACACGTCAACACGAAACAACGTGCGTACCTAAAACAGCTGAGATGCACAACGGTGTCTGAACTCTACAAACATAGGGATTCCCGGTGTTCCGAAAAACAGCGCGCAACTCTTTATCGCCGCTTCAGTCAGGAATGTCCCAGAATGCACTATCAGCAGTGACTAAGATAAGTTGCTTAATGCAACTGTGCAGCTTATCCAGATTCAATAAAGACATATACGCTTCAGTTTGTGATGAATAAACTAGTAGAGTGTTTCTATAAACTTACAGTAATAATAATAAACCATCCTACAAGTGAATGATCAAGCAAGTGAAAGTTGTCTAAAAGATGATAGACATTTTGACCCAAGAGAAAAACATTTGTTAACTATTATTATTAATTTAATGTTGTAAAATATTTGAGTTTAACACTTTTAAACAGAAAAGAGAAACTGTTTAATTAAATTGTACATACTGTATTCACCAGAAGACTTTTTTAGATTCTTTACGTTGAATTACAGTTCTGGTTGGTGAATATAGTTATATAAATTACCCCTAGCAGAGTCAGAAACATATCAAATACCATAATCACAGAGGCGGATCAGGAGAGGTAGCAGTTAGGGACTCAGAGTACTACATCACCATCTTCTCTGGGAACTTACATAGCTTGACCATACCTTTGTGTCTATACACCCTTACTCTCTTCAGAGAAGGGGGTATTACTGATAAGACCAGACTCTTATCTGGCATTATCCTGGTATCATCTGATACACCTTTATGTCCAGGATATCTTATTCTTTAATAACATATAAACCTCTCGCGACAAGTGGCTTACCAAGGCCTCGAACCCAGGACCTTCCGTGCGACAACCCCGCCTAGCTATGCAATCGAATCACATTATCCTCCCTGCCATCTAGGCATCACCAAAAAATGATGCTTCGATGACGGGTCATCAGTGCGACCCGCAACACATAACACCGGAAATTTAACATGGGCAGCAACAGAAGTGATTGCGTCATTAATAGTCTGGACTACCCATGGTAAATTTCCGGTGTTATGTATTGCGGGTCGCACTGATGACCCGTCATCGAAGCATCATTTTAAAAACTAGACCAAGATGAACGAAGTATTAATAAATATTTTTAGAAAAATGACAAAGTGGCTGAGAAGGTTCTATTTATATACCCTCCGAACTAGCTTACAAAAACAATTGTACGCATTTAAGAAAAAAAACAAAAACAAATCCAGACCATCTTGTCTCCTGACTGTCTTCTTCTGCAAGTACCATGCTTATTGGCGTAGGAGATCACGTCTCTCCACAACTTCCTGTCTCCAGTACAATTTATCAATTCTGCTGTTGACTTCTTTCCATGCCACGATGTCAAACTGTCCAGTATTTGCTCTTTTTATCTTGCCCTATCTCTTTTTCCTTCAATCTATAAATATATTTGTGTGCACACCGTCATTTGCGCATTCTTCTTTGGTAAATGTGACTATTTTCGAGAGAGTACATATAATGGAAACAATACAATTAATGTCTAACTATCAAACAAAGTTACAGCCGCACCGAAGGTTCTGGGTTCGATTCCCCGGTAAGCCACTCACGTCTGTTGTTTTATTGTTGTCTAGTTTTCTACTTCTTTATTATTCACGAGTGCCTGAAAACATACCTTTATGTGTGTGTAATATTTATTTGCACCCCTTAGCGTTACGCACTGAAAGAAAAATCTGCGATTTTATATATAGTAATATGCCAACTATAGTGCGTTTCACAATGTTTGCCGCTGTTTAAAATTCAATATCTCTGCAACCACTTGATCGTAATTGTTGCAATCTTGCATATGACCTAACGATCGCTATGTCCCGAGGGGGACATTTTTTTCCTCGTTAACAAACTTATGGTTTTAAATTTTCTTTATTTAAAGTATACAAAATCGACCACCTCCTAGTCCAACCGTGTATTAACAGGGCTTACCCCTTCATATTTGTGAGCTATTTCGATTTAACATTGTGAACGTATTTCACGTGATTTTCCCCGTTTTTTAGCTCACTACCGCACTGTTTTGAACATTACATTGATCCTTCCGGTGCGTTCAGTTACCGTTCTACTGATTGTGTATTTCAGTGCATAGGCGTATCTTGCGGTATTCTAGGTCTGTAATACAATGGGTATGAAAGTCAAGTTCCTTACACTGCATACAATGGCAGTGAAGATGTATAAATATTTCTGCAGAGAAGCTAAGCGTGGTAAACTGTATCGAAGTCTCTCAAATCCTGAAAAGAGAACTAAAAAAGGACCTCACGTAGTAATCAGTTAACTAACCCCTCTAACATTCGAATTGTATAGACGTCTATGCCGAAAATATGCAACTTCCTTCATTTACGGTAAATTATTTTCTTCCAGGACAAAATAATTACTTCGTTAAAAAAGATCAACGGAATTAGCCGTTGCAAGAAAAGAACACTACCTGCAACATCGAATTTTATAAAAACTTTGGGACATTGAAAATATAAGACCACATGCAAAAAATCATGTTTATCAGTGAAAGAAATATGGAGATATTTGAAGTCAATCGTCGACCAATCTTTTTGACACGCGCTATAGCTAATCTTCATCGTTTGTTTTCTCTCTGTGTGTGCGCGTGATATATTTTGTTTCGTTTTTTTTTTTTTACCGAAATGTTAACTCTTAAATGGCTAGTATTCGGGCCGATTTTCGCAGGCTGTAGTGATGGACGGCCCGTGCTCAGGGCCTTACATTTGAGTTAAAATTTTATTTTGTTTTGTTTTGTCCAAATTTTATATTTCATTAATGTATTCGACTACCTTTACCAGCTATTTTAACAATACTATACTTTTACGAAACGTGGAAAGAATTGACCCACTTTACACACACACACACACACACACACACACACACACACACACACACACACACACACACACACACACACACACACACACACACACACACACACACACACACACACACACACACACACACACACACACACACACACACACACACACACACACACACACACACACACACACACACACACACACACACACACACACACACACACACACACACACACACACACACACACACACACACACACACACACACACACACACACACACACACACACACACACACACACACACACACACACACACACACACACACACACACACACACACACACACACACCACCACACACACACACAACACACACCCACACACACAAAAAAAAGTGAAAAATTGAGGGGTAACATGGGGAAGGGAGGGGGGGGGGGGGGGGGTACACACACACACACACACACACACACACACACACACACACACACACACACACACACACACACACACACACACACACACACAAAAGAGCGACAGAAGCTTCCTTGCGTCAAAAATTGAAAAAACTACCACGTCCCTTAGACTCGTCAACATAGGACATCACACAGTGAAGAGGGGGGGGGGGGGGGGTAAAAATTTTGTGAAGAAATGTGACGTCACACCCACACATACAAATACCAGTGAGAATCGCTTCATTTCTTTTTAACGATCTTAATTTCGCAGGAAATAGATTTCTAGTTCGCTCAATGCGCAAACTTACTTTGCCGCAGGATAATGAAAATGAAGAGAAATAATTCATTGATAACGACTTCTGTTTTGAAACCCTTGAATTTGTGTGCGTTTGCCCTCAAGTTTTATTGTATTTTATGAAACTTTAACATAAGTAAGAATTGAAGTTATTGCTGTGTTGAAACTACATTAATCTGAAATGAGCGATATGTTTAAATAAATGTAGCTATAATTACCAGAAAAGCAGTCAGTTAAACACTTTTACTTAAAAGATTGTTATTTCCTCCGCACTAGTTAACTAATTTACATTCGATAACATTCTTTCTTTTCAGTATTACAAAACATTGGAGGAGGGAAATTTTCCACGTGACATAATGAGGAGGGGGGTGGGGGGGTCCTGGGTTATTGTGACGACGTGTGACGGGAGTGAGAGATTTGTGATGTCACATAATTGGGGGAAGGTGGGGAGGTCATGGGTTGTTGTAACGAAGTGTGACCGGAAAAAAAAAGGGGGGGGGGGGGGGGGGGGGAGCGTAAATGACCAAAACAAACAAAAAACTGCGTGACGTTATATGTGGACGACACCTCAAGAGTTAACTAACATCGAACGCGAAGCGACTTTGTTGACCTACGTCATCAAATCAGAAAACGTAAAAACATCTGTTCCAGGGATATGCGTGCGTGTGTATTTGTCAGGTGCACGTCTACGTCTCTCTGACAATGTTGTACCGATGCTTTCCCACGCTGCCTCTGCCTAGGCTAGTTAAAAAAAAAAAATACTTTATGTCTTCTTTTGTCACCCAGCTCAACTGTCCGACCCATCTGTACACTCTCGGCCTGGATTTCAGTCAAGCCTCAGAATTTGTAACGCTCAAACAATGTCTTTTAGGCCCAGGGACAGAATTCTTCCACCCCCTATTTTATGCCCGCGCTCCGGATCGTTTTCTATAGGACATTTTGTATTAAAGATGGACGGATCATCCATTGTTCAGCGTGTCAAAGTTCATTCAACAGAAGTGGCCATTTCCGACAGGTCACACCTGTATTCATAACTACTCACCGTTTACTACAATGGCGACTCATTGGACCACTTGTGTTTGAATTTATTAGGAATTAAGTGAACTATTTCTGTATTCTAACGAACCCGTACACAGCGTGAGTCACAGACGTCGGAAACTACGCGGGGCATACATGAGTACCGGTATAAGAAATATTAATCTAAGGCTGAAAATAGCGTGGTCATAATGGAGCATGAAGCCCCCACTGTACCAAAGCATTCATATGCTCCAGCAACTGTTGCTTTGTGTGGTTTTACACAATGAGGTTGCCATCAGGGTTGTGGAGTCGTCCACAAAATTTTCCGACTCCTGAAATTGTAGAAGTCCGACCGCCGACTCCGACCAAGGCGTCCCTAAAGTATTTAGCACCCGGGGCGGATCTTACCTTTGACCCCCCCCCCCCCCCCAATTAGGAAAAAAACACTTGCAAGTACATTTTAACATTAAGTACTATGATAATAGAGTCCGACGGCACCCCCTTCCTGGCTGTCACCCGGGGCGGACCGCCCCCTCGCAACCCCCTCCACACCCCACACCCCTTAGTACGACACTGACTCCGACTACTGTTGTTTACTAGCCATATGGCAAAAAATTCGGAGTCGCGAGTCCGGACATTTTTTACCGACTGCGACTCCACTAAAAAAAACCGACCGACTCCGAAGCCGTAGACACCAGTACCATACACAACATCATCAATATGTGCCTGTGGAAGCAGTAACCATATTCTTTGTTAGCCTCATCAGAGACCCCGCCGATCTACACGGGACAGTGGAGTTTTAAAATATCATTTTCTGTTGCGCTCGGTACGGAGCAACGGGCTTTCACTGCTGACTGTGGGGAGCCGCGCTGGTGTAATGGTTACCACACTGCGCTGGCGATCGGGTGATCCAGGTTCGAGCCCTGGCGAGGACATTTGAAGTAGTGTCGTCTACTGGGACTTGGACTGGAATAATTCGAGCCCTGGCGAAGGCATCTTAAGTAGTGTCGTCGACCAGGGACTGGAATAACCTGAACGGCTCCTGAGCCGACCCAGCTCTAATGGGTACCTCCGAAATCTGCGAGTATCTGCCTGAATGGCAAGGGGACACCTGTCACTGTACAGGGAAAAAAAGGGATACTCACGTAAAATCAGTCTCAGGTTAGACATATTAACCGGAGATTTCGCCTCGAGTAATAGCGGGCGTAACGCGGTAGCATAGTGGTTAGTGCACTGGCTTCCTAGCGCAGTGGTCTATGGTTCGATCCCCAGATGAGGCGGAAAATTTTTAGGCCACAAACGGCTCCTGGGTCGACCCAGCCCCAAATGGGTACCAGAGCTACTCTGGGAAGGTTAAGGCGGCCGGCGTGATGCCGACCACATCACCCCTCGTGTGCCGACGGTCAAGATAATATGGGCCTAACACCATATTCCCAATATGCCTCAATGGGCGTGTAACGGGTTCCTTTACCTTTACCTTTAATAGCGGGCGTAAGCAAAGACATCAACAACAGAATGAACAAAGCAAGAACAGCCTTTTTTAGTGTAAACAACATCTGGAAGTCCTCTCAGTACAGCACAAGCACAAAATTAGGATTATATCAGAGCTGTGTGCTTTCTGTGCTTCTCTATGGCGCGGAGAGCTGGAGAGTTACAGAGAAGGAAATGTCGAAATTGTCCTCTTTTCACACAACATGCCTAAGAAAAATTATCCGAATCTTTTGGCCGAATACCATCACCAACAACGATCTGCGTACTCGGAGCAAGCAAGAGGACATGCACACCATCATAGCTGGCAGACGCTGGAGCTGGGTTGGCCATGTCCTCAGAAGAGATCCCGATGTCATCACAAGAACAGCTATGCTATGGACCCCTGAAGGAAAACGAAAGAGAGGCCGACCAAAACCAACTTTCACATGTTCTTGTAACGGTGGTAAATGTGGTAAATTTGTTCTACATGATGAGGTTGCCAACCTCATGTACAACCTCATATTATGTTGTGCGACATTCCTGAAGAAGTATTAGTTCAAGTCTTTCTTTGTCTCTTTAGAGATCCCCCGGGAACTTCACGAGGCTTTTTTCTGGGGAATTGCAATTTCCGTTTCCTTTCTAGATAACGTTAGAACAAGATGTCCAAGAATTAAGATTCCGTTGGATAAAATATGGGCAGTGTCAAAGGAGAAACTTAATGGGTTTTATTCTATCCCTGGAGCTATAAATCTAGACGCACACTTTTTTGTTCATGTCTAGATAGAATATCTAAGTATTCATACTACCTTTTTTCCCCCCACCGCTGTTACTTTATATCAGGGGTCGGTAACCCAGGAGCTATCCGGAACTTCTTTGCGAACTCTGTACTCCCTAAAGATCTACATTAATACAATCATGTTTGTTTTCTGGTTTCAGAGTATGAGCAATTTGTAATAAGTCCAACCTATACGTAAATTTTTATCTTTGCCGCACGATCTTCCTTCAACAATTCCATCAACTGCGCTATGGAAAATAAAAATTCACTATTTTAGCAAATGTTAACTTCAATTCAAAGAAAAGATAACTTTCTATCTTATTCAAGTTTATGAATAACGTGGTTTGGTTTGATTTGAAGGACTATCTTCATTGCACACAGACAACTCCATCAGTGCTCCGATCTCCTCCCTTTGATTACACACGGAGGATCTCAGCACAGTGCACTGAACTCCGTAGCACCTGCGAGAATCCCAATGTGTGTATATAGGAATCACACATTCTATAAATATTTTTATGGTAGGTAGGTTTCTAATTTTTAAATCTTCAGGTGCAGCGACCTTAAGGCCTACTCTTTATGATTTCCATCTGGTGTTGCTGAGTTATTTGCCGGTTGAAGATCATGCACTGAGTATGGTTACTTTAGTGATCTCTTGTTAATCGTGCTTTGTTTAGTATTACGCGAATTAGGGTGAAGGTGTTCATACAACTCAGTAGCATGGTATGAAGAAGTAGTTCATGTAACTTGAACTCAGCAACATTAATGAAGTAATTAATGCCTTCAGATTGAGTCCGTAATATTTAATCACATGTACACACAGGACGATCATTTCAAATAGGAACAGAACATAAGTCCTTATAAGTCATGCATAAATTAATCAATAACGTAGACTGCTGGTTTACGTGTCAATGTCCGTTTAAGGATACAATGCAGTATTGTCGTCAGAACATCACAGCTATATGCACGCGCAGCTAGACATGGCTACCTGCCGACAGTGAGACTGCGAGTCTGAATATTTCATACGAATTTGACGATTATTCTCCTCCTTCTGAGAATTCTAGTTAAATACTAACCTCCATAAATTTTCCTCTCATATAGAGTTCTAGGACTGACCCTGGTCCATCAAAAATGCACATATAAATGGCTATATCATGCCATTGAATTGGAAGGTTAGAAAAACGCAGCTATTCAGCTTGGCGGTCAAGTAACAAAGGGTAGCGTCTCCTAGTTACCGACTGTGTCCTAAACAACGCTAGACACGTCATAATCGATCGTGTATGGAGCGTTCAATAATTGAAACATCTATCGCAATATATTAAATGTCTTAACCTTTACAATTGCACGTCTGATAACCTTTAGCAGACGGCGTTAATATCATATACCGTAACAATTCCCTGTACACCGGGGAAAAAAAATCTATCGATTTTTTTTCAAGATCTATCCGACTTAACAATTTTTCAAAAAAATTTAACACAATTGTGACATATGGCCGACGATGTTCTGAGTAGAACCGTGTCGCGGTCATGTCAACTAACTATTTGTCATAGTCATCTAACATTAATCACATTATATATCAATATTATACATATTATTATATCAACTAAATAAATGTCTAATGTCAATAGTGAATGATAGAATTAAATTAAAGTAAGGTCTGTCGTATTAGTATGTCATATAGGAATTAATTTGACTAATTAAAATTAAATTAATTAATTAAACTAAGAGTTAAATTATTAAGGTTCTAATGTAACGCGATGTTATGAGAGAAGAAAAGACAAAATAAGTGAGAAGAAATAGAAAGAAATTCGAATATAAGTTTAACTTACTTGGGTGTGTTAAGTGTTAGTGAATAATAACTATCTAATTTAACTAACTAAATAATGTATAGGTACATTAAAAAAAAAATATTAATCTAATACTTGTGTGAGATTTATTTTCTCTTTTCATAATTTCTTCTTTTTATATTTCGTTCTCTTTTTTTTTTTTGTTCTTTCATTTCATTTTTTTCTCACATTTCATTTTATTGATAATAATTCAATTAAGAAGTTAAGTTAACTAATTAATTAGTATAGGATATGATGATCCATCCGTAGTCTTGATCCTGATGAATTCTTTTAGGCAAAAATGTTCAAACGTTTACGTTGGAAAGAAATGTCATTTATCCCAGCATCCAAGAATTAAGTGCACATAGGATAATAAGTTCGACTTGTCGTCAGATATTGTTCCATATTCATATATCGTGTATGGACGTTAGACGAAGTTTCAATGTCAATATGTATACCTTGATTGTCTTTAGTTCAATTCTGTGATGCATATAGTGTTTATAAAGTTTAAATTGAAGGCAAGGTTAGTTCCCTTATAGTTGATATGTTTTAGGAATGTTAATGTTGATTATTCGTCGTCAATAGGATTACGTGACAACGCATCCGCCACAATGTTTTCAGTGCCAGGAATATGTTCAATGGAGAATTCAAATGGCTGTAGGATGATTGCATATCTGGCGAGTTTTTTGGCTCTTATGGTTAGATCGACGCAAAGATGCTACAGCACGTTGGTCCGTCTGTATGGTGAAGGGAGCACCAAGCAAGAACTTTTCAAGTTTAGTTATTGCCCATATCACTGATAAAAGTTCCTTGTCCACTGTGGAATACTTTGTTTCTGCCGGCTTTAGCTTTCTTGAAATATATAAGGTAGGATGTAGAATGCCATCATGGTTCTGGAGCAGGCATGCACCAATGCCGTAATTACTAGCATCTGTTCGTAAGAAAAATCTTTTGGAAGCATCGGGAAGTCTTAAAATTGGTTCATGCGAGAACAAATTTATAATTTTGTTGAAAGTTTCATTGCATGTACCAGTCCATGTCACCTTCACCGGCATGTCTTTTTTTAACAATGAAGACAATACAGCCGTGATGGATGACAAGTTTGATATGAATCTACTGTAATATTGAACAAGTCCTAACAAACTCCTGACCTGTTTCTTCGTCTGAGGAACTGCTATGTTTAGAATTTTGGAGACTGTACTAGGTAACGTTCGGATATATCCCGATCCAATGATATGTCCCAAAAAAAGGTTATCTCATTACACGCGATTTGCACCTTTGTAGGTTTAGCAGTTAGATGATAATTCCTTAGAGTGTCGAAAACATATCTAAGTCCCGAAACATGTTCCTCAAACGACGAACTAAACAAGCATATGTCGTCAATATATGTAATAACGTCTGGTCTACCTGATAAAATTTGTCGCATCAGGCGAATGAAGGTAGCTGGCGCATTAACAAGCCCAAAAGGCATCACATTCCACTGGTATAGACCTTGTGGAGTGGAAAATGTGGTGTAGTACTTAGCCTTTTCGGTCAGTGGTATCTGCCAATAACCTTTAGTTAAGTCTATCTTACTAAATATAGTTGCGTTGGATAGACGTGGCAGTAAGTCGTCGATAAGTGGATGTGGTTCGCTGTCAACTATAGTCTTAGCATTTAATTTTCTATAATCAACACATAAATAATAATAAATAATAATAAATTCTTTAAGCGCCAAACACGGCGCATAAGGCAGAAACCAGTGCTCTCCAGGTTGTTCGTTGTGACGCCACTCCTCTTAGCTCTTGCACATTATTTAGGCCCAACGTTCTTCCTTCTCTTATTATTGTTCTTCTGAGTGTTTCTTTTGGTCTTCCTTTTTTCCGCTTACCCTCAGGAACCCAAGTGAGCGCCTGTAGTGGTATTCTGTTGTTTTGCATTCGTAGGACATGACCGATATATGACCATCGTCTTTTCCTTATATAGTCGGAGACATATTTCTGCCTAGAGTCTTCTCTTATTTGTCGATTAGTCTTGAATTCTTTCCAACTGATGTTCATGAGTTTTCTAAGACAGTTGTTCTCGAATGTATTCAGCTTGTTCTCCAATGGGTTTGTTATTTTCCAACTCTCACAGCCGTATGTTAACATTGAGATAACATTTGAATGAAACAGGCGAGGCTGGGTATGTATATTCAATGATCGTAATTTCCAAATGTTAGATAATCTATTGAAGGCGCTAGCTGCCAAAGCAATTCTAGTATGGATTTCTCTTGTTGTGTCACCATCCTGAGTCATTTTACTGCCTAAATAATTGAAAATTTCAACTTTCTGTAGTTTTTCCCCGTTCAAGATGATATCAAAGGTCTCGTTAGAAAAGTTCATAGCTTTAGTTTTAGAGGCATTTATTTGGAGACCAATTTTAACCGAGAGATGACACAAATTATTTATTGCTTCTTGGGATTGTCTTGGTGTTGAACTTAAGAATGCTACATCATCTGCGAAATCCAGGTCCCCCAGGAATTTTCCATTTGTCCATTTTATACCCAATCGTTCATTGTGGGTATAGTTTCTCATAACCCAATCAATAGCTATTCCAAAAAAGTAGTGGTGACATAATACAGCCTTGTTTCACCCCTGTTTCTACTGTAAACCATTCTGTATTCCCTTTATTTGTTCTAACACAACATCTTGCATTGTCATATAGCGCTTTGATTATATTCACATATTTTGTTGGAAAACCATAGATTGTAAGTATCTTCCACAATGATGGGCGGTGTAGACTATCAAAGGCTTTTTGAAAATCGACGAAGGTGATAATAAGTGGCAATTGCCTTTCCACTGATTCTTCTATAATTGTTCTTAGTGTGAATATTTGATCAATACATGATCGTTTCGGCCTGAAACCCGCTTGTTCTTCTCTGATCTTTTCGTCAGCATGCAATTTAAGTCTTTCTAACATCATGCAACATAATAATTTTCCAGGTACTGATATTAGAGATATACCACGCCAGTTATTACAGTCTGATAGATCACCTTTCTTCGGTAACTTTACAATAATACTGTCTTTCCATTGTTGTGGTGGTTGTTCTTCTCTCCATACTTCATTTATAATATCTAAACACATAGTCAACACATAGTCTGATGTTATTGTCCTTCTTCCGGACAATCACTAATGGAGAAGAGAATGGCGAATTACTAGTCTCAATGATTCCCAGAGACAACATCTGTTCAAGTTCCTTAGTAGTTTTAGCAAGGAAATGTAAAGGAACCGAATAGGGATGTACACGAATAGGTGTATCATCATTGAGAGTAATGTCATGACTGATAGCCGATGTGCGACCCGGGACGTCGGTCAACACATCTGGATAAGATTGTAAGAGATTAGCAATCTGTAGACGCTGTTGCGGTGTAACCGTTGAAGAGATGGTTACATCCCGCCAAGATTCAGTAGGTTGAACTACTGGTACCGGTAACGGTAACTGTACCTCAGGAAAAGAAGATTCTTCTTCCTGGATGACAGATAAGTTAGAATAATAACAAGTAGATACTGTGTTGTCATCTAGTTCATGAAAAATTGACTGTAAGTGTTCAGGACGTGTATGAAATTGCTTGAGCATGTTAATATGAAATATCTTTTTGTGTCCCTTGATATCTAAGACGTAATCAACGTCGGAAATTTTATCAATGACTTTGTAAGGACCAGTAAAGAAAAGAAATGATGAATGACTATTATGAGTCATTAATGATATGAGACAATTGTATTACCATAGCATGTTATCTGCGTGACGCAGCATTAGGTACTAATTGTAACCGTAGACAATGATGGTTAAAGTAAGCACCATTATCATGCTCGATGACCATTCGAGCATCTCTATTGTTACGAAATGTAACTATCGCTTCACCATACCTGTCATTGGTAGGTGACAACAACCGTACAAACATAACGTCTGCCGTGTCATTAAAGAAATTGCTAAGTGCCTGCCATCTGGTACCTTGTGGCAGATTGCGCACTAACACGGTGCGAGAATATGCACCCTTCCCAATGTAAGTGGGATCAGTGTCACTAACGTGATAAATAGTTCTTCTATTTAATCTTTTGGATATGGTAGTCTTATGAGATGATGTCTCAAAATGATTGACGTATTTATTTGTCCTAATTTTATTAGTTAAGTTCATAAGAACTTCACCATCATTACCTTTGTCTGGGATATTTTCTCTTTGCCCATTTTCAACAACTTCATTCAGATCACTGTTAATACGATCTTGTCGCCAACATTTATTTTCTGACTTGGCAGTATTCTCTTGAGAAAAGGTATATCTGCCTCGAAATGATTTTCTAATCTTCCTAGGATGGACTGGTAGCTTAGTATACTTTTTATCCTGTAGGAGAGTCTTATCCTTCTCCTTATCGATTTCCAGAATGGTACTGAGACTGAAATTGGAGAAAACTGTGCCACATGTATTTATTTTGTTGGCCCGTAATATAGCTGTTGCAATGACAGCGTTAGCATTGCAATAAGATTGCACATTCTTTAATTCCCATTCATCAATTTCCTGTGGGGAACAATCCTTACTACCATGGATGCGTCCCAACATCAGATCTGCAATTGGATTCTGAAGCATGCATACCTTAACTTGTCCTGAAAAGAAAGGTGTATTAACATGGACAAGAGCTGTGGGGTAAAACTCAATAGTTCCACCAAATGTCATGCAGCGTACATATTCTCCTGTCGCACAGCTAGGATGTACCAGCGACTGACGTATACCAATCGTCGTGGATCCTGAATCCCTCAGCACTGAGACGACGGATCCATTAACTAATCCCCTGTTAAAAATTAGTAAGCCTGTTCCATCGTTGACTGCAAGACCTACCTGTGGTATAATATGTCCGCAGTTAAGCACTGTTTCTTTCGCCTTCTGAAAAATAAGATTGCATTGTTGGCAACTATTTGCCACATTATAATTAATAGCAAAACATGCAGCAGAAGACTGTGTTGTATTATTGTCAAGTGGGACCTGAGCTATAGGGGTAGTATTATTTGTAACTGCCGCCCCTGTATTATGGTTGTAATGAGATGATCCCCGAGAATGAGATCGATTCCGAGTATAATTGTTAGAATTATCTCGTCGTCCTCTATAGTAACTATTATCTCGATGTCTCGAGCCATGATTATTACCATTCCAGTTATTATTATTATTGGGAGTATGTGATCGATTATAATTAGTGTTATGTTGACCATTGTGGTAGTTTGTTTGAGGTGAATAATTTCTATCTCGTGATCTACCTCTGTTGAACTCATTTTTATTGTTGAAATCATTATTATGTCCCTTCTGAAAGTTAACATTGTGATTTCTTTGGAACCTGCTTCTGTCTACACTGTGATGTCTTTGTTTGTTATTATGATTGTAGGCCATATTAGACGCCACAGGTAGAGGTTCTCTTAATGAGGAGTTAGAAATGGTTGCATTCGGATGTGCCGAACAGTAGTTTAAAGAAATTTTTTCTAACTCGTCCATAGTACCTGGTTTACGCTCCTGCAAATATGCAAAAAATGGCTGGCTAACCGAAGATAATACCTTATCCCGTAGTAGTAAATCAACTAATTTGTCGTATGATTTGTTGACTTCTGCCAGTTCAACCCATCTATTAAATGTATTGCGTATGTTCGCAATGAATCCTGCAAAATCTTTTGGAGATTCAGGTAAAATTCCCTTAAATTTCAACCTACAGTGTTCCTCGTCCAGGTGAAACCTTCGTAAAAGCAAGGACTTAATAGCACCGTAGTTATTTGCTATTGATGGGTCAGCATTTTGAGAAGCCGTCAGTGGTTCTCCAACCAAGAATTCATTTAACTTGAGTACCCATGACTCTTCAGGCAAATGGTTTGTTTTGCAAGTCTGTTCAAAACGTGACAGGAACGATGAAAGGTCGTCCACGTTTAAGTTGAGAGTGGGTAATTTAAAGTTGTAGAAATGTTTAGTTTGGCTGGATGACGATCCATTTTGTGCGTTATTATTCTGGTTTGCATCAGCACTTTGTGCTTGTAATCTTGCTGTCTCCAATTTAATACGCGCCAATTCCATTTCTTGTTGTAAAATAATTTCCTCTCGTTTCAATTTATTCTCTTCTTCCTGTTTGGTAATTGCTCTTTGCTCTTCTCTTTCACGTTGAGCAATCTCTCTTAATCTATTTTCCTTGGCAATTTGCTTCATCTCACGTTCCTCCTCCTCTTTCCTTAATGCAGCAACCTTTTGTTCCTCCATTTCTGCTTTATGTTTTTCCAGTTCTGCCTCAGCAAACTGACGAAGTTCTTGAGATTTATAACCATATTCCTTACCAATTTTAACGAAATGGTCTATAGTAAGCATTTTGACTTTTATCTGGTAAGTAATTATTGATAATTACTGATTAAAATAGTCAATAGTAGCTTCAGAGTAATTATTATACTTACTCAACTTAGGAATATTCAATATAAATAATCACAATAGTACTGAACTCTTATGTCTAAGTTCAACTAATAGACAATATTTTGTAACAATATTGTATCTAAATAAGAACTATATCATAACTATTTATGATATCTGTTAAATATAATGTAATTATATCACACAATTAATCTCAATATCCAATAATGTTGGGTATGATTCCTAGTAATTATATTGTTCAATGTACTAAGTCACTCTCTTAGTACCAGAAAAGTATATTAAATAATATACAATGGGTCTATTACCTCAAAGGTAGACTATAAGATTATTTTATTTGGTCAATATATATATTATATTATTATGCCCTAGGCATCTCTTATAAATTGTAGTGCTACTTTCTTGGACTATCACTGCATAATTATGCAATGTCCCATATTAACCTTAAATATCAGAAAAAAATTAATTAAATTAAATTACAAGTGTATTATTGCATATAATATCATATTATTAATGTAGTATTTAATATATATCATGAGGACAAACAAAACAATGATGCAACTAAAGGGTACAAACAATGTCAAGACGCAAACAAGACATTTTCACAATTAAAAATGAATTTATGAACTAAATAAAAACAAGCGGAAGTGTCACAAGCCAAATGAAGGGTCAAGGTCTGACCCGAGGTCAACTTAATATTCAAAGTACACAAAAAAAAATGACTGCAAAAAATGATGACATCACAGGACTCATAACGGACGACCATTTAACAATCATCAAATAAATGATAGTAAGAGGAGACTGGACGAAATAGTTAACGAACATGATACAAAACTGAATAAAATTGTGAACTGAGTACGAATAAAATACACCAGTTATCTACGGAACGGTACAGCTAACACAAATCGTCAAACGACAGCAGATTTGGACAGACAGTCCAATGGCAAACCTCAATGGGGCTTCCAAAAGTGCAATCGTTTAACTGCCCTAAGAAACGACCGAAATCAATTCAGGCATCGTGAGAGCCACAGAATCTAATTTCGGTTCATCCTCCCTACCTCCCACTAATTAACAACACATTAAAACAACCCAAAAAATACATGAAACACATTCAGAAAAGACATGCCTATGCAGGCAAAAGGCATGGACTCAGTACTACTGTTTGCAATGACGACAGTTTAAACAGCTAGACTTATCTTTTCCGTTGCTTAGATCAGTGCTAGAGGTCGTCAACAGCTAGGCTAATGCCCCTGACTGTCTGCTCCTGTAGTCCATATCGTGTGTTTGCTTCAATGGCTCATGTTTCCCCTGGTTAGACTTAGAAACGGCTTTGGTTTCTCCGACCGTTCATCTACACGACTTTCGGTGACGTCACGTTGTTAGGCATTATAATGAGCACTGCGTCATCTTCGACTGGATCATGTGATCGAAAATTGATCGTAAATATTTGTGGTTAACATGTGCGTAAGGAACAGAAGTTTGTTTCTTTTTTCTGTCGTTCCCCGCATTCGGCCGCCACTTTTGTTGCTGAGTTATTTGCCGGTTGAAGATCATGCACTGAGTATGGTTACTTTAGTGATCTCTTGTTAATCGTGCTTTGTTTAGTATTACGCGAATTAGGGTGAAGGTGTTCATACAACTCAGTAGCATGGTATGAAGAAGTAGTTCATGTAACTTGAACTCAGCAACATTAATGAAGTAATTAATGCCTTCAGATTGAGTCCGTAATATTTAATCACATGTACACACAGGATGATCATTTCAAATAGGAACAGAACATAAGTCCTTATAAGTCATGCATAAATTAATCAATAACGTAGACTGCTGGTTTACGTGTCAATGTCCGTTTAAGGATACAATGCAGTATTGTCGTCAGAACATCACAGCTATATGCACGCGCAGCTAGACATGGCTACCTGCCGACAGTGAGACTGCGAGTCTAAATATTTCATACGAATTTGACGATTATTCTCCTCCTTCTGAGAATTCTAGTTAAATACTAACCTCCATAAATTTTCCTCTCATATAGAGTTCTAGGACTGACCCTGGTCCATCAAAAATGCACATATAAATGGCTATATCATGCCATTGAATTGGAAGGTTAGAAAAACGCAGCTATTCAGCTTGGCGGTCAAGTAACAAAGGGTAGCGTCTCCTAGTTACCGACTGTGTCCTAAACAACGCTAGACACGTCATAATCGATCGTGTATGGAGCGTTCAATAATTGAAACATCTATCACAATATATTAAATGTCTTAACCTTTACAATTGCACGTCTGATAACCTTTAGCAGACGGCGTTAATATCATATACCGTAACATCTGGCGTGGAATGTTAACGTGCGCAACTTGCACAGGGGGCCTCCTATTTTTTCGCCCTGAGCCGAGAAGGCTAGGGGAAACACCGCGCTTTAAGTCCCAATCGACTTTATAAAGGCTCAGGGGTTAGACGCGCTTGGCCCAATCGACTTTAAAAAGCCTTTAGTATATGTGCCTCTGTTTGAGACTGTTTCTAATTATAACTACCCACAAAGTCATTTCCGACTGCAAGTACATTCTTTTAAATACCGCACGTGTTTAAGAGTGAACGTGTTTCTGTTTTGAGATATTTATTTTAGATTTTTAAAGCGATTTTTTTTAAGCGCATATCCTCCATTTTACCTTGAATAACTAATCATTTTTTTAAGCGCATATCCTCCAATTTACCTTGAATAACTAATCATTTTTCAATGAAAGCTTTTATACTTGTAGCACAAGAGTAAAGTACATCCAATTACCTTCAGTTTCATATACAACAACAACGTTATTTATGCATATGAACATTTTAAAAAATTATTTTCAAACAACAACAATAAAAACGAACTGGGGTGGCCATTTTTGCTTGGGCCAAACCCACTTTTTTGCTTGGGACTAAAAGTACCGGTGGGAAAGTCATTCATTCATTCATAACCCTCCACTCCCAAAGGAGCATAGGCCTTCAACAAACACATGCCAAGTCCTCCTGTCACGTGCCATCATCTCAAGTTCTTTCCACGTTCTCCTCATCATCTTCACCTCTGTTTCCAGCTCTCTTCTCCATGTGCTTCTTGGTCTACCTCTGCCTCTCTTGCCCTGGGGGTTCCAGAACAAGGACTGCCTTGTAATGCTATCAACCGGTTTCCTCAGTGTGTGTCCTATCCATCGCCATCGTCTTCTTTTCATCTCTTGTTCCACTGGCACTTGTCTAGTTCTTGTCATCAGTTCCACGTTGGTAACCTTGTCATACCATTTTAATCCCTCTATTCTACGCAAGCACCCATTTATGAAAGTCTGTAGCTTTTTGGTTGTTGTCTTTGTTGTTCTCCATGTCTCACAGCCATACAATAGGACTGACTTCACATTTGAGTTGAAGATTCTTATTTTCGTGTTGGATCCGATTTCTCTTGATCTCCATATATTTCCCAATGCAATGAAAGCTCCTCTTGCCTTTTGTATTCTTATTTTGATATCGTTGTCTGTCCCTCCAACTTTATCTATATTACTGCCAAGATATGTGTACGAATCTACATCTTGTATTGGTGTTTCTTCAAGTTCAACCCTGTTATCATTACCTGCATTTATTCTCATTATTTTTGTCTTTTCTCTGTGTATTTTCAAACCCAATTGCTGTGACCTCTCATCCAGTGTTTTCAATTTGTCCTGCATCTGATTACGGTTATGGGACAGAAGAGCCAAGTCATCAGCAAAATCCAGATCATCCAACTGCTTAGTCAGTGTCCACTGGATTCCATTTCTGTTGTGTGTTGTCGATGATCTCATAACCCAGTCTATTGCTAGTAAGAAAAGAAATGGAGACAAGAGGCATCCCTGTCGCACTCCTGTTCTTATCCCAAACGGTTCTGTAAGCTGTCCTTCGTGAAGAACTTTGCATGTCATGTCTTCATATGTTTTCTTTATTAAATTAATGATCTTCAGGGGAACTCCATAATGCCTCATCAATTTCCAAAGTGATTCTCTGTCTACACTATCAAATGCCTTTTCGTAGTCCACAAATCCGATGTATAGTGGTGAGTTCCATTCCAGACTTTGTTCCACTATTATTCTCAAAGTGGCAATCTGGTCTGTACATGATCTGTTTTGTCGAAAACCTGCTTGTTCATCTCTCAGTTTCTTGTCTATGGACTCTTTTAATCTCTCAAGAATAATCATGTTTAATACTTTTCCTGGCACTGATAGTAACATTATTCCTCTATAATTTGAGCACTCTTGTAAATTTCCCTTCTTAGGCAACTTAACTAGATATCCTTCCTTCCATTCTGCTGGTATCTCTTCCTTTTCCCAGACTTTACCAAGTAATTTATATAACATCTCTGTAGCCGTGTCTATATCTGCTTTTATGGCCTCTGCTGGAATGCCATCCGGTCCAGCCGCTTTTCCATCTCTTAGAAGCTTTATGGCTTTCTTTATTTCTTCCTTCGTTGGTCTTTCACCGTTAATTTGTAGCTCTTCTTCTGCTGGCTGGATGTCCGGGGGATTTTGTGGAGCTGGTGTATTGAGAAGGTCACCAAAATATTCTGTCCACCTCTTCATTTGTTCCTGAATATTGCTGAGCAGTTTCCCATTCTTGTCTTTTATGAGGCAACTTGTTTGCTTGTATTTCCCTGTTAGCTTCTTTGTGCTGCTATACAGTTCTCTCATATTTCCCTTGGCTGCAGCATCTTCTGCCTCTCTTGCCAACTCCTCAATATACTTCCTCTTGTCTCTTTTGATACTTCTTTTTACTTCTTTGTTTGCTTCTGTGTACACTTCTTGAGCCTTGGCTTTGGAACTTCTGGTTTTGCTTGTGTTTAAATCTGCTTTCTTGTTTTTTCTGTCTTTTATCTTTTTGATGGTTTCTGTTGTTATCCATGCTTTTTGTTGTCTTTCCCTTTTCCCCAGTATTTCTTCACATGTCTCCTTCCATACAGTTTTGACCTGCTGCCAATAGTCTTCTGTATTCTCTACATCTTCCAGCTGTTGGAGCACTTTGAATTTGTTGGATACTGTGACCGCAAATTTGTCTCTTGTTTCTTGATTTCTTAGATGTCCTACATTAAATTGTTGTCTATAATTTTGCATTGTAGCATATCTCTTGAGTTTCATTTTTACTTTGGCTATCAGAAGGTGGTGATCTGATGCCACATCTGCTCCTCTATATACCTTTACATCCTGCAATGATGATCTAAACTTCTTGTTTATGCATATATGATCAATCTGATTTTCTGTTCTATGGTCTGGTGATATCCATGTTGCCTTGTGTATTCTCTTATGTGGGAACATGCTTCCTCCTATAGCCAGTTGATTTGAAGCACAGAAGTTTGAGAATAGTTCCCCATTTTCATTCATTGTTCCTAGCCCATGTTTTCCCATGACTTCTTCAAATCCGGTATTGACTGTACCTATCTTTGCATTCATGTCACCCATCAAAATTGTGATGTCTCTTCTTTTTACTTTATCCATAATTTCCTGTAGTCTAGTATAAAATGCTTCTTTCACTGACTCTTCTTTGTCATTAGTTGGCGCATAACATTGGATGACATTTACCCGTATTTTCTTTTTAGCTGTTTTAAAAGTGGCTGTTATTATTCTGGGTCCAACAGCTTCCCATTCAATGAGTGCTTTCTGTGCCTCTTTAGATAACATAAGAGCAACCCCTTCACTGTGGTGTGAACTTTCGTCTTCATGTCCTGAGGACAGCACCAATTCGCCTGTGATGAGTTTCTTCCTGTCTACCCCCTTCCACTTTGTTTCGCACATTCCCAGAACCTCGATTTTATATTCTCTCATTTCCGCTGCTACTTGTGCCACTTTCCCTTGTTCGTTTAATGTCCGAACATTCCAGGTGCCAAATCTGGAAGTTCTCCTAGAAGAAAGAAGGTTAGTCAGCAACACAGACTCCTTTCGGCTTTCTCTGTGTTGCGTCATACGCCTCCCTGCGAGAGGACCTTCCCCTGTCTTGGATGGCTGTGTTTTATTTTCCTTATTTGACTTGTCCATATTTGTTGAAGTTTTTTGTGGTTTAAATTTTTTACAGGATGGGGTAACCAGCCCCATGCCCAACCCTCCTTAGTCGCCTTCTACGACATGCGTGGAAGGGAACAGTGTTACTATTCTTTGCTCCCCTTTCGGGCCCCGGTAACACACGGGTGACCGGTGGGAAAGTGCTAGTCCGATATTCCCTAGGTTAAAAATTCTGTGTTTCCCCCTCCGTCATCTAGAGATCTACCAAATGATGCCTTGGAATCTATCGGTTCATCAAGGTCGACTGGCTGCTGAACCCTGCTCTTCCCAGTCTATCTGACCGTTCTTTTTAGCGCTCCTGTTTTTGTATGCAAACGTAACTTGAGCAGCCTTATCTGTTATGGTCTGAATTTGTTACGCCCTGCAGGTGCCATCACACAATTAAGACAGCCTTCATCCCTGTAGCGTCCGATCACCTAAGCGGTTAGAGAGCTTCCTCCCTCTCCGTGAAGTTGCAGAATCGAACCCTGGTAGCGTCACGGTCCAGTTTCATTATCATCATCATTTTTCTTTGATGTTCCTTACGGAACACAGAGCCACCATTGCAGCTGTTCCCCTTACATGTACCTACACCAAGCAATTACATGCTCTTACAGCAGTGGTTTCTGTTGCAATTTGTATTACATGATGAGGTTGGCAGCCCCATACACAACCTCCTATTATTCGCCTTGTACGACATGCCTGAGGGTGCAGTAGTCATATTCTTTGTCTCTTCAGACACCCCCTGGAAATACCAGCTGTAAATGGGTCCCTGACTCTGCTCTTGAGTTAGCGAAGGCAAAGACAGCGAAGAAAGGACCTGGTCACTCGTCCTATGACAATAGTGACTAACAAGCGACGCCCGCCCATATTGACACAGACTTATGACCCTTTTTCAGGAGCGTTAAAGCATGTTTCTGTTTTACCCCTATGCTCAAGACAAGCGGTTGGGAACTCAGGATATATATATATATATATATATATATATATATATATATATATATATAATATATATATATATATATATATATATATATATATATATATATATATATAGTGTGTGTGTGTGAATTTTTTCTTTTTTTTTGGGTGGGGGGGGGGGGGGGGGGAAGGGGGATGATGAACTTCATGCAGTTCACGAATATATGTTTGTAGGCAGCTCGAGAGTTTTCATTTGGGATATGACATAAGTACCTTTGATCCCGGGAACACCGCAATTTTCAATGTCAATGGGAAAAGGTTTAATCCGAAATTTTCCGTTTCAAAAGTCTTTCTGGTTTTTCTTCCCGCGGTCGCATAAAGATCTACCAAATCATACACTAACGGTAGATCGGGAACGACTGGTTGCCGTCCCCTGCTCAGGACTATCATCCGGCCCAAACTGATGGATGGTAAAGGTAGTCACACATCTGATACTGCTGACTACTAACGCAGAGACATAAAGCAACTCTGTACCTCAACCAGTCCCGGAAAGTTTCTCTTTATTCACCGTATATCTCTGTCTTTATGTCGTTCAGGAATTCAGACTCAAAGATGGTCCATACCGGCTGCAGCTTAATGAAACGGTGCGTGTTAACTTTGAAAAGCAAAGAAATGCTTTCGCACTAAAGGTATGTTACAATTAAAAAAATAATAATAATAATAAAATATTATTTAAAATAATAAAAAGTACGAAGGAGTATAGAGCTCAGCAACAACTTGGAAACATAAACCTACGCGACATGGGTTATATAAAAAAAATGAGGCAAACTGCCGCTTCTCTTTTTTTAAAACAACTATTTACTTCTAGGACTGGCAAACCTTTTATCTCTTGTAGATTCTACGTTAATAACCGCAAATCCAAATACTGAACAATCTGTCTCTTGTTCATCATTCCAGAGTATAGATTGATACATGATACCTTTACACCCCGTCAGGATACCTTTACACCCCGTCATGATACCTTTACACCCCGTCAGGATACCTTTACACCCCGTCAGGATACCTTTTCACCCCGTTTTACAAAGGCGTCCAATCGTCGATCCATCTCTTTGAAATGACATTTGGTCTACCTAAAGCAGATAAGAGCTGTCATCAGTTCAAGGGGTCTACCACAGCCAAAGATTGAGTGGGTCAGTGGTTTTCAACTTGCGGTAGACTGAAAGACTGGTACCTAAGCTGCACGTGAAAGGTTTTCTGGTGTTAATAAGCGAAGGTGTTTGGACTTGAATTTTTTTATTTTTTTTTACCTGAAAGTCAGATAAGATCAAATGTTTTTTATTTTAAAGACGTGAAAGAAAAGTTATGTTCTTTGATGGTGGTCAAAAGTAAAACAAAGGGCTTTTAAAAGAATTTCATTTCTCTGCGGCTTACCGTATTTGTTGTACTGGTCATTTGATTTTAATGAAATTGCTGCGTAATTAATATTACAATGTATATGTCAAATACAGTAGATACAGTGGTTAGAGTGTCTTCTTCTCAAGGCAAAGGGATCGGGTTCGAAACCAAGTCGCATCACGCTCCCCGTCCACCGAACTGTAAAAATGGGTAGCTGACTGTGCTCTTGAGTTAGGGAATGGCAAAATCAGCGAGGTGGGGAACAGGTCATCTCGCCCTCATAAAGCTAAGACCTGGTATAGACTAAGTCTCTAACACTTAAATCCCATACGCTAACATCTGCTTTGACACCACCTCGTACCTTAAAGTCAAATAGAACAAAGTAGAAGCTGCGTGTCTGGCATGAAACGAAAACGGGGAACAAATTATATAGATAGATGTACATAAGCTGAAGGCTTTTATTATGTTTCACTAAATGGTAATACGGCTGGATATCTTGCATAAGCAAATGATGGAGACTGCAGTGAGCCAGTAGTAAACAGTGGGTTTAATAAAGGGGGATAATATGTTTTACTAAGGCAAAAGGCAAAGAAAATTGCCTGTGTTGCGGCCGCAAGCTCTTCGTCTGGGACATTGCACGAGTTTTATTTGCATTTATTTTTCAAGTTCCTACTTAAGGTAGGGGTGGCACCATGTAAGATACTGCCATAGGGGAGTGAAGTGTTAGAGACTACATTATGCTAGGTCCAGCTTCGATAGGTGGAGTAACCAGTTTCCTTCCTCGCTGCCTTAGCTTTCCCTAACTCAAGAGCAGAGTAAGGTACACATTTTTACAGTTGGGTAGACTGTAGCGTGTCGCGCGCCACCGTCTTCCGAACTCCACACCTTTGTCGCGAGAGACCAGCACTCTAACTCACGTTTCTACTTAGTTGTCACTTTCTTTCTGTTTTAGTTCGCATGTCCCTAAAGAAGGTCTTGCGACTGCAACGTAGACAATTTTATTTGTCCTAGTAAGACGTATTATCATTTTTTTAACTCACCACTTTTCTTTGTGCTCCTTACGGAACACATGACCACTACTGCAGCTCAGTCATCTGATCTTGCTCAGTCTCGTATATTTGAACACGGGCGTTAATATAACCGACAGTGTGTCTAGATTGAACGAGGCGCGCTCACCGAAACGAGGTAACACGAGGTAATTTAAAAAAAAAAGCTCGTATTTTGTGGCACTCATCAGGCTCCATCTCCACAACGGAGGCTCCCAGCAAATTCATTAGCGGATCTAAGAGGGTGGCGACGGGGCGACCGCCCCTCCCTTGGGACTTTGAAAATCTTTATTTCATATCAACCGCTTTCATATCAATTCTCCTCTTCTTCCCCCCCCCCCCCCCCAACCCCCTTGATGCTTAAATATAAGTAATCGTTAGGTCGGACGACGGACGAATTAAAACATGTCAGGGACAATGGTAAGTACCCCAAAGGTTACGAACGTAGTTTGAAAGTAATTCTACGTTGACAATATGTGTAAATATGGAGTGGGGGGAAGAGAAGCCTTATCATTCTGATGCGCCCCTTCCTTTGAGAGTTCCTAGATCCGCCAGTGTTGCAATTGATCTCCAACGTCTTCTGCCTCTTGTCTTGATAGTGCATTCGTATGGACTCTTTCCTGTACATCTCTTGATGTTATCTTCTCACTCGTAGCGCTGTCTTCCACTTGCACGTTTGCCTTCAACTCTGCCCTTCATTATGGTCTTCATCAAGGTGTTTTATCTTTTTGTATGACTAAAATATTTTAGCTGTCTAACTTTGATCTCCTTCATTAATTCTCTTTTCATCCCAAGGTTTTCCGTGACCTCGTTGTGTTTTCTTCTCTTTCCATGTGACTCGGCCCCCATTCTTCTATATATCCACATCTCGATAGCCTCAATTCTTTCTTCTAACTGCTTGTTCATTGTCCATGTTTCTACACTATGCAGTAATGAAGATTACATATTGTGCCATTAATGATAGCAAAGTTGAAAAGCACCGGATTAGACCGTAATTGAGTGCAGAGATGAAATAGATTACATTACTAAAGAATAGGTTTACAAAAATGGCACGCGGAGAAATGCGAAGAATGGTAGATTACAGAATGAAAAAAAAAAAAAATCTAAGAAAACAACTAGAGTAACAGGAGACTGGCAGTTGTAAAAACCCAAAATACTCATCTATTTTTGTCTTCAATTTTATCTTCTGGAAACTCGGGAATTGCTAATCTGTGGGTAATCTCACGTGCTTACAAACTAGGTCATCTATCTTTTCGTCCACGCGTAGCAGCATTTTTGTTTTTCAAGAACTCACAATCTACCCATGATGCCGCTCTAATTATACCAGACGTTCTTAACATTTCTTGTGCTATGGACCCCTTTGATTGTACGGTGAAGATTATGGACCCCTTCTTATAATAAATGTTCATAGACACATAATTAAAACTGTTGCATGCAAATAACTAATTTTATTACAAAGAAAAATCGTTAAGCTTACAGATAGTCATACTGAAAAGTACAACAACAAAAATTGTCCATCTGTAGAAAGGATATATTTTTAATGCAAAAATGATATGATAATTTTCTGAGTTAAAATATTGGTAAAATTTTATACTTAAGTTTTTAGATTATAGAATATTATTACCATTTTTGAACTCCCAAGGCGTCCGCGGACCATGGGTTAAGAAACCCTGCAACATACTCACGCTTAGTGGGTCTTATATATGGAAGCAGCGCTAATATTGTTACAAGAATGGCACATATATGTCTACACACACGCATGCACTCACACGCATTCGAAACGGCACGAATATATAAACAGAAACTGCACAGATATGCTCACAGAAAGCTTCATAAATATTGTTTCGGGAAAGGTGAAAACGTATCCACGGGAATGGCACAAATATGTTTATTAAAATAACACAAAATTATATGCTAGTAGACCGGTATAAAACATAGCTACAAGAAAGGTGGGAATCTATCCGCCTGATTGACACAGATATCTGAATTAGGATGACACAAATATGAATACCAGAATGGTACAAGTATGTAAATAAAATATGTGAACGAGAATGGCATCAAAAGCTGACAAATTGCCTTTAACAATACAAAGAGTTCCGTCCTAATTATTTATCACAAATAGGTTTAATTTAATGAATGCTGTGAGATTACATCTGGAATATCGCATGAGATTCATGGCGAGACTATGTGTACACTTACAAGCAGCGTCCTGGACATTAACATCGGGTTGTTTCGTTTACTAGATAGACTGGATAAGTATAGCTAGCAGGTGGGTCTGAACATTAATCTAAAGAAGACAGAGGTCATGACACTCAATGTGGGCAATCCTCAGCCCATGACAATAAGGAACCAGAAGCTGGAACTGACAGCCACATTTACAAACCAAGGATACATAGTAACACCAGACGGCGGAATAAGCAAAGACATCAACAACAGAATGAATAAAGCAAGAACAGCCTTTGCTAGTCTAAACAACATCTGGAAGTCCTCTCAATACAGCACAAACACCAAATTAAGATTATATAAGAGCTGTGTTCGAGCGTCCGATTGGCAGAGTGGTTAGAGCGCTGGTCTCTCGCGGCAAAGGAGACGGGTTCGAATCAAGGTGCCGACACGCTTCAGATTAGCCAGCTGTAAATGGGTAATTGACTTTGAGGTGTGGAAGGAAAAGGCAGCGAGGAAGGGAACTGGTCACCCCCACCTCTCTATGCTGGACCTAGTATAGTGAAGTCTCTAACCCTTCACACCCCTACGGCAGCATCTGCAATGGGACTACCTTGACCTTTTTTTAAGAGCTGTGTACTTTCTGTGCTTCTCTATGGTGGAGAATGCTGGAGAGTAACAGAGAAGGAAATGTCAAAATTGTCCTCTTTCCACACAATCTGCCTGCGGAAAATTCTCCGAATCGTTTAGCCGAATACCTTCACCAACCAAGAACTGCTTACTCGAAGCAACCAATAGGACATGCACACCATTACAGCTGGCAGACGCTGGAGTTGGGTTGGCCACGTCCTCAGAAGAGACCCTGATGCCATCACAAGAACAGCTACGCCATGGACCGCTTAAGGAAAGCGAAAGACAGGCCGACTAAAAACAACTTGACGGAGAACGGTGGAGGCCAAGAAGCAAAGAATGAACTAGAGCTGGGGCACTGCACGAAGAATGGCCGCCGACGGAGCAAAGTGGACGCAGTTTGTTTCTGCTCTACAAGATGCCATCAGGCGTGATAGCCATTGACTGTTTTAAAAGTATGTGGCTAAGGATCAAAGAAGAAGAGGAATAAGTTTCGTTTACTCCTAGTTCATTCCGATAGATTTTCAGTTAGGTGTCGTAAATTCTCTGCTATAGTGTGATTATTGCCTGTTTCTCCCCGCTGTTTGCCATGTAGGTCTCTAGGTCAAAGCATGACTTGCAATACTGGATTGAACTCTCCGCACATGAGCATCCACTTGGCAGAGTGATTGGAGCGGTTGCCTCTCGCGGTGAAATTACCTGGTTCCTGGACCGAAACCAGATGGCGACACGCTCAAGTTTACCCAACTGTAAATGGGTACCTGATTCTGCTCTTGAGTTAGGGAAGGCAAAAACAGCGAGTAAAGGAACGGGTCACCCCATTTCATGAAAAGCTGGACCAAGTATTAGTGAAGTCTCTAGCACTTCACTACCCTACGACATTATCTGCTATGGGACTACCTTTTTTTACTCATTGCTGACTTCTTATTCATCGTCGTCTGCATTTCCTGACTACCTGTTGAGTTGCCTTATTCCCGATTAAATATGAGACACGGATCCTCTCCCCTCTCGTTCACGGCATACATTTGATCTTTGTTCCATTTCTAGCTTTACGTAACTGTATACCGCTCCACCTATGTCCCAGTCTTGACTTACGGGTGTGAGTCGTGAGCAATGACTACAACCAACAACAGCCAGCTTCAAACCTCAGAAATGAGGTATTTGAGACGTGTGGCCTAGTGACAAGAAGAGACAGGATTCGCATCCAGACGATACGTCACATCCTCAAAACCCAGCCCCTGCAGACCAGAGTGGAACAGTCCCAGTTGCGATGGTCTGTCCATGTCTGCAGATGGGGGAGAATACCGGCTACCACGACAAACATAGGAAGCCAAGAGACAAGGATCCAGACCTCCAGGACGACCCAAGGTTCGCTGAGAGGACGCCATCAGACAATCTATGAAGGACTGAGAACCGTACTGGGAACCAGGTCAAAAGGAAGAAAGCCAATAGGATTGTATGGCGCTCCATCTGGCTAACTTCTACACAACGGGTTCTCAACCTTTTTTTATCATAGCCTCCTTCTGAGCCTCATAGTCGCTGCTATCTGGAAAAGAGGTACTATACCATATTACTGTGGCCCCCTAGAAATATGGCATGGCCCCCGGGGGGGGGGGGGGGGGGGAGATATGGCCCACGCTGAGAACCAGTAGGTCGTAAGTAAGAGACACATAATGTGAACCTGTGCGCAGTGCTGGCAACATCATGTACAACAAAATGCTTAAGTAACTATCACTGCAAAAGCACATTAAATGCTTTCCTGCAGGCCCCAATTCTAAGGCCTATAGTGTTTTGCTACTTGTTTCCTAACTGCCAATGACTCGCTTCCATATGTCAGGACGGGTTGTTGTCGCAAAATTGGTTTCAATGCATTGCAAACGTGGTTTCGGGTATTTTACAGACCATTCGCCGATCGATTGTCACAGGGCCGGCCGCTTACAAAATGGCGGTGTATCGGCAAAATGTCGATGAGACATCGGAAATCGGCAATGATAAATAAGAGCATAATGGAATCTTTGGGAGAAGGATATCACCTTGTAGTCCAGGAGAGGATTGTGTATAAATGTATATAAGGAAAAACAGTAGGAAGTTAACATTTACGGAGATATATGCATATTACGGCTGTCTACAGTTAAGCCGAAAGCCTGTAAACCCACTTCTGTTCTAAATACTAAAATCAACATATAACAGTTGTGAAATTACATGGACAGGATAATAGAGATATATCGGCTGTATAAAACAAGATAGGATGGAACAGTATGGATAATATATAAGCCGAGGAGGAGACAGGGAAAGTTTCAGGCAACGCACAGATCGGGTGAAATCGCTGTTTCGAAACGGGATTTCAGCCCGAGTCTTAAGCTGTGACGTCAGTGCTCTCCGATACGTCCGCCAGAGACGTATAAGTAGCGGATCGGTAAACTGAGAGGCGACACAACGAAAGAGGTTTGAGACAGACTGAGAGGCAGAGTTCGCCACTACACATGTACCACCTGAATTGTGAGCGGATCGCCAGAAATTTTCAGTCCCGTGTCTGAATTCTGAGGGTAAGCGAAATTATGATAACTACCGTGTATAATATTTTTTTATTTCAGGTTCGTATAAACTTATCAATATATGCACGTAGAATATTCTTTGGTATAAATGTATTGTGATTTTTAATATGATTTAAACATGTGCTCTGTGGATGATTGTTGCTTGTACGAAAACGTATCACAACTAGCCCCACAGCCAAATGAAGATAATATTTATCATATTAAATGCTGTATCTCGTACGAAGATAAAGGCAGTCCCATGGCAGAGATTGTTATAGGCAAATGAAGTGTTAGAAGCTTCATCACGGAAGATACCGCTTGTACGAGGTTAGGTGACTAGTTCCCTTCCTCGCTGCCTTTTCCTTCCCTTGTTCGAGCGCACAACTGAGTACCCATTTACAGCTGGTAAACTGGAGTGTTCCATAGTCAGGCTTCAATTCAACAACTATGTAGTTGTACTACTGAAAAAGCAACCTGATCGTTTGGTCAGTCGGGCACTCACTTTATGTATTTGTGTATTAATTTTGTGTAGATGCTAGGAATGGCACCAGTATTTAAATTTGTACCTGATATGGTTTGGAAAGATCAAGTTATAAATAAGTAAAGGATGTACAGGAGCGGAATAAACCAGATGATGTTTATTACTGATAATGTTAATATTAATTCTGTATCATTGAAATGATGTCCATTACTATGACCGTATTACTTTGACATCTGATGACTGACTAGTCTGACTTATGTGCTAGTCAGTTACAATTAATTGAAATGTTAATACTTCTGTATCACTGAAATGATGTCCTTACTTACTATGATTGTACAACGGTGACATCTGATGACTGACTGGTCTGACATCTGTGCTAGTCAGCTACAAGTCTAGCCAGATACTAGCCAAGGCTGATATGATGTTTCAGGTTCCATGAAATAACTCAAACCAGACTGTCCAGTATCAGAAGCTTGTGTTGTTCATCAGAGGCAATCCCACAAAAGTGCAGGACCCCAACGAGTGAACCACAGCTGGTCATTGATATTCCTATAGCTGGGTCTACCAAGTCTGATATCTACAAAGGACAGTTCAGTGTCAGCATTGTCAAGTTGAAAAGATAAGTGTCAGTTAAGACACTGACCACCCATATATGAACAAACAGCCAATAGTGAGAACAGTATTAAAACCATTAAAGCATTCAGTCAAGTGCGGACAGTAATGTATAAAGTCAGAGGACTAAAAGAAAAGTGATACAGTTAAAGTGATTCCAGTTTTCAGTAACTTTATTATTCAATATCTTGAAGTCTAAACAGACAATAATAGTAATTGTGCGAATATTTTTTATATATTTTAATGCTCTTTTCCAACTAGCAGAAATAGAATATTAGTGTACATATTAAACTATTTTAACTGTACCTGAGGAATTATTCACTTCTTACATTTGTGGTTACAGTGAATGTTCATTTTAATTATCCCCTAGAAAATAAGAAATCATAAGATAGTCACAGGGAGGAGACACCTTAAATCCTGGTACAACTTCTTACTAACTGGCCAGGGTTTTCACAGTCTGACTATTTCTATGATACCCATACACCAGTGCTTATGTCTAAGACTGGGGTATTATTTGTAAGACCAGAACTCTTTACTGGCATACTATCCTGGTAGCATATGAGATACCTGGATTCTTACATAGATAAATAATTTTAAATAACCTCCCGCTACACTTGTATAGAACACTGAAGTACTCTCTGTCTTACCCCCTTTGACGACGAGTTGTTGCTTAAAATATTATTAATTTTATGGAATGCTGTTTATGCCTGGGCTATTCTACTCCTCTATTTATTTTACCCAGTGGATTTCAGCATAAGGACTGCTTTGTTGTGCTTTCAGCGGATTTCTTCAAAGCGTATTCTATCCAAAGCTAGCTTTGTTTCCTCACTACTTGTTTCAATAGCGTTAGTTTAGTTCAGGGGTCGGGTTCTCGGCTCTCTACTACTTAACTCTTAGTGAATGTGGGATACCATGTGATTGTTTTGTCATGCGGCTCTTCAGTTTGTTAAAATGGAGACAAAATTAAATATTTGGTTCTTTGTCATGGAAAGGTTCCCGATCCCTGATCTAGTTCTTCCCATCTGTTCCCCATTGGTGATCTTGTCCTACCGTTTCATACCCTCCACTCTGCACAAGTACTTGTCTAGACAAGATAAATGTGGTCTCACGGCAGATACTGCCGCGTGGGAGTGAAGTGTTAGAGACTTCACTATACTAGGTTGATGAACTCTGTATTGTTGTTGTTAACTCATACTGGCTACTAGTTGTTGAATCACGCTTTATTTGTTAAATGACGTGAATGTCCACCAGTTGATAAATGTAGATGTTGGGACTGGTGTAGTAAAGTGTAACGATTGTCAACTCATTAAACCCAGCACAGTTTTGGTCATACAGGTCATCTTGTCCTGGAACGTGATGAGGCTCCGACAAGAATGTGAGTGTAGACAATGAGTGTGTATATGAATGTCAGAACGCGAATGGTAGAATGATTCGATAGAGTTGACAAGTTGGTAGTACATCACTCATACTCACACTGTTCGAATTCAAGAAGTACTGGAACTACGGTGGTCTTTTTATAACATTTAATGAGACGCACACTTGGACAGTACGTGTATGGTTACAGGAACAAATGTCGACATAGACAGCATAATGTTGATCACAGGCATATCATCTTAAGTTAGCATTCATGCTTGGCAAATATCATAATGGAGCATTCGTAAATAAGCATTCAGAGTTCCATCATGTAAATCATCTGGCTTTACTGACTGGGCACGTCAGACCATAACCAATATATAGGAAGGCTCCTAGACCTAATCTCGTCTAGCGAATATCCCTTCATGTAAAGTTCAATATATATATTTTTCCATAAAGATATAGGAATCCCAGACATGGGTTCTCACATGTAGCAGTGATCTCTTGGTTCATCGAGCGATAGTACAGGCATCCCTTTTTCTCACTCGATAAATACAAAGTATATGAATTTCAACATGGCTGTTCTTCTCTCGTGAGTTTCACTCACTATAGGATCCAGACCAAAATTGGTCATTCGTTAAATGTCCTCATTTCTTCATAACTTCTGTCATAGAGGTAATTGAATAATATCATATAATCTAGTGCTGATACATAGGAATGTCATCTTCCTTTGAATAAATATTCTTTTCAAAAGTACCACTGTGCATCTGTTTATCGACAACGATGGCGAAGCCCAAGTTCATAATAAATTGTGGTTTTACCTTTCTATGCGAAATATAACTTTGCCATTCCTTGGCAAAAGAGAATAAACACTGGGGTAAAGTACATACAACATTTCTAAATGACTATCACTTTTCCCCATCTACTTATAGATCACTTTTTCGGCGATAGGCCGGCTACATCAAAATTCTACATCCAGACAGGATGACAGCCATGAATCACACCCCTTGCTAGCGATACTTCCGCTGCATAGCCTTTGACCTTTTCTAGCGACAACCAACATAGTTCGACTTAGAAATGTAAAGATATCCATATATAAGACAGACTCGTCCTACTCATACAAACACTACGTATAAATTCAGGCCATAGATATACTGAAGCAAGAATAATCTATTCCTACCCAGCCAAAGAATAAATCGCAGTAGGCCTAAATTCGTCCGCGGAGTCCGATCGAAGATGACGGAACTGCTTTCAAGGGAAGTAACTCAAAAATGACTTCTCCTTAAGCACTTAAAAAGGAAATACTTTGTTTACCAAAATATTTGCGAACATAATAAGTATATAAATGTATTATATTGCAAGATAGTAAAAATTGCCCTTTACAGTCTTACCACACCTCCCGGGAAAAAAAAAAAAAAAATTTTTTTTTTTTTAAAATACATCTAGGAGCACCATACAATAGGCTCAAAACGCAAGAATACTGCGCAGATGCAAATATCAGGAATAACTATAATTCCTAATATGACCGGTGAGAATATATCTCAAAATCTGAGAGAAATTGTTTCTCTACGAATAAATGTTTCCAGGAAGGTGTGATGTACGTATAATACAATTCTGGTAATTATACAATGCATACCAAAAATTCACACTATAATCTTAAATTTATGATTTATGAAGAAACAATCATTAAAGAACAGCGGTGAATAAACATCAATAAACCGCTAAGTAGAGATACCATCATTCTATTATTAAATTACAAATGTGTATCTTAGTAAAGAACAAAAAATAACTGTTGTAAAGTTATACATATTAAAAAATCCAATATTTAACAGTTAAGTGGCATCATGTGGGCATCTGGACAGAATGTCCGCCATCACATTTTCTGAACCACGGATAGCTCGTACCGAAAAATGAAAAGGTTGAAGAGCGATTGCGTATCGAGTTGATCTCGAGCTCTTCAAGTTGTTACTTTGGATAGCCGTAAGAGCTTTTTGGTCAGTTTCCACTACGAAATGCGCGCCCAGAAGGAATCTTTGGAGTTTGAGAATTGACCAAACCATTGCCAATAATTCACGGTCTAAAACCGAGTAATTCCTTTCTGCAGCATTAAGTTTTCTGGATATATACATTACAGGATGCAGAGTTCCAGAGTACTCTTGCATTAGTGCCGCTCCAATCCCAGTGGATGAAGCGTCACTACGAAGAACAAATGTCTTATCTGTTGTAGGTAACACTAAAATAGGTGGTGATGAAAACATAGTTTTGATCTTCTCTAGTGAGGATTGGCATTCATGAGACCAGTGAACCATGTTAGGCGACCCTTTCTTTAATAGTGTAGAGAGAGGTGCCATGATAGAGGACAGATTCGGAATGAAACGTCCATAAAATTGTATGAGACCTAAAAGACTTCGCACTTGCTTTTTAGTCCTAGGGATAGAGATGTTAAGTATCTTAGTGATATTATGGTCTTCTGTCTTCAAGAAACCGTGACCTACTCGATGGCCTAAGAAAGCAATTTCGCTAAAGCCAATACAAGCTTTAGATGGTTTTGCTGTCAGGTTATACTCACGCAGAGTTGATAATAATTCAACTAACCCTGAATAGTGATCTTCCCAAGTATCGCTGAAAAGACAGATGTCGTCTAGATAAGCAATGACATCTGACCGATACGATAGGATTCGACGCATCATGCGTACAAATGTAGCTGGTGCGTTCATAAGGCCGAAAGGCATAAAATTCCATTGGAAAAGGCCTCTGGGAGTAGAGAAAGCGGTAAGAGGTTTGGCGCGTTCGGATAATGGAACTTGCCAATATCCTTTAGACAAATCAAGTTTAGTGAAAAAATGCGATTTAGAAAGACGAGTAAGTAACTCTTCTAGTAAAGGCATAGGTTCAGCATCGAACTTCGTAACTTGATTCAATTTGCGATAGTCAACGCAAAGACGTATGTTATTGTCTTTTTTCCGAACAATAACCATCGGCGAAGAATATGCAGAAGTGGATGGTTCGATTATTTGTAAATCTATCATTTCATCCAACTCCTTTTCAACCTGTGTTTGGAAATGTATAGGGATAGGATAAGGTCTAACCCTAATTGGAGTATGTTCAGTTAGAACAATGTCATGCTCAATGACATGAGTTTGTCCAGGGATGTCAGTGAGGACATCCTGAAATGTTTGTAACATAACCGAAACTTGTCGCCGTTCTCCTAGAGACAAATCAGGAGAAACAGTAACGTCTTTCCATGATTCACTAGAATGAAGTGGGATCATTGGAAGCGGAAGATTAACATCCGAAAAACTTGTTTCCTCATCCTGTATTACAGACAGTGATGAGTAATGACCATGTTTGACATGAGAATCGTCCGTTGCCTGGAAAATAGGCTGTAGATGGTCAGGACGTTCATGGAACTCCGTAAGCATATTGATGTGGAAGGTTTTATGCTTCCCGTTGATATCGACGATGTAGTCAACATCTGAAATTTTCGATATTATATCGTACGGACCTTTCCAACTAATAAGGAGTCTATTTTCACGACAAGGTAGCAAAACAAATGCTTTGTCACCAGGACAAAGTTGTCGTAAAGTTCTCTTCTTATTAGCAAATTGTCTTGCCTTCTGCTTAGCAAATTCAGAAGAGGACGTTGCCAATTTGCATGCTTCGATAATCTTCTGTCTCAGCGCGATGACATACTCGTAAGAAGATTTTGTGTCATCGTCAATATTGTCAGCTGTTATAAGATCATGCAGCAAAGACATTGGGCCGCGCGGTCGCGCGCCAAAGACAAGTTCAAAGGGCGAAAACCCTGTATGTTCATTGGGGACCTCTCTGTACGCGAAGAGGGCCGCGGGTAAAACCCTATCCCAATCTTGAGGATGATCCTCAGTTATCTTCCCTAATAAGTTCTTAAGTGTTCTATTTAGTCGCTCGACCATCCCATTGGACATAGGATGATAGATGCTACTCAAAGATCTCTCTATCTGTAGAGTAGACATTACTTGAGACATGGTATCCGATATCAGTTGGGTGCCATGATCTGATAATATTTCTCCGGGGAATCCCAGCCGAGAAAATATAAGCCAAAGAGCATCTGCAATGTCAGCGGTAGTAATGCTCTTTAGAGGGATAGCCTCTGGCCAACGTGTGCACATGTCTACACACGTTAAGATAAACTGATGTCCTCTAGCAGATTTGATCTTGAATGGACCAATGATGTCTATCGCCATTTTCTGGAATGGACGAATAGGAATATCTGCAGCCTGAATAGGCACAGCATGACGAGGACCTTTGGATTTGACTTCTTGACATACTTTACAGGATTGACAATAGATCCGTATGTCCTTGTTCACAAAAGGCCAAAAGAAAGCCGCAAGAACTCTTGACTTTGTACGGGAAAAACCCATGTGACCAGCACACTGAGAGTCGTGTGCATGTTGTAAGATTTTAACTCTCAAATTCTTGGGTACAAGAATCTGAGAATGACTTGACTTAGTGGAGTCTTGCACCATACGTACAAGTACGCCATTCTTCATTGTAATCCAAGATTTACAATTTGAATCTTTATTCGGATCACCTTTCGTTACAAGAGTGAAGAATTTCTTAAGAGTCGGATCTTCTTCTTGTTGTTTTATAAACGAGTCACGAGAAATTACCAAGGGATCATCTTGGTTATGCACTTCATTATCTTCAACAGATGAAGTTTCAGGCATATTGAGAGCTTGAGCTCTAGTGACTACCGCATTAGCATATTGCATATTTTGATTTTCCCAAACGGAAATTTGCTCCGGAGTGCATTCTTTGACTCCGTGAATGCGACCGATGATAAGATCAGCGATCGGATTCGGCCAAAGGCATGCGTGTACATCTCCTGTGAAGAAAGGAGTAGCAATCCTAATTATAGCGGTAGAGTATTTCTCTATGGTGCCGCCAAATGTTACGCATTTGACTACTTTGCCTGTAGAATGAGAAGGATCTATGAGTGACTGCCTAACCCCAATAGTTGTGCATCCAGAATCAAAAAGTACTGAGACTGGATTGTCATTTACTAAACCTTTGTGTAAGACAAGAGAACCTCTCCCATCATGCGCGATTGACGCAGGAAGAGCGGGAAGAGGATGCCCACAGCTTAAAGTAGACACTGTGGTTGGCTCAAATAATGTTTTGCATTGGGGGCACTGAGATGCTCTCCCAAAATCAAAAGCGGCACATGCCATATTATTAGAGTCATCATTATCTTTATTTTGTTTATAGGCTTCGTGGGACTCTTGCTGTGCAGAGTTCGCCTGGTAATGAGCTTTATGTTTTTTGAATTGTGCTCTACCTCTGTTATTATTGCCTCTGTACTTATCATTGTTTCCACTATTATAACCCCTACTCGGGTTTGAATCATAGCTCCTTTGGTTACTATCATCATATTCATTATAATGAGTATCTCGGTAATTATGATCCTGTTGTCTCCATGAAGGAAAACTTGGATAGTTTCTAGAATGACTTCCTTTGCGGAAGTTCCTGTAATTATGACCACCCCTGAATCGAGGGCTGTCAGCTCTTCTCCAGGTATTCGAAGAAGAACCCTGAAATGATTGGTTACCTTGGTTCTGATAACTGTAATAGTTACCTTTTTTATTAAACCTATTTTGAGGTCCTTGGAATTTGTGAGAGTGATTAGGGTTGTATGGTGTTGCAGAAGCAACTGGCATACCTTCTTTAACCTTACTGTTGCTAATAGCTACGTCCGGATGTGCAGTGACGTATTGGGTACAATACTGTTCCATTTCTTTTAGAGACTTAGGTTTACGCTCATGTAAGAATTCGAGGAAAGGTTTATTTATACTTGACATAATCTTGTCTCTGAGTATCAAGTCCATAAGGGCTTCATAAGTCTTTTCTGTTTTGGATAGCTCAATCCAACGATCAAATGTAAGACGTGTCCTTGCAATGAATTCTGAGAATTCTACACCTGCCTCAGGCACCATTGTCTTAAACAACTTCCGATAACCCTCTTCAGACAACTGATACTTCTTTAATAAGGCTGCCCTAATAGCATCATAGTTATCTTTGTCAGCCTCTTCAACCAAACTTAAACTAGTCAGAGAATCACCTTTCAGATTTTCTGATAACTGGTTAGCATATTGTGATTTGTCCACATTATGGGCTCGACACGAGCGTTCAAATCTATTTAGCCAGAATGTTATGTCATCACTGGAAGGGTTGAACGCTGGTACCTTGACCTTGTAAGTAAAGGGTTTACCATTACCACCAGATGCTTGATTACCATCACTTATGTTTGTTAACTTTAACTTTTCTAACTCAAATGCTAAAAGTTCTTTTTGGTGTTCATGTTCTCTTATTGCTTTTTTCTCTTGAGCTTCAGCTTGTAATTTTCTCTCTTCTGCAGCAGCTTCATCTTTTCTTCTCTCTTTTTCCATTTCCATCTGGAATCTTTTTTCATCAGTCTGTATCTGCAATTTCTTTTGTTCATCCTCTCTTTGTAATTTTTTTTCCTCAGCTTCTAATCTTTTCTCCTCAGCTGCTAATTTCTTTTCTTCAATCAATGCTTTTCTTTCTTCAGCAGCAGCAGCTAATGCTTTGTCATATTGAGCAACTGCCCATTCTTCTAATTGCTGACCAGTCTTATCAAGAGCCCTGCCTTGTGTGATAAAATAATCTAATGTAGACATGTTGTCTAATAAGATCAGTAATTTGCAAAAGTAAATAAATTCACTTTCTTAGTCTTAATCAAAGACCTTGTATGATAACTTTTTAACCTGTGGAAAATAGTACTTAACTATCCCAATCACTGTGGGAAACAAGCCTTACAAAGGTCTTGTATAAATCCTTATATAATAACAGCTATAAGTTGCTGGTTCACTTTATAATATAAGTGCAGTGCACCAGAAATAGTGTTTTATATCATCAACTGTGTACCTTTAGTAATAGCAATTAACTATCAGTTGATTCTTGTACATCAATTTATATGATCAACTATATTTTAAATAGTGTATGTCGATCAGGCACAAAACAAAACAGTTATACAGAAGAACATGAAAACATTTGCGGAAATAATAGTATGGCAATATGATGTAAATAGAGTGTTGCAGAAAGAATGTGTTGTAAAGAAGGCTCAGTTACACTGCCTAATAGTACAGTACTGTGGTACTTTATTAAACAAATACTTCTGGTCTAATTATTTTAAATTCAACACAGAAATAGAAGTTCCATCGTTGATGTGAATGATAACAATCGATGTAGGACTTCTCAGTTCAATAACATTTCCTTTCGCAAACACTGTCAAATATTCTCCAGTCCTGATGTGTAATGTTCTATGTTTCAACCAAGCTTGCTGTGTAACACTGTCAGTTGTATGGCAAATGTCCAACGAACCAAATGTCAACAAACGCTGACCTAGTTACCGCATACTCTCGACAGGACAGGTCACGCTGACATCACTGTAGAGTTGTACTGTTGATGTATTTGTGTGTCGTAACAGACCCCAAGGAACGTCTGGTCTCAGAAGTTTACTTCTCAATATGGTCACTGTGCAGGTTGACCCAGGAAGCTGGCACACCAGTTGTTAAATCCATACTGGCCAGTAGTTGTTAAATCACGTTTTATTTTGTTAAATGCCGTGAATGTCCACCAGTTGATAAATGTAGATGTTGGGACTGGTGTAGTAAAGTGTAACGATTGTCAACTCATTAAACCCAGCACAGTTTTGGTCATACAGGTCATCTTGTCCTGGAACGTGATGAGGCTCCGACAAGAATGTGAGTGTAGACAATGAGTGTGTATATGAATGTCAGAACGCGAATGGTAGAATGATTCGATAGAGTTGACAAGTTGGTAGTACATCACTCATACTCACACTGTTCGAATTCAAGAAGTACTGGAACTACGGTGGTCTTTTTATAACATTTAATGAGACGCACACTTGGACAGTACGTGTATGGTTACAGGAACAAATGTCGACATAGACAGCATAATGTTGATCACAGGCATATCATCTTAAGTTAGCATTCATGCTTGGCAAATATCATAATGGAGCATTCGTAAATAAGCATTCAGAGTTCCATCATGTAAATCATCTGGCTTTACTGACTGGGCACGTCAGACCATAACCAATATATAGGAAGGCTCCTAGACCTAATCTCGTCTAGCGAATATCCCTTCATGTAAAGTTCAATATATATATTTTTCCATAAAGATATAGGAATCCCAGACATGGGTTCTCACATGTAGCAGTGATCTCTTGGTACATCGAGCGATAGTACAGGCATCCCTTTTTCTCACTCGATAAATACAAAGTATATGAATTTCAACATGGCTGTTCTTCTCTCGTGAGTTTCACTCACTATAGGATCCAGACCAAAATTGGTCATTCGTTAAATGTCCTCATTTCTTCATAACTTCTGTCATAGAGGTAATTGAATAATATCATATAATCTAGTGCTGATACATAGGAATGTCATCTTCCTTTGAATAAATATTCTTTTCAAAAGTACCACTGTGCATCTGTTTATCGACAACGATGGCGAAGCCCAAGTTCATAATAAATTGTGGTTTTACCTTTCTATGCGAAATATAACTTTGCCATTCCTTGGCAAAAGAGAATAAACACTGGGGTAAAGTACATACAACATTTCTAAATGACTATCACTTTTCCCCATCTACTTATAGATCACTTTTTCGGCGATAGGCCGGCTACATCAAAATTCTACATCCGACAGGATGACAGCCATGAATCACACCCCTTGCTAGCGATACTTCCGCTGCATAGCCTTTGACCTTTTCTAGCGACAACCAACATAGTTCGACTTAGAAATGTAAAGATATCCATATATAAGACAGACTCGTCCTACTCATACAAACACTACGTATAAATTCAGGCCATAGATATACTGAAGCAAGAATAATCTATTCCTACCCAGCCAAAGAATAAATCGCAGTAGGCCTAAATTCGTCCGCGGAGTCCGATCGAAGATGACGGAACTGCTTTCAAGGGAAGTAACTCAAAAATGACTTCTCCTTAAGCACTTAAAAAGGAAATACTTTGTTTACCAAAATATTTGCGAACATAATAAGTATATAAATGTATTATATTGCAAGATAGTAAAAATTGCCCTTTACATAGGTCCAGCTTTGAGAGGTTGGGGTGACCAGATCCTTTCTTCGATGTCTTTGCCTTCCCTACTCAATAGCAGTCAGGCACCCATTTAAAACTGGGTAGACTGGAACTTGACGCCTCCGTGTTTCGAATCTGTCTGTGCCGCGAGAGGCCAGCGCTCTGTCTATCGGAATGCTCTGTCTACACAAGCCGAAGCAAAAACGCTGGGAAACATCAAACATTGATAGCGCTACCATCTCCGGGAGGTCAACCGTAAAGAGTGAATACTAGAAAGAAGTCTATCACAGGAGATAATACACAGGCTTAAAAAATAAACAATATCTAAAGACATGGAACATAGGTCAAGTCAGGTCAGGCGCCATGTCTCGAGACGCAACTATCATGTTCCTTCATAGATCTCCATTTTTATTATCTCCACCAGTTCCGCTGATGATCTTTTTCTATGCCCCAGCGTCAAGCTGTCAATTCTCTTTATTCTCTTCCCTTCTCTATTTTTCTTCATGTCTACACTGTTTTTGAGTGCCCCTCTCCTCATCACACATTTAATGAAGGTTATTGTGCACATATTCTGTTTGTATTTGTTATTATATATTTCTGTTCATTCGTTCTTCTCCGGTACTTTTCGAGTTATTTTGGCTGTCTATGGGATTCTTAACAGTTTTCATGAGAAGCCACATCTCTGTTGCCTCCAGTTATTTTGGCATTGTTTTGCTCAATGTCCAGGACTCACTTCCGTATAATAATACTGTTTGCTTTCCTCACGCACCACCCTCCTTAGCCACCCTATAGATTACGATTGGCAGACCGCTTAGCTGCGCAGTCTGGTCCATTCACAAACACACGGTGGAAATCTTTCCATGCCACGATGTCAAATTACCAAGTATCTGCTCTCTTTGTCTTCCTCTATCTCGCTTCCCGTTCAGTATTTCCTGTTACCATGATATATTCCAGCTTTCTTCTTCTCCTCACAACATACCCAAAGAAAGCAAATTACTTCTTCCTAACCTGTGGAATAAACTTCTTTCTCGCGTTGGCCTCTTTCATGGCATCCTTAATTATTCTATTTAGGTGTCCATGGTATTTTTAACACTCTTCTGTAAAACCAGAGTGCTTTTACTATTTGTTTACTAATTGGCACCACTTTAAATACCTTGGAGCTGTCATAGACCGGAAGGGGGCATCAAAGAAGAGTTGGCTACCCGAAGAGCAGCAGCTGGCAGACTTTTCAGGCCATAAATCGAGGATTCCTCATCAAAAGAGACGTTGGTGAGAAAACGAAGATGGCTATATACCGCTCCACCTTTCTTGACGTATGGATGCGAGTCATGGGCAATGACTACAACCCACAAAAGCCAGATCCAAACCTCAGAAATGAGGTATCTGAGGAAGGTGGTTGAAGCAACAAGAAGAGCCATGGTCCGCAACCAGACGATACGCCAAGACCTAAAAACCCAACCCCTGCAGACCCAAGTAGAACAGTCCCAACTAAGATGGTTTGGCCATATCTACAGAATGGGAGAAGATCGGCTACCACGGAAAGCATGAGAAATTAAGAGCAAGGGATCCAGACCTCAAGGACGACCCAAAGTCCGCTGGAAGGACAACATTAGGCAATCTTTGAAGGACCAAGGACTAGAATGGAACCAAGCCAGGAGGAAGACAGCCGATAGAATAGTATGGCGCTCTCTCTGACAAACCTCTACACCTCACGGTAGAAGAGGAACGACTAAGTAAGTAAGTTTCTAATTGGCCAAGACGTACTCTCGTATGTCAGGATTTGTTCTATATAACGCTGAAGAATCTCTCTTTCTTGCTTCCATTAACAAATAATTGTTGCATAAAATAATTTTCGTTTTATAGAATGCTGCTTTTGCGTGGGCTATTCTGCTCTTCCCTACTGAGATAGATTCTTCCATTAGATATTATTAACGTACCTATGTATTTGAATCTATTGAGTTGTTTTAAATCTGTTCTTGCTTTTTTTTTTTTTTTAACTTTTCTTTACTTTACTGTTTTCCTCATGCTGTTTAATACTTTTCCCTAAACCTCTGAACACAAATATTGCTGGTAAATTTTCCTACATAAAGTCAAATTTTGGATTTCTGCCTGGTGCCATTACTTCCTTGGATAAGTCAGATGTTCTGTTAGGGGATCGGATATATCTGATGAAGACCATTGTGAGTGACTTAGATAGTGTGAATGGAGACGTGGAAAAGGCTGTACAAATGAAAACTGAGCAAGTTTTGAAACAAAAATATGGATCAGTTTGGCACAGACTATGACAGTTTAAATAAGCTTTTAGTGCGTGTGCGTGCGTGTGTGCGTTAGACTGTATGTTTTTGGTTAATAAAAAAGACTTTCAGTTTAACACACAAACTGTAACTAAATTAAATTATATTTTTTAGGTTATTTTCGTTTTATTTCTTGCCGTTCATTTTGTTATTTTACTAATACAAAATAATGTTTGTTTAGCTGGGAAACTACAAAAAGAAAGTTGTATTTTTCTTAGGTCTTTCTTACTATTGTATATGACATTTTTTTGGGGTCATAAATGGCTTTTATGGGTCATTTTCTAGCAATTGTTAGGTCATTAAAATCCTAGCCCTAATAATCAGTGCATCTTAAGTTGTTTATATTATGTCCACTAACTAATATTCCTGCCATGTCCTCTAACGATCTCATTACATTTTCACTGTACAGACTGAACAGTTCCGGTGACAGCACAAATCCCTGTCTAACTCCCTTTTTTATCTGCTAAAATGTTCCTGTTTAGCTGCTAATTCTTACAGCTGCGGGTGACGTAGTAATATTTAATGAAAGCGAGTTGTGAAGAGTTGAAGACCATATGCCTCCCTCCAGATATGTGATTCACTGAAACATTTGACAGCTACTTCGGCGCTTTCTGTTGCTCATTCACCACCCTGCCAAAATAAATTATTCCCCTTTCTGTTGCTCATTCAACCTGCCAAAATAAATTATTTTCCTTTCTGTTGCTCATTCACCCTGCCAAAATAAATTATTTCCCTTTCTGTTGCTCATTCACCCTGCCAAAGTAAATTATTTCCCTTTCTGTTGCTCATTCACCCGGCCAAAATAAATTATTTCCCTTTCTGTTGCTCATTCGCCCTGCCAAAATGTATTATTTCTGCCATATTGTGTCCTTCCAGCTCCTTTTCAATTCGTGATTATCACAGTTGTCACTACAGTCACCTTTGTTTTAACATGCATGATAATTAACATTCTAAATGCATTTCTTTTCCTGTTTGCTCCTAATGGAGCATAGAAGCACCACTGTAGCTGGCCCCTTTACACCACAGCATTCATGCGCTATCGCAACAGTGGTTTCCATAGCAATTTATTTTACATGACGATGTTGCCCGAAACCATTCACATCCTCATAGGTGTCAGTCGTCTCTTACGACATGCTTGAGGGAGTAGTAAGTCTGTTCATTCTTTGTATCATCAGAGACCTCCGTGACGCACATATTCTGACTTGCGGACGTTCAATGCTCCCCAACCCCCGCCAGGAATAAAAATACCACCTGATATCAAAGTAATACTGGGAATACATGAGGCTCTCCGCTGTTTGAAACTATTATTACACTGACGACGTCAATGATAAATTGCTGTTTACAAAGACAACAACATCAACAACAAAAGTAGCAAAGAAAAGATTGGACGCGTAACATGAAAGGAAACTCAACACATAGGTCGGCATCACCAATAACAATTAACACGACAAACAGGCCGACGTCAGCGCAAGAATCAGAAACTATTTATAACTCCATTCAACAATATTGCCGTGGGACACACACATACAAACACAAGTACACACTAACTCACGCTCCGTGTACACGATGTAAACAGCCTGTCCTCGTGACAACAAACATTCGCTGAATAGCTTGGAATAAATTTATCTTATTTCTGAGATGGTCCTAGACAGGGGAAGAAAAAAACCCCAGTAATTAAAATATCTAGAATCGTCTTCATTATCAGCATTCGGCTCCCCAAGGAGCATGGGCTTTCAACAAACATGCCGTCTTCCTGTCACGTGCCATCAGCTCAACGTTTCTCCATGTATTCTGCTTCCCCTTCATGTCTCTCTCCAGTGCTCTTCTCCGTGTGTTGTTTGGTCTTCCCCTGCCTCTCTTACCCTGCACATTCCAGAGCAAGGACTGCCTGGTAAGGCTATGAACAAGTTTCCTTAATGTGTGTCCTATCCTTCTCCTGCGTCTTCTTCTCCTCTCTTGTTCCAATGTAATTTGTCAACAGTTCCACATTAGTGATCTTGTCAACAGTTCCACATTAGTGATCTTGTCATCAGTTCCACATTAGTGATCTTGTCATCAGTTCCACATTAGTGATCTTGTCATCAGTTCCACATTAGTGATCTTGTCAACAGTTCCACATTAGTGATCTTGTCATCAGTTCCACATTAGTGATCTTGTCATCAGTTCCACATTAGTGATCTAGTTTGAGAAGGAAGCATGAATAAACTTCCCTCTGCTCAGTTCGTGAATTCTGAGTATTTAGAGCAACCCAATATTCCCAAACTGTCGCCAAAATTATTTTAGGCACTTTTGGAAATCTATATTTAGGGACTAGCACTTTTTGTAATATTTAACAGGAGCGTTGCCTTATTTTGGCAACCTAGACATTTGGTCCGTCGGTTATACTAGGGCGCTTATCCAAATGTAAAAGACCCTGTTATCTGATATAATAATAATAATTCTATATTAGTAGTCGATTCCACATTATTTAAAAAATTAGTACATGGGTGCGTGTTTTATTAGGACCATTATACATTTAGCATACTGTGTCTTTGTTCCAATGTCAAACAGAACCTGGTGTTTTCATTGTCATTGCTGTGAATTAAAACAGTTTATTAGTGTTTTCAGTGTCTCTGTTGTAAAGTGAAACAGTTCATAGTGTTTTCAATGTCCCTGTTTTAAAGTGAAACAGTTCAATAGTGTTTTTAGTGTCTCTGTTTTAAAGTGAAACAGTTCAATAGTGTTTTTAGTGTCTCTGTTGTAAAGTGAAACAGTTCAATACTGTTTTCAGTGTCTCTGTTGTAAAGTGAAACATTTAAATAGTGTTGTTAGTGTGTCTGTTCTAAAGTGAAACAGTTCAATAGTGTTTTTAGTGTCTTTTTTGTAAAGTCAAATAATTCCTTCAGTCTTAGTGTCTTGTAAAGTGTAGCAGTTCCTTAGTCTTTTCGGTGTTTTTATTACAAAATGAACAGTTCCTAGGTGTTTTCGGTGTCTTTGTTGTAAAAAAAAAATAGCTCCATACTTTTTTCAGTGTCTTTATTACAATATGAAACAGCCCCTTAGTGTTTTCAATGTCTTTGTTACAAAAAAGTCAATCTGTGAAAAATAATTGAAAATCTTCAGTGCATGACTTTTTAATCTTTAAGGGGTGTTATATATTTTAACTAACGTGCTTGTTTCTTGCAGCCTAGTTGTATTATGTTCAAAAATACAGCAACAGAACTAATAACGATATCTCCACACTGGCTCTACAGACCGGGGTGTAGAAAAGTTGGCGGTTTCATTCCAGGTCGTCGGTAAAGCGCTGCAGATTGTATTCCGTACATAGCTCGATGTGGCTATTGCTCCCTAACCCTCCTCTAACACCAAGTGGTGACCGTCGGTGACTGAGGTGAGTTTCGGAATTAAAGATGACCAAACCATCATAAAACGGAAATATGTACCGAGTTCTGTTCACTGCGCTACAGTCTAGCTACGAATTCCCTTTTAACCTGATAGATTCACCTAATACTTCAGGTAGTGAAGTCGATGTTTGGCCATACTGACGAAATAAAACGAAAAATTCACGGAATGATTGTGCTGGAGATTTTAAAATATAAACAAGAAGAGGATTTGAAATTGTATAAAACACAAATGAAATGATGTTGCATGTGATTAATATGAAGTTGTGCATGAGGATAACAACTTCATCATGTAAAAGAATTTGCTACAGAAACTACTGCTGTAAGAGTTCATGAATACTTTCATGCAAGCTTCCTGACCAGCTGTAGTAGTGGATGTGGGCTCCATATGGAGCAAAGGGGGAGAGATGATGATATGAAATTACTATTTACAATGTACGACCTCATCAAATGTTCACATTTTCGACCTTATACATCCTTCACTCTTTTCGGTCCATGTTTTTCGACCTCCTATTGTCCGACCCTACGTCCATGTTGCTGGAGGTGGAAACAAGACGAAGTAGGGGAATGCTGGGCTAGGCGAAGTATAGTATGGGTTATCCCACGAGACCGCCACGGTTGCCATGCAGGCTGGCCCGGTTACCCTGAAGAAGTTGCTGGCCATCTCGGCAATAGTTACTGTGACTTGCCTAGTAAACTGACAGTGGCTATTCTATTGCTGTAAAGGTAATCTCCAAAAGAACGTTGCAATTCGTTCCGCGCTGAATACGCACAGAATATGAATCTCTTACAAATAGACGGACATTCTGTGCGGAACGAATTGCAACGTTCTTTTGGAGCTTACCGTTGTAAATGTTAAACTGGAGCATCCACGGATTGATGTCAACGGAAATAGGACAGGAACCGTTAAAGGACAAGGAAAGGGGAATTCGACTAATACAGCGACATGTATAGGTTCACGTGACAAAGACAAAGATAGAAATACTAGGCCATGCTGACTGAGAAAAAAAATTGAAAGAAAATACTAAAAACTATCGTTTTATATTCACTCACAGTAAACTGAACACAAACACGTAGCTTATCTGATCAGCCTCTGAAACAATCGGAATCCGTATTTAAACACCTATTAAAATATCCCAAGTAGAATCCAGAGCAAAGTAAGGCGTTAAACGCGCACCACACAATTCAGTTTAGAATCGCTAACCACTAGCATACACCCACGTACTGATTGACCAGCGCTGTAAACACACTTCCTTCGTTTTGGGATCCCCCGCGTTATTTTCGCCTGCGCTGAGACTAAACTCAAAACGAGGCCTCTAGCGGCAGACACAACAGCCGTTAAAGCAAGCAGTTAAAAGAAGAAAAAAAAAGGGATCGAAACGTCCTTGAGTAGCGAAGGCAGGGCGGGATTTTACTGGAGACAAGTGGTCTAGGGTGGAAAGACACAGACATCGGGTTATTACACACGCCGAGAGTTTGGAAAGTGTTGACTATTTTTATTGGTAAAAAGATACTTCAGATTTTATCAATTAAAAACTCGTCCGATTGACAGAGTGGTTAGAGCGACGATCTCTCGTGGCAAAGTTAACAGGTTCGAAACACTGTAGTGCCACGCTGCAGTTTATCCAGCTGTAAATGGGTACCTGACTCTGCTCTTGAGTTAAGGAATTCATGGTCAGCGAGGAAAGGAATTTATCTCCACACATCTCCAAGCTGGACCTAGGATAGTGAAGTATCTTCATGTCTCCATGGCAGTATCAGCCATGGGACTACCTTTTGTTTCTTTTTTTAAATGTATTGAAACTTGTTCTTGGAACACAATTTTAATTCTGAAAAGGCTGCTAGTTTGCAAGTCTAAAAATCCACAGTAGCTATTGCCTGCCCCTACCTTTACTCTAATGTTCATATTGCAAGCCTCGAATCTAGTTTACAACTGTTTCAGTTAATTTCCTACACGCCTCAAGATTTGTCACTACCACGGTGTATTTACCTCCGTACCCAAAATACTGTAGCCGTCTAACGCCCAGAGGAAAGCATATAAAGACAAGTTGCGTTCTTTACCGATGAACTGTCAGTAATTGCAACGTTGAAAAGCCAAAATAATGCAGACCTGGATGACCTAAGAGCAGTGCTCCACAAACTATGTAGCGATTCAAAAGAGTTGCGATACAATGGATCCCATCTTATTGTAACATCACCGGCAATGAAGAGGCTGACAGATTGGCAACGGAAAGTGGAAAGGTACCTCAGCCTGATACAAGCTTAACTTTCGAAGAGGCAAAGAGTTTTATCAGAATCAGACATAGAAATAAATGAGATGCAGAACATACACGTCACACACAAAATGATGCATACTATCAGCTCAACAAGTGGTAATCTTCAGACTTCGCACGACCACAACAGATTGAGATACCATCTATTCAACAAGCTAAAGATAGGAACTACTGATGAGTGTAACTGTGGTACTGATAAAATGACTGCTGAACATCTGCTTCAAAGATGCCCGACATATGTGGAATAGAGAAAGTGCATATTGCCGACACCAGTACCATTCGTGGAAAAGCTCTGTGTAGATGCAAATAGCCTGCAGTTTACTACTGCTTTCTTTGAAAACATTAAAATTACCGTCTTCTCAAATGTCAAGTCAGTCCTATTGTATGACCCTGTAACATGGAGAATAACAAAAACAATAACCAAAAAGCTGTAGGCTTTCATAAATGGGTGCGTGCGTAGAATAGAAGGATTGAAATGGTATGACAAGATCACTAATGTAGAACTGATGACAAGAACCAGACAAGTGCCAGTGGAACAAGAGATGAAAAGAATACGCTGGCTATAGATAGGACACACATTGAGGAAACCTGATGATAGCATTACAAGGCAGTCTTTGTTCTGGAACCCCCAGGGCACGAGAAGCAGAGGTAGACTAAAAAACACACGGAGAAGAGAACTGGAGACAGAAGTGAAAATGATGAGGAAAGCATGGAAAGAACTTGAGCTGATGGCACGTGACAGGAATACTTGTCATGTGTTTGTTGAAGGCCGTTGCTCTTTTGGAAACTAAAGGGTATTGTGATTCACTGATTTGTTGATTTAGCGTGAAATTAACAAGTTGACAGGATCAATAACCCTTCGTTTTCGTTTAGATGCTACAACAAGGTCTAGCAGTCATGTAATTGTTTTGCACAGCAACATGTCCGACAAACGACTTCCGCTTGTGACGGAGCGAGAGGGAAAATGCTATTGGTTCTAGCAGACTACAAGTTTATGATATCTTTTGGTGGAGATTCGTTTATATGCGATTTTAAAAGCAATAAATAAATAAAAACTAGCGACTGATTGACCATATATCGTTAGGATTCAACTCAGTTCCTGACTAACTTTATTAAAAGAACAGATATACGTTTTTTTTATTTTTGTTTTTAATCAGTATCAAAGGAATCTTTCTTTACTGAGGTCAATTTTTTTTGTCTGCGACCATCAGGATGAATCAAAAGTAATCAATATCCTGTTGTTAGTTTGAAAATAAAGTTGACGTGAGAAAAATAAAGATAACAGATAACTGCTTTGAACGAATAAGAAGTAGTGTACAGTGTAACACATCTAATTGGTTGTATCAGAAAAATGGAAGAACGCGATCACCTTACGCCTAATTGACACTGCTTAAGTTCCCGATACTAATTACCTTTGTAACATTAGCAGCCGGTTCGTATTGCTTCGTTTCATTAACCCCTTTTCCTCCTTGCTTCTTGAATACCTCACAAAAAAAAAAATTAGTCAGGCTTCATATCAATTATCAACATTTCTGTCTTATCAATATTATTATTATTTTTATTTATTTTTTTTTTTTGTGTTTCCATCATACTGCACACCGTAGTATAAGTAAGGGGAAGGATCCAGTTACACGCCCATTGAGGCATATTGGGTATATGGTGTTTGTCGTGGAATATTTCTAAATTGTAACGCTTTCACGTTGATAGTAAAAGCCTACTATATTATTACCCGCTTTCTTCAATGAAACGTGTGCTGTATTTCTTGGATGTAAAGCGACTGCGTAATGACCTAAATTAATCCTAACATTATGGTATATTTGGGTTCCTTAGGGTTTGCTGACAAAGAATATGTAAAACGTTGCGCAAATAGTCTAGGAATTAACAAGTTATAACCAAAATAAAATAGTGAGGATGCCTGACAGCATGAAATCATTTCTGCTCATAAAATTTTTTTATAACGTGTTTGAAAAAACCTTACGTACAGAAATAGCCTACCATGTAAACTCCAAATTGTTTGGAGCGCAACAAATATAAGACTAAACACGATTGGTCGGACTATAAATACTATCTTTGGTTGTTAGGGGAGACGTAGGAAGTTAAAATTTTTTCAAACCCTTGTCGAAACGTGGCTCCATTGGCTAGACTCGCTGATATACTCACTTAGGAGCGTTAGTTCGAGACCACTAGTTCAAATAAGCTTGATAAAGCAACAGTGCGTTGAAGCCAGCTCACATTTTTGCTAAAATAAAAGCCTGGAACATAAGCAGATGGGAATTTGTGCCAGTATTTGTGCCAGAATTCATTGCTAATCAACGTATCTGTGTGTGTTTCCATGAACTGTGGTAAGCTTGAAACATTCAGTATCTTTTAATGAAAATTGAATGTGAATTGTTAATTTATGCCTGTATATATGTGTAGTTCAGTAGCAAACATGATGTAAAGCCTATAATGCTCCAGCCTGAACAGAAGGTGTCGGAGGAAAGTAAAACTGCATGGAATGGCCAAACAGTACACTGACACCTAGATTATTGATTAGACAGAAATAATGCTGGAAGTGCAGAGGCGTAGTAACCATTAAGGAGGTTAATACTGGTATAAAGTATTTCAGATGAAGCTGACAGTTGGCCAAACGCTCTGAACTCAATGTTTGTGATGTATTGTGCTCAGTGTAAAAAGAGAGTATAAATTAGTTATGAAGTAGAAGGTACATCCTTCTTGTTTTCAGGGACCGTGGTCTTGATGGTATTGAGCAGCACCTGGTCAGAGCTTTGCTGAATCCAGAGTCGGACAGCATACTCCTTGGTCCATTTAGCTATCAGTGAGGTGTCTCCAGAGCACAGGGGAGAAATCGAGCAGAGGAGTCTTTTCCTGCCGCCATCACGCAAGATAAGCTGATGTGGCCAGCTGAGCTCAAAATTATGTACCCCATCTTAAAATAACATTGTAACATAAACTTAAGAGGGGAAGTAAATTGTTTTAATAACAGGAACTGAGAACATCTCCAATACTAGCTCCCATAAAGACAAACTATTGAAGTCATGATGACAAATACCAACAGAGCTTGAACAAAACAAAACCAGTATTACCTCATATTACTACTACACAACTGACACACATAGGATACTTTTAATAATATATGTCACTACAATATTCATATTGAGAAATTCTGTACATATAACTTGTAATTAAAATTGATTGTGATTCCTGGTTCCCTTTGTATTTGAATCAGGACACATATTCATTCATAACAGCAATGAATACATATTGTTATTTGAAAAGTTATCAGTGACTCCTTTAAGATATCCTTTAGAGTGTTTTATGTATGTGAGTGTCACAGTGTTGTCAAGTGTGGTGGAATAAATTAAATTGTTTATCTGTCTGTTGTTGTTATGACTTACACTTCATCATACACATACCCTAGACATACAACGTAGTCATCACACTATTCCAGAATAATTCTGACTGAGATATAGATATATGTGGCAGCAAGTAAGGTTATCTATAATACACTACTCTTATTAGATATAGATACCTTCACAGCTGATCTCAGTCAGTACACTAAGTCCCCTATAAATATTTATAACATCCCACTTCACCACTGTCATGAAATATTCTAATCCACATATATAAATTATTAGGTAAATATGAAGCCTAACAAATAAAATTAATAAAGAAAAGAGCAATGGAAAAATAACAGTGCTGTCACAAAGAATGTACTCGAAATCCCCCTTGTTTTCTGCTTCGTCTGCAAATTGTAACGCTTTCACGTTGATAGTAAAGCTTACTGTATTATTACCCGCCTTCTTCAATGAAACGTGTGCTGTATTTCTTGGAAAAAACATTGAGACGTACTGCGTAATGACCTAAATTAATCCTAACATTAATTATATTACGTTACCAAAACGAACGAACAGATGGACAAAAGGATAAAGAGAGAGGGGAGGGCTGAAAATCAGGAACGCATGCAACACGCTTCGCGCGATACACAAATGCTGCCATCACGCGTGTAAGACTACAAGCACTAACTTTTTTTCAGACGGACAGTGATAAAATACACTACCCTTTCCCAGAGTTAGGTTTATAAATCATAAAAAAAAACTCTTATTAGAAAAGATAACATTAGATGGGTTTACGGTTGAAAACATAACAGTACCCAGACAGCACATCTTCGAAACAGGAGGTAGAAGAAATTGCATATTTTGAATGCAGCCACGTAGCTCCTTTAAATTTGTATTTTTGGGTTCCTTAGGGCTTGCTGACAAATAATATGTAAAACGTTACGCAAATAGTCCAGGAATTAATAAATTATACCCAGAATAAAATATTGGGGGTGCCTGACAGCCTAAAATCATTTCTGCTCATAAGATTTTTTTTATAACGTGTTTGAAAAAAATTTACGTTACAGAAATAGCCTACCATGTAAACTCCAAATTGATTGGAGCGCAACAAATGAAAGCCTAACCACGATTGGTCGGGCTATAAATACTATCTTGGTTGTTAGGGGAAACGGGGAAAGGTAACATTTTTTCAAACACTTGTCGAAACGGGGCTCATTGGTCAGACTCGCTGATATACACACTTGGGAGCGTTAGTTCGAAACCACTTGTTTAAATAAGATTGATAAAGCATCAGTGCGTTGAAGCCAGCTTATATTTGGCTAAATAAAAGCCTGGAAGATAAGCAGATGGGAATTTGTGCCAGTTTGTGCCAGAATTCATTGCTAATCAACGTATCTGTGTTTATTCGTATGAATTGTGGTAAGCTTGAACCATTCAATATCTTTTAATGAAAATTGAATGTGAATTGTTGATTTATGCCTGTATATATATGTGTAGTTCAGTGGCCAACGTGAGGTAAAGCCTGTAATGCTCCAGCCTGAACAGAGGGTGTCGGAGAGAAGTAAAACGGCATGGAATGGCCAAACAGTACACTGACACCTGGATGATTGAATAGAAAGAAATAATGCTGGAATTGCAGAGGCGTAGTAACCATTAAGAAGGGTAATACTGGAATAAAGTATTTCAAATGAAGCTGACAGTTGGCCTAATGCTCTGAACTCAATGTTTGTGCTGTGTTGTGATCAGTGTAACAAGAGAGTTTAAGTTAGTTATGAAGTAGAAGGTACATCCTTCTTGATTTCAGGGACAGTGGTCTTGATGGTACTGAGCAGCACCTGGTCAGAGCTTTGCTGAATCCAGTGTCGGACAGCATACTCCTTGGTCCTTTTAGCTATCAGTGAGGTGTCTCCAGAGCCCAGAGGAGAATTCGAGCAGAGGAGTCCTTTCCTGCCGCCATCACGCCAGATAAGCTAACTTGGCCAGCTGAGCTCAACATTATGTCCCCTCATCTTGAAATGACTTTATAAAATTAACATTAAGAGGGGAATTTACTTGTCTTAAAATCAGGAACTGTGAACATCTCCAATACTAGTCCATAAAGACAAACTATTGAAGTCATGATGACAAATACCAACAGAGCTTGAACAAAACAAAACCAGTATTACCTCATTTTACTACTACACACAACTGACACACATAGAACATTTGTAATAATATATGTCACTACAATATTCATATTAAATACATTCTGTACATAACTTGTAATTTAAATTGATTGTGATTCCTGGTTCCCTTGTAGTTGAATCAGGACACATATTCATTCATGCCAGTAATGAATACATATTGTTATTTGAAAAGTTACGAGTGACTTCTTTAAGATATTCTCATAGAGTGTTATATGTATGTGAGTGTCACAGTGTTGTTAAGAGTAGTGGATTAAATTAAATTGTTTATCTGTCTGTTGTTGTGACTTACACTTCATCATACACATACCCTAGACACATAACGTAGCATCACACTATTCCAGAATAATTCTGACTGAGATATAGAGATATGTGGTAGCAAGTAAGGTTATCTATAATACACTACTCTTAATAGATATAGATACCTTCACAGCTGATCTCAGTCAGTACACTAAGTCCCCTATAAATATTTATAACATCCCACTTCACCACATATATTGGGGGCTCGTCCGGGATTTTGAATCTTTACCTATTAAAAATATTGGGGGTAATTCACTTCAGGGAATATAAGAATTAAAAGGTATCCTTGGGTGGAATTAAATAAGGTTGAGCTCACGGTGCCTGTGTTGTCCATTAGAGATTGAATTGTTGGTTAGACATTTTATAAACTTACCGGATAGACAATGGCGGACCTGGCCAAATTTCGATCTGCTGCGGTTCAGACTGCAAAAGAGTTAGGATTAGATGGGCAAGTTATGGTTGCCTATGTCACGACGGAATGTGACAAATTTATTGAACGCGAAGAAAGAAGATTAGAAAAAGAGGCCGAAAGAAAGTTAGAGGCTGAGACTAAGAGGTTGCAAGCTGAGGCTGAGACTAAGAGGTTGCAGATTGAGGCTGACAAAGAGGCTAAGAAATTGGAAGCAGAAAGAGAAGACAAAAGATTAGCTGCAGAAGAGAGGAAATTAGCTGCAGAGAGGGAAGCAGAAAAGGAGGAGAAAAGATTACAAAGGGAACATGAATTACGACTAAGGGAGTTTGAGTTTCAAGGCCATGCTCCTGAAAATGGTGCCAGTCCCTTTGCCTCTGATGCTACGGTTACTCAAGGAGCCTCAACCTCAGCTATGAATTTTCATTTAGATCATTTTGTTGAGAAAGACGATGATATTGAGAGCTACCTAAATAGGTATGAGCTATTAGCTACCACGTATGGGTTAGAGAGAGAAAGGTGGAGCTTAAAGTTATCTCAGGGACTTCATGGGGCAGCTTATGAAGTTTTTGCAAAAATGAGCAGAGGTGATCAGGAAAATTATGATATGCTAAAGCAGGCTCTTTTGTTAAGGTATGAAAAGAATGCAGAATTCTATAGAAAAAAATTTAGGAATGCTAAACTACTGTCAGGTGAAACCTATCACCAGTTCTCTGCACGAATAGAGACATACTTGGAGAAATGGACCTCTCTGGGGAAAACCCAAGATCTTAAGGAAATGGTCCTTATAGAGCAACTAAGAGAGTCCATGGCTCCAGACCTGAGAAAGTTTCTCATGGAACAAGGTGCAGAGAGGCTGGGTGAGTTGCTAAATGTTGCTGAAAGGTATCAAGCAGCTCAAGCAGAGGTAACAGGTAATAAAAAGAAACAGGTGGATAACTTTAGGGCACCACAGAACTTTAATAAATTTGATCCTAAGGATCAAAATAAAGGTAAGCACCAATTTGATAGGCCACGGTATGAAAATAAAAATAAATTCCCACAATTCGATGAAAGGAAATATGATGAAAGAAAATCTTTCAACCAAGGAAAAAGGTGGTGTAAAAATTGTAAGATGAACAATCATGACACTGACCATTGTAGAAGGAAACCTCCTCATTTTGCTGCTATGACATCGGGGAAAAAGGAAAAGAAGGGCAAACCTGAAGAATTACAGGAACCATACCACCCCCCAGTGTGTGAAGATGTCATCTGTAATGGTGTCACTATAAGATGTTTATATGATACCGGTTTAGATTACGATTCCGTTGTGAGTTCTTACCTGGTGCAGGCCGATCAATACACCACAGAAACAGTGGAGATTCAAACTGCAACCAAGGATGTAGCTACCATGACACTTCCCGTCGCCCGAATAAAAGTGAAAACGCGATATGTGGAAGGAATCATAAAAGCAGCAGTGATAAATGAGCCAATCTACCCTCTAATATTGGGGTGTAGATATGTCTTCTTGGGGAATCCCAAGAGACCTGTGATATTGGCAACAGTGCAGACCAGATCACAGTCAAAGAAGGAGGAGGATAATCCCATAAATACTCACCCAGATGAGGTGAGGAAGGCACAGGCTGAGGACAAAACACTCAAGCCATGTTTCAAGAAGTTGCCCAAATCTCATACACCTCCAGGCAAGGGAGAGTTTTATATGAAGAACAAACTGATGTATAGGAAGACTGGAGCTAGATCCAATGGTCACGGACAGCTGGTTCTTCCAAAAAGATATAGGACAGAATTAATAAGGAGCCTACATGTGAAACCAGATGGGGACCATGAGAAGATAGGTACCATCATTCAAAAGGTGGCTCACAATTATTATTGGCCCAAAGCAAGATGGGACATTGAGAACTTTGTAGAAAGGTGTAGCATAGCACATGAGGGAACACCCACAAGTGGGAACATGGATCAGGACCTGGACACGCCACGGGGCAAAATTAGGCCTGATAATAAAAAGAGATATAAATTTGATAAAGTGGACCAAATGGAATGGGAAGCCCCTTTTCACGGACAAGCTTCACTTAACTGTTTTACAATGGCCACTATGCGGAGAGTGCAAAAAGATGTCTTACCCCAGGATAAGCCGACAATCCCTCAATCGGACTTAAACAAACTGGAGGAAGAGGATGTAGGGAGGAAATCTCTCATCAAGAATTTTAAGTGGGGAGACAGCCCCAAGAGAAAAATTGGTAGCGGTCGTTTTGTGCATGAAAATTCTGGGAGGAAGAATCATCACTATAAAGCTTCGAGTGGAAGAGACCATACCGGTGCATGGACAAATAGGTCCACACAATTAAAGGTCCATATGTAGCTTTGTTAAGAACGTGGACTGATGAAAAGGCAGAGGAAAACATTACATCTTCATACCAATATGTGAATGGGCTGACCACTCGGTTAAAAACTGGCTGGAAACTTGCCAATGAAAATTTGAAACAAGCCAGGAAGAAACATGCTGCCTATTATAACAGGAAGGCGAAAGACAGAAATTTGGCTGTGGGAGAGAAAGTACTGCTTCTTTTGCCTGGGAGTCAGAATAAGTTACAAATTGGATGGCAGGGTCCATATACAGTTTTAGAGAAGGTGTCTAGAACAAATTATAAGATAGATAAGAAGGGGAAAGAAAAAATCTATCATGTGAATCTCCTGAAGAAATATTTGGAAAGAGAACATCAGGAAGAGACACACTTGTTGACCTTGTCCATCGCCATGGAGATGAAAAAGGAACCACTTTCATCATTTGAATATCCATTACACCCCTGTGAGACAGCAGCACAGGTGAAAATCAGTACACATTTAACGAAAACTCAGAAAGAGAGAGTGCAACAGGTTCTAAATAATCATGCAGAGGTGTTAACAGACCGACCAGGGCATACAAACCTATTGGAATATGATATGAAACTCATAGACTCCACACCTGTCTGTATGAAACCATATTCGATTCCGTTTGCTAAGGAAAAAGCTTTGAAGGAAGAGATAGACTATCTATTGAAGGAAGGAATTATTTCGCACAGTGAGTCTTCGTATAGTTCCGGTGTTGTACTCTTAAGGAAGCCCTCTGGAGAACATAGACTCTGTATAGATTACAGGAGACTGAATGCTATTACAGAAGGACAGGTGGATCCATTGCCGGATACAAATCAGCTGTTTGCCAGACTAAATAAAGCTAAATATTTCTCAAAAGTGGATCTGAGTAAAGGATACTATCAGATTCCAGTAAAGCCTGAGGTTAGACCATACCTAGCTTTTAGTACCTCAGAAGGACACTATGAGTTTAATAGATTGCCATTTGGATTGAAGAATGCGCCTAGTGTCTTCTCTAGAATGATGAGAAAATTATTGGATCCTCTGAATAATCCCTGTATAACAAATTTTATGGATGATATCCTTATAGCAACAGAAACATTTGAGGAACACATTGACTCTCTGAACATGCTGTTTGATCGACTTAGGGAGGCAAATTTAACAGCCCGTCCAACCAAATGTTGCGTTGGATGTAAAGAATTGGAATTTTTGGGACACACAGTTTATCAGGGAAACATGACCCCTGACCCAAAGAATTTAGAAAAACTACAGAAAGCCCCGAGACCACAAACCAAGAAGGACGTGAGATCCTTTGTCTCATTATGTGGTTTCTACCAGAAGTATATAAAAAACTTTAATTCCATATGTGCACCTTTAACGGAATTGACACGTAAAGGACATCCAGATCGCATTACATGGACACCACAATGTGAAATGACTTACCAAGAATTGAAGGAAAAGCTCACAAGTAAACCCATTTTGAAATTACCTGACTTAAGTCAAGAATTCATAGTAAGGACGGATGCAAGTAATATTGGGTTAGGTGCAACTCTACTACAGAAATCAGATGCATTGGATGGGGAATTAAGCCCAGTGACATATGCTAGCAGAAAGTTGAATAAAGCTGAAATCAACTACTCAACTAGCGAAAAAGAATGTCTTGCAGTAATATGGGCAATAAAGAAATTCAATATTTATCTATATGGGAAGGCATTTAAGTTGCAAACAGATCACAAACCTTTATCGTTTCTAGCACAGGCTAAGCATGAGAACTCTAGGTTACTCCGATGGTCTTTACTTCTGGCTCCATATAATTTTAGCATTGAGTATATATCTGGAAAAACCAATTTGGGAGCGGATTTTTTAAGCCGCCATCCGTGTGATGAGAATCACCGTAAACCCCAGAAATAATAATAAATTTCTCTATGTGTATATAGAATAAAGGACTGACATATAATGTCTGTTTTAAGAGGGGAGGTGTCATGAAATATTCTAATCCACATATATAAATTATTAGGTAAATATGAAGCCTAACAAATAAAATTAATAAAGAAAAGAGCAATGGAAAAATAACAGTGCTGTCACAAAGAATGTACTCGAAATCCCCCTTGTTTTCTGCTTCGTCTGCAAATTGTAACGCTTTCACGTTGATATAAAAGCTTACTGTATTATTACCCGCCTTCTTCAATGAAACGTGTGCTGCATTTCTAAGAAAAACATTGAGACGTACTGCGTAATGACCTAAATTAATCCTAACATTAATTATATTACGTTACCAAAACGAACGAACAGATGGACAAAAGGATAAAGAGAGAGGGGAGGGCTGAAAATCAGGAACGCATGCAACACGCTTCGCGCGATACACAAATGCTGCCATCACGCGTGTAAGACTACAAGCACTAACTTTTTTTCAGACGGACAGTGATAAAATACACTACCCTTTCCCAGAGTTAGGTTTATAAATCATAAAAAAAACTCTTATTAGAAAAGATAACATTAGATGGGTTTACGGTTGAAAACATAACAGTACCCAGACAGCACATCTTCGAAACAGGAGGTAGAAGAAATTGCATATTTTGAATGCAGCCACGTAGCTCCTTTAAATTTGTATTTTTGGGTTCCTTAGGGCTTGCTGACAAATAATATGTAAAACGTTACGCAAATAGTCCAGGAATTAATAAATTATACCCAGAATAAAATATTGGGGGTGCCTGACAGCCTAAAATCATTTCTGCTCATAAGATTTTTTTTATAACGTGTTTGAAAAAAATTTACGTTACAGAAATAGCCTACCATGTAAACTCCAAATTGATTGGAGCGCAACAAATGAAAGCCTAACCACGATTGGTCGGGCTATAAATACTATCTTGGTTGTTAGGGGAAACGGGGAAAGGTAACATTTTTTCAAACACTTGTCGAAACGGGGCTCATTGGTCAGACTCGCTGATATACACACTTGGGAGCGTTAGTTCGAAACCACTTGTTTAAATAAGATTGATAAAGCATCAGTGCGTTGAAGCCAGCTTATATTTGGCTAAATAAAAGCCTGGAAGATAAGCAGATGGGAATTTGTGCCAGTTTGTGCCAGAATTCATTGCTAATCAACGTATCTGTGTTTATTCGTATGAATTGTGGTAAGCTTGAACCATTCAATATCTTTTAATGAAAATTGAATGTGAATTGTTGATTTATGCCTGTATATATATGTGTAGTTCAGTGGCCAACGTGAGGTAAAGCCTGTAATGCTCCAGCCTGAACAGAGGGTGTCGGAGAGAAGTAAAACGGCATGGAATGGCCAAACAGTACACTGACACCTGGATGATTGAATAGAAAGAAATAATGCTGGAATTGCAGAGGCGTAGTAACCATTAAGAAGGGTAATACTGGAATAAAGTATTTCAAATGAAGCTGACAGTTGGCCTAATGCTCTGAACTCAATGTTTGTGCTGTGTTGTGATCAGTGTAACAAGAGAGTTTAAGTTAGTTATGAAGTAGAAGGTACATCCTTCTTGATTTCAGGGACAGTGGTCTTGATGGTACTGAGCAGCACCTGGTCAGAGCTTTGCTGAATCCAGTGTCGGACAGCATACTCCTTGGTCCTTTTAGCTATCAGTGAGGTGTCTCCAGAGCCCAGAGGAGAATTCGAGCAGAGGAGTCCTTTCCTGCCGCCATCACGCCAGATAAGCTAACTTGGCCAGCTGAGCTCAACATTATGTCCCCTCATCTTGAAATGACTTTATAAAATTAACATTAAGAGGGGAATTTACTTGTCTTAAAATCAGGAACTGTGAACATCTCCAATACTAGTCCATAAAGACAAACTATTGAAGTCATGATGACAAATACCAACAGAGCTTGAACAAAACAAAACCAGTATTACCTCATTTTACTACTACACAACTGACACACATAGAACATTTGTAATAATATATGTCACTACAATATTCATATTAAATACATTCTGTACATAACTTGTAATTTAAATTGATTGTGATTCCTGGTTCCCTTGTAGTTGAATCAGGACACATATTCATTCATGCCAGTAATGAATACATATTGTTATTTGAAAAGTTACGAGTGACTTCTTTAAGATATTCTCATAGAGTGTTATATGTATGTGAGTGTCACAGTGTTGTTAAGAGTAGTGGATTAAATTAAATTGTTTATCTGTCTGTTGTTGTGACTTACACTTCATCATACACATACCCTAGACACATAACGTAGCATCACACTATTCCAGAATAATTCTGACTGAGATATAGAGATATGTGGTAGCAAGTAAGGTTATCTATAATACACTACTCTTAATAGATATAGATACCTTCACAGCTGATCTCAGTCAGTACACTAAGTCCCCTATAAATATTTATAACATACCACTTCACCACAACCACATATATTGGGGTCTCGCTCTTGGGATTTTGAATCTTTCACTATTAAAAATATTGGGGGTAATTCACTTCAGGGAATAATAAGAATTAAAAGGTATCCTTGGGTGGAATTAAATAAGGTTGAGCTCACGGTGCCTGTGTTGTCCATTAGATATATAGTTAGAGATTGAATTGTTGGTTAGACATTGTATAAATTTACCTGATAGACAATGGCGGACCTGGCCAAGTTTCGATCTGCTGCTGTTCAGACTGCAAAAGAGTTAGGATTAGATGGGCAAGTTATGGTTGCCTATGTCACTACGGAATGTGACAAATTTATTGAACGCGAAGAAAGAAGATTAGAAAAAGAGGCCGAAAGAAAGTTAGAGGCTGAAAGGGAAATTAAGAAGTTACAATTTGAGGCTGAGGCTGAGACTAAGAGGTTGCAGATTGAGGCTGAGGCTAAGAAATTGGAAGCAGAAAGAGAAGACAAAAGATTGGCTGCAGAAAGGGAAGAGAAGAAATTAGCTGCAGAAAGGGAAGAGAAGAAATTAGCTGCAGAAAGGGAAGCAGAAGAAAGAAGATTGACTGCAGAGAGGGAAGCAGAAAAGGAGGAGAAGAGATTACAAAGGGAACATGAGTTACGACTAAGGGAGTTTGAGTTTCAGGGCCATGCTCCTGAAAATGGTGCCAGTCCCTTTGCCTCTGATGCCACTGCTAGCCAAGCAGCCTCAACCTCAGCTATGAATTTTCATTTAGATCATTTTGTTGAGAAAGACGATGATATAGAGAGCTACCTAAATAGGTATGAACTATTAGCTACCACGTATGGGTTAGAGAGAGAAAGGTGGAGCTTAAAGTTATCTCAAGGACTTCGTGGGGCAGCTTATGAAGTTTTTGCAAAAATGAGCAGAGGTGATCAGGAAAATTATGACATGCTAAAGCAGGCTCTTTTGTTAAGGTATGAAAAGAATGCAGAATTTTATAGGAAAAAATTTAGGAATGCTAAACTACTGTCAGGTGAAACCTATCACCAGTTCTCTGCACGAATAGAGACATACTTGGAGAAATGGACTTCTCTGGGGAAAACCCAAGATCTTAAGGAAATGGTCCTTATAGAGCAGCTAAGAGAGTCCATGGCTCCAGACCTGAGAAAGTTTCTCATGGAACAAGGTGCAGAGAGGCTGGGTGAGTTGCTAAATGTTGCTGAAAGGTATCAAGCAGCTCAAGCAGAGGTAACAGGTAATAAAAAGAAACAAGGGATAACTTTAGGGCACCACAGAACTTTAATAAATTTGATCCTAAGGATCAAAATAAAGGTAAGCACCAATTTGATAGGCCACGGTATGAAAATAAAAATAAATTCCCACAATTCGATGAAAGGAAATATGATGAAAGAAAATCTTTCAACCAAGGAAAAAGGTGGTGTAAGAATTGTCAGATGGACAATCATGACACTGACCGTTGCAGAAGGAAACCTGTGTATATGGCAACCCTTCAGGTCAGGTCGACCTCAAGACAGGAGGAGGATATTATGTTGGATACCACTCCAGAAGAGATGAGGAAGGCACAGGCTGGGGATAAAACACTCAAGCCTTGTTTCAGAAAATTGTCAACTTGTCATACAACTCCAGGCAAGGGAGATTTTTACATGAAAAACAAGTTGATGTATAGGAAGACTGGAGCTAGATCCAAAGGTCAGGGACAACTGGTACTTCCTAAAAGATATAGGGCAGACTTAATAAGGAGCCTACATGTGAAACCAGATGGGGACCATGAGAAGATAGGTACCATCATTCAAAAGGTGGCTCACAATTATTATTGGCCCAAAGCAAGATGGGACATTGAGAATTTTGTAGAAAGGTGTAGCATAGCACATGAGGGAACACCCACAAGTGGGAACATGGATCAGGACCTGGACACGCCACGGGGCAAAATTAGGCCTGATAATAAAAAGAAAAATAGATTTGAAAAAGTGGACCAAATGGAATGGGAAGCCCCTTTTCACGGACAAGCTTCACTTAACTGTTTTACAATGGCCACTATGCGGAGAGTGCAAAAAGATGTCTTACCCCAGGATAAGCCGACAATCCCTCAATCGGACTTAAACAAACTGGAGGAAGAGGATGTAGAGAGGAAATCTCTCATCAAGAATTTTAAGTGGGGAGAAAGCCCCAGGAAAAGAATTGGTAGCGGTCGTTTTGTGAATGATAATTCTGGGAGGAAAAATCATCACTATAAAGCTTCGAGTGGAAGAGACCATACCGGTGCATGGACAAATAGGTCCACACAATTAAAGGTCCATGTAGCTTTGTTAAGAACGTGGACTGATGAAAAGGCAGAGGAAAACATTACATCTTCATACCAATATGTGAATGAGCTGACCACTCGTTTAAAAACTGGCTGGAAACTTGCCAATGAAAATTTGAAACAAGCCAGGAAGAAACATGCTGCCTATTATAACAGGAAGGCGAAAGACAGAAATTTGGCTGTGGGAGAGAAAGTACTGCTTCTTTTGCCCGGGAGTCAGAATAAGTTACAAATTGGATGGCAGGGTCCATATACAGTTTTAGAGAAGGTATCTAGAACAAATTATAAGATAGATAAGAAGGGGAAAAAAAAATCTATCATGTGAATCTCCTGAAGAAATATTTGGAAAGAGAACATCAGGAAGAGACACACTTGTTGACCTTGTCCATCGCCATGGAGATGAAAAAGAAACCACTTTCATCATTTGAGTATCCATTACACCCCTGTGAGACAGCAGCACAGGTGAAAATCAGTACACATTTAACGAAAACTCAGAAAGAGAGAGTGCAACAGGTTCTAAATAATCATGCAGAGGTGTTAACAGACCGACCAGGGCATACAAACCTATTGGAATATGATATGAAACTGATAGACCCCACACCTGTCTGTATGAAACCATATTCGATTCCGTTTGCTAAGGAGAAAGCTTTGAAGGAAGAGATAGACTATCTATTGAAGGAGGGAATTATTTCACACAGTGAATCCTCATATAGTTCCGGTGTTGTACTCTTAAGGAAGCCCTCTGGAGAACATAGACTCTGTATAGATTACAGGAGACTGAACGCTATTACAGAAGGACAGGTAGATCCATTGCCGGATACAAATCAGCTGTTTGCCAGACTAAATAAAGCTAAATATTTCTCAAAAGTGGATCTGAGTAAAGGATACTATCAGATTCCAGTAAAGCCTGAGGTTAGACCATACCTAGCTTTTAGTACCTCAGAAGGACACTATGAGTTTAATAGATTGCCATTTGGATTGAAGAATGCGCTTAGTGTCTTCTCTAGAATGATGAGAAAATTATTGGACCCTCTGAATAATCCATGTATAACAAATTTCATGGATGATATCCTGATAGCAACAGAAACATTTGAGGAACACATTGACTCTCTGAACACGCTGTTTAATCGACTTAGGGAGGCAAATTTAACAGCCCGACCAACCAAATGTTGCGTTGGATGTAAAGAATTGGAATTTTTGGGACACACAGTTTATCAGGGAAACATGACCCCTGACCCAAAGAATTTAGAGAAACTACAGAAAGCCCCGAGACCACAAACCAAGAAGGACGTGAGATCCTTTGTCTCATTATGTGGTTTCTACCAGAAGTATATCAAAAAACTTTAATTCCATATGTGCACCGTTAACTGATTTGACACGTAAAGGACATCCAGATCGCATTACATGGACACCACAATGTGAAATGACTTACCAAGAATTGAAGGAAAAGCTCACAAGTAAACCCATTTTGAAATTACCTGACTTAAGTCAAGAATTCATAGTAAGGACGGATGCAAGTAATATTGGGTTAGGTGCAACTCTACTACAGAAATCAGATGCATTGGATGGGGAATTAAGCCCAGTGGCATATGCTAGCAGAAAATTGAATAAAGCCGAAATCAATTACTCAACTAGCGAAAAAGAATGTCTTGCAGTAATATGGGCAATAAAGAAATTCAATATTTATCTGTATGGGAAGGCCTTTAAGTTGCAAACAGACCACAAACCTTTATCGTTTCTAGCACAGGCTAGGCATGAGAACTCCAGGTTACTCCGATGGTCTTTACTTTTGGCTCCATATAATTTTAGCATTGAGTATATATCTGGAAAAACAAATTTGGGAGCGGATTTTTTAAGCCGCGATCCGTGTGATGAGAATCACCGTAAACCCCAGAAATAATAATAAATTTCTCTATGTGTATATAGAATAAAGGACTGACATATAATGTCTGTTTTAAGAGGGGAGATGTCGTGGAATATTCTAATCCACATATATAAATTAAAGGGTAAATGTAAAGCGTAACAAATAAATTCTAATAAAGAAAAGAGCAATGGAAAAATAACAGTGCTGTCACAAGGAATGTACTCGAAATCCCCTTTGTTTTATGCTTCGTCTGCAAATTGTAACGCTTTCACGTTGATAGTAAAAGCCTACTATATTATTACCCGCTTTCTTCAATGAAACGTGTGCTGTATTTCTTGGAAAAACATTGAGAGGCAGACTGCGTAATGACCTAAATTAATCCTAACATTAATTATAATGCGTTACCAAAACGAACGAACAGATGGACTCAAATAGAAAGAGAGAGGGAGGGCTGAAAATCAGGAACGCATGCAACACGCGTCGCGCGATACACAATTACTACTATCACGCGTGTAAGGCCACATGCACTAACTTTTTTTTTCAGACGGACAGTGATAAAATACACTACCCTTCCCAGAGTTAGGTTTTAAAATCCTGAAAAACGCTTATTGGGGAAACCTGACATTCTACTGTTTTATGTCCGAAATCCTGACATTAGTCTGACAGTACAGCAGGACAGGTGGCGGTTCTAACATAAATAAAATAAAAAAATAAAAAAAACAACTACACGACTATCCTAGAAATTGCATATTTTGAACGCAGCCACTTAGCTCTTTTAAATTGGTATATTTGGGTTCCTTAGGGTTTGCTGACAAAGAATATGTAAAACGTTACGCAAATAGTCTAGGAATTAACAAGTTATAACCAAAATAAAATAGTGAGGATGCCTGACAGCATGAAATCATTTCTGCTCATAAAATTTTTTTATAACGTGTTTGAAAAAACCTTACGTACAGAAATAGCCTACCATGTAAACTCCAAATTGATTGGAGCGCAACAAATATAAGACTAAACACGATTGGTCGGACTATAAATACTATCTTTGGTTGTTAGGGGAGATGTAGGAAGTTAAAATTTTTTCAAACCCTTGTCGAAACGTGGCTCCATTGGCTAGACTCGCTGATATACTCACTTAGGAGCGTTAGTTCGAGACCACTAGTTCAAATAAGCTTGATAAAGCAACAGTGCGTTGAAGCCAGCTCACATTTTTGCTAAAATAAAAGCCTGGAACATAAGCAGATGGGAATTTGTGCCAGTATTTGTGCCAGAATTCATTGCTAATCAACGTATCTGTGTGTGTTTCCATGAATTGTGGTAAGCTTGAAACATTCAGTATCTTTTAATGAAAATTGAATGTGAATTGTTAATTTATGCCTGTATATATGTGTAGTTCAGTAGCAAACATGATGTAAAGCCTATAATGCTCCAGCCTGAACAGAAGGTGTCGGAGGAAAGTAAAACTGCATGGAATGGCCAAACAGTACACTGACACCTAGATTATTGATTAGACAGAAATAATGCTGGAAGTGCAGAGGCGTAGTAACCATTAAGGAGGTTAATACTGGTATAAAGTATTTCAGATGAAGCTGACAGTTGGCCAAACGCTCTGAACTCAATGTTTGTGATGTATTGTGCTCAGTGTAAAAAAGAGAGTATAAATTAGTTATGAAGTAGAAGGTACATCCTTCTTGTTTTCAGGGACCGTGGTCTTGATGGTATTGAGCAGCACCTGGTCAGAGCTTTGCTGAATCCAGAGTCGGACAGCATACTCCTTGGTCCATTTAGCTATCAGTGAGGTGTCTCCAGAGCACAGGGGAGAAATCGAGCAGAGGAGTCTTTTCCTGCCGCCATCACGCAAGATAAGCTGATGTGGCCAGCTGAGCTCAAAATTATGTACCCCATCTTAAAATAACATTGTAACATAAACTTAAGAGGGGAAGTAAATTGTTTTAATAACAGGAACTGAGAACATCTCCAATACTAGCTCCCATAAAGACAAACTATTGAAGTCATGATGACAAATACCAACAGAGCTTGAACAAAACAAAACCAGTATTACCTCATATTACTACTACACAACTGACACACATAGGATACTTTTAATAATATATGTCACTACAATATTCATATTGAGAAATTCTGTACATATAACTTGTAATTAAAATTGATTGTGATTCCTGGTTCCCTTTGTATTTGAATCAGGACACATATTCATTCATAACAGCAATGAATACATATTGTTATTTGAAAAGTTATCAGTGACTCCTTTAACATATCCTTTAGAGTGTTTTATGTATGTGAGTGTCACAGTGTTGTCAAGTGTGGTGGAATAAATTAAATTGTTTATCTGTCTGTTGTTGTTATGACTTACACTTCATCATACACATACCCTAGACATACAACGTAGTCATCACACTATTCCAGAATAATTCTGACTGAGATATAGATATATGTGGCAGCAAGTAAGGTTATCTATAATACACTACTCTTATTAGATATAGATACCTTCACAGCTGATCTCAGTCAGTACACTAAGTCCCCTATAAATATTTATAACATCCCACTTCACCACAGTGTTAGGCCCTGTCGTAGATTTTATTAAGATAGGTTGAAGATGTTTAAGGTCCCGTCTGAGCAGATGTGATAATGGTAAACTATGTGATAATAAGAGGTAAGAAATAGCTTTACTTTTCACAATAGTGAGAGTGTAAGAGAAAGGACAGTCTCTGGAATGAGTAATTGCTCTAATCCAGCCTATCTTACGACATTATTTAACTAGACGCACTTTCTCTCCTGGTACATATATACGAGCTACACTCCACTTACATATACACAATTCTGTGACATAATACGTACAGACGTGAACCAAGCTATAATAATAATAATAATAATAAATTCTTTAAGCACCAAACACGGCGCATAAGGCAGAAACCAGTGCTCTCCAGGTTGTTCGTTGTGACGCCACTCCTCTTAGCTCTTGCACATTATTTAGGCCCAACGTTCTTCCTTCTCTTATTATTGTTCTTCTGAGTGTTTCTTTTGGTCTTCCTTTTTTCCTCTTACCCTCAGGAACCCAAGTGAGCGCCTGTAGTGGTATTCTGTTGTTTTGCATTCGTAGGACATGACCGATATATGGCCATCGTCTTTTCCTTATATAGTCGGAGACATATTTCTGCCTAGAGTCTTCTCGAGCTATGGATAACATATAATGGGCAGGGGTTGACCAACAAGATAACTTAAGGTGTATTAGGTTTATTGTCTCTAGAAAAAAATCACAACATCAATCATCAAAAAGTATAGTTTACAGACACAAAAATGCAAGACAAATTATTAACCCAATGGGAGCCGCGCTAGCGTAGTGGTTACAACACCGCTCTGGCGACCGGGTGATTCAGGATCAAACCCGGGCGACGGCATTTGAGGATTTTTCGTCGACCGGGAATTGGACTGGATTAACTCGAGACCTGGCGAGAACATTTGAAGGAGTGTTGTCGACCAGGGATTGGCGGCTCCTGAGCCGACCCAGCTGCAATGGGTACCTCCGAAATCGGAGAGTATTTGCCTGAATGGCGAGGGACACCTGTCTCTGTACAAGTAAAAAGGGATACTCACGTAAAATCAATGTCAGGTTAGACATAGTAATAACCTGAGATTTCGCCTCGAGTATTAGCGGGCGTACGAAAAAAAAAAAAAAAAAAAAAAAAAAAAAAAAAAAAAAATTAACCCAATAGGCTCTCCTCTCTGGTAATGGAACCCTAAAGTAGATCCCAACAGAGGTACTTAACCCAAAAGATTAAAGTTAATACTAAAGTAAAGGGATAGACGATAAAGGAAAGAACAAAGTCTTTAGTTAATCTATCCTGGTAAAAAAAATAATATAACAGTAGTAGTGAACCCGAAAAGACAGAAGTGAGTAAAATGATTATACAAAATATGAAATATTCATTTCTCTTTCTTACAATCGGTCATTCTGTGGCCACATTCAATCACACTTACCGACTACTCTTGTATGTAACAGCTGTGTATCTTTGACATATTTCATGGGTGGTGCTGATCCAAGGGAGCCCCAGTTCCTCACAGAATGATTAATTTTCCTAATGGGGAACGCCCGCTTAGATAGTGCTATTTTATGTGTCAAAGTTCACATCAGGTAGTGCATGTAGAAATATATATATCGCGATCGAAATGTTCAACATGGCCAGCACACAGTAGTCCGATATTTAAGGAACTGTCTGGTGGGTACACTGTTAGAAAAACCAATAAAGATAAGCAAAGGATCTCCTATCTGTGTTTTTTTTTTCTTTGTTTCTCTCTGAGGTTGAGTGCCGGTTATGGACCCAAGTATTCTTTTTTCTGGATAAATCCACTCGAGAAAAGAAAAACCACGATAGTCAGTATTCTGGAACAAATGTTATATAAATATTTGGCCGCCACAAGCGGATCAGATTTGCTGTAAACAATCTGGGTAATTTCTTGTCCAGTTTATGATCTTATTCCTAAAGTTTATATGTGGGAACTCTCTCTCTGCAAGAAAGCAAGAGGACCGCACAGGTCAAAACCTAAGACCCGATAATATTTTAAGAATGTTTCTGGAGCTATTCAAACCGCTACATCGCAAGGGTTCTGATCGCCTAGAGGTGGAAAAAACAAACATTTTAACAATGATATCAATATTATAATCTCAAACGCGTTAGGTAAAACCTCTAGATTACTCTGGTATTAAATTATATTTAAACCCACAAGAGTCTAGCTAATATTATCGCGCTTTAACACGAGATATAAACTCTAATAATTCACAAAATTGCGCATGATGAATAAAAGTAGATTTATCTCTAATTATCAATCGCCTAGCGTATATTAATTAATTTAAAGCGTCTCTTACTGGGGAAACCCGAGGCCTGTAAACAGTAAATTAATATTAGACAAACATAAAGGTATGTTTTCAGGCACTCGTAAGAAATAAAGAAGTAGAACACTTGGACAACAGAAAAACAACAGACGTGAGTGGCTTACCCAGGGTTCGAACCATCATTTACTGGACACAGTATCAAGGTCTTTGTCTTGTTTGGACTGACATATACTGCTGTATAGGGGAACAACAGAAGTGATTGCGTCATTAATGGGCTGAGTTGCCCACTGTATACTTCCGGTGTTGTCTTGTGTTTCGCACTGATGACTAGTCAGTAAAGCATCCTTTTTTGGGGGATGCCTAGCTGGCCGTGGTGTCAGTGTGATTCGCTTGTATAGCTAGGCGGAGTTGTCGTACGGAAGGTACGGGGTTCGAACCCTGGGTAAGCCACTCACGTCTGTTGTTTTTCTGTTGTCCAAGTGTTCTACTTCTTTATTTCTTACGAGTGCCTGAAAACATACCTTTATGTTTGTCTAATATTAATTTACTCTTACTGGGGGAATGACAAGAAATTAAATTTACTTATTACAGCTGGAACAATTTGCTATAAGTTATTTAATATGCTTATTTAATAAACACAGAAATCCCAGTGAAAAACTTTAACACGTTAAGACACTCAAAATTCTAATATATATTATGGTTACCGCCATGCAGGAAACTGACATTGTCCACGAATCTAAGAAATTCTCTCTATATAAAACTCCAAGAGTTCGCGCTAGCAGATATCAACAATTCATGCGGCAGACTGATAATGAGTTGTTGTTGTTGTTGTTGTTTTGATGAGGTGATGGGTGGAGAGCAGGCACTTAACAGCTGACCGTTATTGCCTCTTCTCGTTCCATCTTGATCTACCCTGTTCAACCCGAAATTTGGTTATAATTGGGGTATTTAGTGTCATTTTATTTTTTTAAATTTTGTATTCAATTTAAATAGCTATTGTCTTTAGCAGTTGCTGATTTTAATTTATATTAGTATTTGTCCATTTTATTTTCTCTTTTGTATTGTTTCTTGATAACTATTGTCCTTTACACTTTGTTTTACTTTGTATTACTATTTGTTCTTTTTGAGTTTATTTGTTGTTGTTTTTTTGTTTGTTTGTTTGTTACTAATCTTATATGTCTTCCTTTGTTTTATGTATATATCTTTTAAGTATTGATTGGGCATCTCTTGGGGCATCTATACTTAAAACCTTATCACCTGTCAAGTCTATATTGTGATTTCTATAGTAAGTTTTTAATTCAAGCCTTTGTTGTTCATACTTTTTACAGTGGTTTCAGGTAGTGGTTTATGTCATTCTCTTCCTGACATTCTTGGCAGTGTGGTTCTTCTATCATAAAGTATGCTGCACTGAGACGGAGACGCCACAGTTTTTTGTTTGATGGTATCTTTAATTCTTCTCTGACCTGGCACGTCCTCGTTGGTTCTTTGAGCAGTTTGAACGCGTGTCTGCCTTTTCTACTTTTCACCATGTTGTCTTCCATTCCTCGTTTATAGTTATCTTCACTTGGCTCTTGATCTCCGACCTTCCCAGTCCTGCTCTTATATTGTTTTTACTTGTTCTTCCATTCTTGGCGTTTGTAGTGGTTTTTGATGTTATTGCGTGGTTGTTATGTTACCTGGTGTCCTGGATGAGGTCAGCTGTGAAGGCTCCTGACAATAACAGTTTATGTGAGTTACAGGAGGCCTTTCTGCTACCACTTATGACCTCAAACAGACCTATTCTACTATTATGTATGTTAGCTACGTTAAATGTCTAGGGTACTGAATTGTGAAGTGTAGGTAATTAAATATACAGACACACACATGTAAATACTAAGTCTAATACTAAGAATATTAATCTCTATGATAAAATCAACTAACACTGTCTTTAAAAGTTTAGATTTTACAATCTTTTAAATTTATTTAGTCCTGAACCAAATGTTTCTTCTGGTCAGGACGTATGAAATAATATGTATTTTATCAGTAAAGGTGCATATATAGTGAACAATCAAATGAAAATTTTATACATAAATATATTGTTACATTGGTTGATATTAATATTGACTACAGTGTCTTTGGCAAAACTAGCACTGGGTGTTTAGTTGGGGTGGTGTCATCATGCCCAATCTCTGTTTTATACTGTTCATTATCCTTGAAATATGGACTGAGTTATAGTGTTTATACAACAAGATTTATTTCTTTATTTATTGTGGACACAGTTGATGAATCCACAGCAGGCCAGATTTTCACTTATCTGCCTGTGTCGATGTAGTACAGAATTCTAATGGCCCACTCCTCACAGTAGCTGGAGTAAAATGTTAGGCTGCTTCTGCATCCACTCTTGTACTTCTACAAAAGCATCTGACACTAGCGTAGTGCCAGACCAGAAACTCTGAAACCAAAATTTGTGCCATGTGTCACACACTGCTTAATGCACTAATTTTACACACACAACAAAGCAAACAGAACTTACAAAGATTGGGTCAGATCTCTCTGACCAACTTAGCACATCTCACCCAGGTGGTATCAAATAGTACCAGTTTCCAAAGACTGCATTGCATCCGAAATATGTTCAATAGTTTCCTCTTCCATTCAATAAGGTGGGTGTTATGTTCCCACTGATCTCAAATATAGATCTGTCTTCTATAGTCTTTGATATGCTTTCTATTATTATGTGTTTGTCTCTAGGCCCTGGCTGTCGCTGGGGACCTAGAATAAGCACTCACTTGTCGTAATCATTTTTCATGATATGGCAGTATCAATCACTCAAAATATTAAATGTTAAATAAAAGGGTTAATGAATTTTTCTCCTTACCACAATTCAAAATGTGAAAACACAGTTACGTTGTACTAGCAAAACTCAGCTGAGATGCTGGCTATAATATGGCGTCCCACTGAGAATCTAGAATATCTTCTGGAAAACACTCATTTAGCATAAACGAACTGTGTTTAAGGACAGTCTTTTTAAAATGGCACAAGCGTGCGTCTCTCATTCAATAATATAAATGCTTTTGTCCAATCAGCGGACTTCCCCTCTACTTTTTCAAATATTCAAACTAAAAGTCCAATTTCAGTCCAATTTCAGTCTAGTGTGTAGTATTTTTCTGTCGGTCCGTCTGTCTCAACTTGGTTTTTTCCCAAAATTACTCTTGTTTTTTGGACTAACTACATGAAAAAACTACACAAACCTGCCCCCCTTATTTATACGATTTCTATGCTAAGTTATTTTTAGCTACTATCCTCCTACTTTGCCCCTCGTCCAACTGCAGTTTGTTTTTTGCATTCTTAGGCTCAAGGACGCCAAAATGTAACTTTAGTGAAAATATGCACAAAAAACTGTTCGCTAGTCTGTATTGAACAATACAGTCTTTCGTCAATATCTTCCGTGTTATCTGTCCGTCTGTGTAATTAAAAGTATATTATTGGTCAGATTAAGATGGGCTATCAAACTAGCTAATTTTTATTATCCTAACTTTATTATTAAAGAAAAACCTACTTTTCTCAAGGTTAGTTTTGAAATTTGCTTTTGAACCTTCGTCCACGGCGTTGCCGCTATATTCAAACAAAACAACCAATTACCGTAAAAACGTCAAAGATACGACGGTTTCTAACAAGAGCTAAGGTCGTTTTTCTACCAATCCCTTACATTGTGTCAACTAGTGGCGTAATTTTTTTCTTTCAAAACTACAAATTGCGTCTTTTAGCATTTAGATTCAAACACGTGTTCCGACCGTCATATTTTTTTTCTTTTATCTCCGTTTCCCTCCCGTCTAAAAGGGTAAACCGTTTAGTCTGCATGTTCTAACTAGTTAATGTTCAATGACCCTAGAAAACGCTGGCGTAGGTGAAGAAGCTTCGGCATATCTTGCCTATATTTTTATCCCTACATGTTATTTTACCTATTATCTTTATAATTGGAGGAATTTAAACGTTGTATCACTGTAATCTCATCACAGCGTTCTGATCTGCCAACTCGTTACCAGCAATACCTATGTGTGCTGGAACCCACACTAGCCTCACACTACATCCTGTGTTCCCTAGTGATGTATTAATTGCTAGAATTTCTTCCTTTATGTCTGGCCGGCTACATTTACCTGGGTGTTCTAGTGCTTGTATTGATGATAGTGAGTCTGTAAATATCGTAACAGCTTCTGGTGGGTTATCTTCGATTATTTCTAAACTTTTAAGAATTGCTACCATCTCTGTGGTAAAAATCGAAGCCCCTTCAGTTACACTGTAGCTCTTTTTTATTCCCCATTGTGGTATTACAACTCCGGCACCTAGTTGCCCACTATCACCCTTGGATCCATCAGTGTAGACGGCCAGACTTTGTTTAGTTAGTTGATCTATGAACTTTCTACTTATCATTTTGGCTTCCTTATCTTCTATGTTTTGTTTGATCTTTTCAATAAGTGAGTAGTCTATGATTGGTGTTTTTAGTTCCCAGGGTGGTATTTTGCTTCTATATTACTTACTTACTTAGTCGTTCCCCTTCTACCGTGAGGTGTAGAGGTTTGGAAGAGAGAGCGCCAGACTATCCTATTGGCTGTCTTCCTCCTGGCCCGGCTCCACTCCAGTCCCCGATCCCTCAAAGATTGTCCAATGTTGTCCTCCCAGCGGGCTCCGGGTCGTCCTCGGGGTCTGGATCCCTGGCTCTCTGTCTCCCATGCTTGTCGTGGTATCCGATCTTCTCCCATTCTGCAGACATGGCCAAACCATCTTAATTGGGACTGTTCTACCTGGGTCTGCAGGGGGTAGGATTTAAGGCCTTGACATATCGTCTGGTTGCGTACCATGTCTCTTCTTGTTACTTCAACCACCTTCCTCAGATACCTCATTTCTGAGGTTTGGATCTGGCTTTTAAGGGTTGTAGTCATTGCCCATGACTCGCATCCGTATGTCAAGACTGGGACATAGGTGGAGCGGTATACAGCCATCTTCGTTTTCTTACCAACCTCTCTCTTGCTGAGGAATCCTCGATTTATGGCCTGAAAAAGACTCCCAGCTGCTGCTTTTCGAGTGGCCAACTCTTCTTTGATGCCTCCCTTTCGGGCTATAATAGCTCCGAGGTATTTAAAGTGGTCGACCTGCTCCAGGACCTGTTCTCCCAACTTAATCTGATGTTTTCTTTCTTCTCGTGATATCACCATGGATTTTGTTTTAGAGCTGCTTATGACCATCCCTCTCCTCTCCAGCTCTTCCTTCCAGACTTGCAGGTTGGATTGGAGATGTGCCTCCGATTTAGCAATCAGGGCAACATCATCAGCAAATGCCAGCTCCGAAATACAGACCTGTCCCATCCTCCAGCACCCCACTGAACACTTTCCCGTTCTCTCCCCACATGCCCCGACGACATCGCCCACAAGGAGCATGAAGAGGTAATGTGATAGGATATCACCTTGTCTTACACCAGTGGTGGTCCTGAACTCTTCCGACCTATGGTTTGCTGTCCTCACATAATTTCTGCAAGACTTGTAGAAGCTCTGTATAGCATGAATCAGAGGTGCTGGAATATTCTTCCTTGCCAAACAGTCCCAAAGTTTGCTCCAGGGGACCCTGTCAAACGCCTTTTCCAGATCTATGAAACAAAGATGCATCTCACTCCTATACCCAAGGGCCCCCTCACTCAGCTGTCTGAGTGTGAAGACCAGGTCTTGAGTACTTCGGTCCGCTCGGAATCCGCACTGGACCCCATCCAACCGTGGCTCAGCTAGGCGTCGGAGTCTCTGCTCTAGGACTCTAGAGTAGATTTCACCAGGGACACCGAGAAGGGATATGCCTCCACGGTCTCCACACCGTCGACTGTCACCCTTTTTGAAAATTGGTGTTATGATGGCAATCTCCCAATCCTTTGGTATGGTCTTGCCGTACCACGCCGCCCGTAAAACCCCCAAGAGCAATAGGTCTCCCGATGCTCCCATGAACCCAACCACCCCTGGTGCCATACCATCATGCCCTGTCGCCCCGCCCATCTCGATCCTCCCCAGCGCCGCCCTCAGCTCCTCCATCCCCATGTCATCTTCACCATCACTGGTTTCCTCTTCTGTGCTAGTGTTTATCATTTCTGATGCTTCACCATGCTCACTGTTACGTGCAGTCTTTGATATCTTACAATATTATACATTGGTATACTTGTTATGTTCGCAAATATTTTGTAAACAAAATAGTGCTTAAGGAAAAGTCATTATTGAGTTACTTCCCTTGAAAGTTGTGTCGGCTCTTTCGATCGAACTCCGCGGATGAGTCCAGTTTCTGCGATTTATTCTTCGTTTGGGTAGTAATAGATTGTTCTTGCTTCAGAATATCTATGGCCTGAATTTATGTGTATTGTTTGTCTGAGTAGGACGAGTCTGTCTTATATCTGTATATCTTTACATATCTAAGTCGAACTATATGTTCTGTTGTCTCTAGGGAGGTCAAAGGCTATTCGGCGGATGTGCCGCTAGAGTGTGGTGTGATTTGGCTTCGTCCTGATGGGGACTGTGTTTTTTCTATGTCGGCTTGTCGCCGGAAAAAGTGATCTCAGTATTTGTGGGGAAAGTGATAGTCGTCTAGACCTATCGTGTATGCTTTACCCCAGTGTTTATTCGTATTGCCAAGGAATGGCAGAATCATATTTCTGATACCAAGGTAATCAAAGATACTCTTATGAACTCTCGTACGAAGCCACCATTTTCGATAGGTACGATTTGTATGTCTAAGAGAATATATTTGACTCGATGAAAACGACTTCGATTCCTAGCAGCACTATATCCTGTAGAATGCAGTCAATTGTTCATGATCAAATCTACAGAGCAATGAAAATTTAATGAATGACTAACTTTAGGACAGATTCATTATCTGTATCCAAACGTGAGTGACAGCTCACGAGTGAAGCCATCTTGGAACCAAACATGTAGTGACTTTCAAGAAGAGAAAAGGGATGCCCGTATTATCGCTTGATTAGTCCAGAGATCACTGCTACACATGAGAACCCATGGCTAGCGGTTCAATATTATTATATGAAAAAACTGTGCTGAACCTTATGTTAAAGAATCTTCGCTAGACGAGATTAGGTAGAAGCCATCTTGGATATTGTTTATAATCTGACGTGCTTTGTCAGTAAACTCAGTTGATATATATATATGGGCAATACTGAGTGCTTGGCTACTGACAGTCCATTATAATATTATTCTACATGAGTGCCCATGTAACATAACATTGCAAGACCAGTTATCCACTGTACCATGATGTATTATGCCAACCTGTGATTTGTCACTATCTGTGCTGTCGAGTGTGTACGTCCAATTAAACTTTAGTAAAGGTACACAGTCGTTGGTGTCGATGACTTCCAGCCATACATGAGTGTAAGAAAAGAACATTTGTCAACACCACGAACCCTTCCTATCATTCGCACATTATACACTCCATCTATGTCTACACACCACTGCGTAGGTCAAGTTGACATTCCATACTCGAACCACGAGCAACACAACAACACAGTATTTAACTCTGGTGATGTTCGAGCGAGCTTCAGTAATCAGAACACCAGAGGACTTTATCAACTCTTGCTCAGGGCAAGGGTCTTGTATTAAGAGTTTATCAACTGATGATGATGATGTCTGCTTCCATCCACTTATAATTATCTTTTGGTGGACATCATTAACGGGAATAAAATAACAACTTTATCAACTGGTGGACCAGCTTTCTGGGTTTGACCTCGCAGAAGTTCAGAAGTCAACAGAGTACCGATACCAGACCGTTTCCTGTGGCTGATACGACACACTTGCAGTATTGGTTTGCTATTTGTCAACACTTCGTCACGTGACCTGTCAAGTGAATGCAGTATGTAGGTCAGCGTTGTTGACATTTTTACATTAGACATTACAGAGTTTCACGGAACAGTTGGATCAATTCTTGTAATATTAACAGGAAGACAGTATTAGTGAACTAAGAAGTCCTATTTTCATCGATGGATCTTCTTGTTTTCTGTATATGAACTTTAATATTTAAGGCCAGAATGTTTAATTGAATAAAGTGGCAGTTTGTTTATTTTCATAAAAATAACTTTGCCGTTACTGTAAAACTGAGCCTATTTTGCAACACATACTATCATACACATAATTTATATATATTTATGTTTACATGTTATTTGTTTGTATAGTATGTTAGTTTCTATGTCAGCGGGTTGTGTTTAAGGTTGGGCGGCGTCCTCACAACAGAATATCCCACGTCATAGAGGGTCCGTTGTGGGCGTTTTCTATAGGTGCAATTTTCTTGATTGAAAATTTGCTGCGACAACTGTTGCTTTTGTGTTAGCTGTGAAGTCTGTAATTATTGTTATTTTTGTAATATTTCTTTGTTCTTTAGTTTTGTTTTGATTTGTTTGTAATTTGTTGGTCTAACCTTTTCTATCTTTCAGTTCTATTCACAATTTATATTCATATATTGTGACGTCATTTGTGTTGTTATTCTTTGCAGATTCAGTGATTATTTTCATTGATTTCCCTATTTGATTTATTTTGATTTCTGCAAACGTTCTTGTATTGTCAGTCCTATTTGTACTTTATGTATTCTGTTGGTTGACATATGTTTTATATAGGTATATTTCATAAGACACAATTGCCTGTGCACTGCACTTGGATTATGGTATAAACCAGTACCTGATTATTATTACTATTATACAAGACCTTATTAAAGGCTTGTGACCCACAGATATTGGGATAGTATACTGATTAATCAAGTCATTGAGAACTTGTGGTATTATTATTGGTTCAGGTGATTAGTATTATTGTTAGACATCATGTCTACATTAGAATACTTCATTACACAAGGGAAAGCCCTTGATAAGACTGGTCAACAATTAGAACAATGGGCTGTTGCTCAATATGACAAAGCATTAGCTGCAGAAGAAAGAAAAACTATGGCTGAAGAGAAAAGATTAGAAAGAGAAGCTGAGGCTGCTGCTGAACAAAAGAAATTGCAGATTGTAGTGAAATTGACAGAGATACAACGGTAAAATACCTCCAAAGATAACATTTAAGGATAAAAACATAATGCGTAGGCTGCGAATAGTACATGATCGCCTAGACCGCGGGTCATCACCCTCCATAAAAATTGACTTGCTAGACAGGAGGGGAACGGAGGATCAAAAAGGAAAAATATGACTGGAAAGATTGCGTGAGACTAGAAAGGCTAAGGAGACGCAATTGGGGGGGGGGGGGGGGGGGGGAGGGGAGAAAAGTCACGTTTCCCAAGTTGACATAAAAAGTAAGCAACTCGACAGAAGGGACCATAGATATGTTACGCCACAGTCATTTATTGGACGCTTTTGCGCGATACCAAGGCCTTGATTTGAATTCAGCGGCTAAACGCAGATGTTAGGAATATTACAAAAATTAAAAAGTATTTTTTTCTTAATATTAATGTTAGGAATATAAAAATTAGCTGGCCGGATGGCCTATTCTGAGCAGTGAACTAATATGTTCTTAATTTTACAGACGGATAGATAATATTGAAGATAATGACAAAAGACAGTGTTGTTCACATCATCGACAGACTGTATTGAATCTAAAAGTGTCGCTAATTGCACAAAAAAACACGACCTTGGGACGCAGGTGTTCAAATTTACTTAGTATGGAGGAGAGGGTTTTGGGGTGGTAGCTGTGTCTAAATATAACTTTTAACGACAAAATTTTGGAGGGGAGAGAAAGGTTGGTTCAAAAATCAAGTACATTTTGTAGAAACACAAGTAGAGACGGACAGACTAACAGATAAACATCCATACTTGACTGAAGCATGACTGAAATGACTTTAGTGTAGGAAATTTGAAATTCAAATAAACTAAGGCAGTGATTGGCCACAGACAAGCATATTGTCGGCGCTTAGACGCGGATTTGGGGTCATTTCTCAATAGTTGTTCAGTGATAGACACAGATTTTAAAGTGTGGTGATTTCCATATGAAAGAAAGTGTAAGAAGTTTAGGGACGCCATACTATAGCCAGCAGCTCAGCTGAGTTTTGCTAGCAATTCTGTGTTATTTATTCATAATCTGGTAAGATTGAAATTATTTCCTTATATATTTTGAATATTGTTTCATGTTCGAGTGATTTGATACTGCCATATCGAAATCTAGCCTTACAAACAAGTAGGGATTTGCTCTAGACCCCCCCCCAAGTCAGGGTCTAGGGACCAACAATGTACATAAACTCCAGCAAGAGTTAGGCAAGACAGATCAAGTGTTGAGAATAATGAAACATACTACCTATCCTCTTTTAGGGCAGAAAACTAATAAATATTTTTCAGAATCTATAGTCTGGGAGGATCTATCTGATGTAAACCCACCATGGTAAATGTGCTGTTTGGTCAGAGAGATCTGACCTGTCTGTATGATGTGGTTGTTGTGTCAGTGTTGTGTCCAGACGTGGGTAGAGAATAGATTTTGACACATGGCCCATACTTTGATTGCAGAGCTGTGAGTTTCTGTTGTCAACCAAGCAGTGTCTATTCAGTTGGTGACTTACTCGAGTGTATCTGTGCAGTACTTGTGACAGAGACCACCATTATTGCCCGCCAGCACGGAGAGGTGGGACCACCAGATTTCAGCACCAGAGCTACAACTACAAGATGAGTGAGCCTCTGGTCTGCTGGACATTCACCAACACCGTTTAGTTACTAATACCCCCATAAAAATTCCCACCATTTTCTGGACACTGTGTAGTCAATATAGACAGGTGTGATGAGGCCACCCCAACAGCACAAACATTAACTATCCTCCCAAGTAGATGACTACTAGAACATTTTAATAATACTAACTAGTATAGTACATATATATGTACACTATTGCATTTATGATATAATATTCCATGCATTTCTTTCATAATCTCTAAATCCTTTTAAGTTCTGGTCAACCTAAAAAATTGATCCAGAACAAAATAAATGTAATATAATTCTATCAAAAAATTTTACACTATTGAGTTAGTTCAGTGTGTTGTAATATTTATTAATCTTATTAGTCTTGTTAAATATCTGTGGGTATATCTATAACCTATTACACCACCCTACATATCATAACCCTAGACACTTTACGTAGCCACATTCATTAAAAAAAAATTAAGTGTGAGGTCGTAGTGGTAGCAAGAAAGGCCTTCTGACAATTCTCAACTACATTTTATCTCAGGAGCCTTCACAGCTGGCCTCATACAATTACAATTAGTAATATCACCATCATACAATACCATCAAACACCACTACATAAATTGGGGTCTTGTCCAGGGATAATTAGCCCAACAGTAATATTAGGATCTCCTGGTGGGAGAAATAAAAATTAGGGAAATAAATTGTAAAATTCCCTTTAAAATTAAAAGTGTCCCTGTAGATAAAAGTTGGTGAATCTTCACAGCCAGTAATAATTAATTAGTTAACTGGTTAGTTAGAATTAGTTAGACTATAGTCATAAGAAGTACTTAGTGTATTTACTGGTTAGAGATTTAGCTTGTATATTATTATATTGTCTAAAAAGTATGGCGGAGCTGGCAAAATTTAGATCAGCTGCTGTGCTCACCGCGAAGGAGATGGGAATGGATGGTCAAATTTTAATTCAATACGTAACGGCTGAATGTGATAAATATATTGAACGGGAAGAAAGGAGGTTAGCTGAAGAGAAGAGGTTAGAGGCTGATAGAGAAATTAAGAGGCTGCAGATTGAGGCAGAAGAAAAACGACAGCAAAGGGAGGCAGAAGAAAAAAAGATTGACTGCCGAAAGGGAGGCAGAAGATAGAAGGTTGCAAAGGGAGCACGAATTACGACTAAGGGAGCTGGAATTACAAGGCCAGGCTCCTGAAAATGGTGCCAGCCCTTTTGCCTCAGATGCTACGCCTAGTCTGGGAGCCTCAAACTCCGCTATGGGGTTTCATTTAGACCATTTTGTTGAAAAAGACGATGACATAGAGGGGTACCTAGGACGTTTTGAGTTATTAGCTACTACATATGGGTTAGAGAGAGAGAGGTGGAGCTTAAAGCTATCACAGGGATTGAGAGGTACTTCTTATGAAGTATTTGCCAAAATGAACAGGGAAG
>JAMPIV010009340.1:600000-1023480 GCA_024509875.1 Oreohelix idahoensis | reverse complement strand
CTAGACATCATTTCAGGAACGGGTCTTAGATACGCGGGACCAGCTTAATAGTTACTCCATGACACTACTTGGAAAGTGCTACAACTTTCAAACTTGACCAGTGACGAGTGTGAACCAGTCATCCAAACATCAGCTGGAGCAGAAACTCATTGGCAGCTAAGTAGAAACATAAAAGCTGCCAAGTAACTATCCAGTTTTTACCGCCATAACATCACCCAGTGATGATACATTTTTCTATAAGGAATTATTCATTTTTATAACTTAAAACATAATTGATTATTAAATTTGTTACTTGTATAAAGACAAATCTAAAGCTGATTTCATCATTTTGAATGTACCACCACCGTATGTCTCATACCATTTCTTAAATCAACTTAAACAGAGCTATACAATAATAATAAGAGGAAATTCGCTGAATTAACTCAGCTGGGGGCTTGAACGAGCTAACGAATTATAAGATAACCCTATCCTTCACAAAAGTTGACGGCAGATACTAGAGTTAACATTTGCTCAGCCGCAAGCAGCATTGTTCTCGCTTTCTGAATATCTCTAGTGAACTACCGTGAGGTAGAAGCATCATTATACTTCTACCTACAACTCTGCCAAGAATAATCTTTCTTGCGGAGGTAGACACCTTTGAAGACCCACATTAGTTAATCTTGAGTTTTGGCCACTGTTGGACCACTACTGTCGAGCTAAGGGAAGGCAACTCATGACAGAAAGTACAGAAACGGCACAAGCTCAATCGAAAGCGAGTGAGTTACTCAATTTCTCCAGACTTAGAAGAAGAATTTGTTGCTGAGTTTATGATGTTTTCTGCATTGTACACGGACAAAATGTTTGGTTTTAAGGACTATCTTCATTGCACACGGACAACTCCATCAGTGCTCTGATCTCCTGTCTCAGATCACACAAGGTGGATCTCAGCACATTGCATGAACTCCGTAGCACCGGCGAGAATCCCAGAGTGTTTATATAGGAATCACACATTCTATAAATACTTTTGTGGTGGGTAGGTTTTTATTTTTTAAATTTTACCAGGGCATCGGCCGTATGGCCTACTCTTTACGATTTCCAGTTGCGGTGGGATTTTTAACGTGAGCAACTTGCATACGGGACCTCTTTTTTTTTGCCCTTATCCGAGAAGGCTAGGCATCCGATCTCACTATCCAGGAGACCTGGAAAGGAGGGGGGGGGGGGAAGAGATGTATAACATCATTAGGACCACTGGTTCTGAAAAAAAATTTCCATAAATTATATTCCTTCAACTGGGAATCAAACCTGGTACCTCTAGAATTCGAGGCGGATGCCATACCTCTTAGCCACCCCCACAAGTTCAATTTTATGAAGATTAACAGCCCATGATCCAGGACCATGGGTGGCGTGGACAAAATATTCCAACAGCAAATAATATGATGCAGGAAGCCTTACAGAAACTAAATAAATATGTGAAAAGGGGGGGGGGGTGAAGAGAAGGGCTGCTAACAGTATCGAAGAACACAAAAAATATGCAGTTTACACATCATCCAACAAGGAAACAAACATTAGTACTGATACTAAATAGACAAGAGCTAACCGAAGAAAGAATGCCCACATATTTATTGAAATGACTCTATACAGCAGACTAGCGTGGACAAAATCAACATGGGAAATACTTTAACAAAAATTAGTCAGAGAAATGACCACTACTTCATTATTGCGCTTCGGCTGCCAAGAAACACAGGCTTTCAACAAACCCTAACCAAATCCTCCGGTCCTGTTCCATCAGTTCCAGGTCTGTACATGTCTTCCTTATTCCTTTCACTTTAGTCTCCATTTCTCTTTTCCATAAAGAGAGATAATCAAATACAGAAGTTTATATGCTCTGGTATCCTGAAAGTGGCACTGGAAAATGGAATCCAAACATTGTAAACTGTCTCAGAATCCATGCACTACAGAGCAGATGGAATACATAACCAAACTGATGGAAAAAAACAGCAATGAAGACAACTAAAACAAAACAAACAAAAAAACTTAACATGATAAAAACTATAACCCATAAATAATAGATGAGACTACAGAGAAATCCTTACTGTAATTGGCAGAAAAGTTAAAAGGCTCACAAAAGTCCCAATGAATGACCGGCTAAAAACCGCAGTCGACTACACAGAAGCGAAAAACAAAGTCCGACATTGCACAGAAAGCGCAGTACATTACGGAGGAGAATAACGCTGAAGGATCTCGTATAACACTTTTGTATGGTCGGAGTACTGGAGAGTAACAGAAAAGGCAATGTCCAAATTATCCTCTTTCTTTCTACACAACCTGCCTAAGGAAAATTCTTCGAGTTTTTTTTTTTTTTTTTTTTTTTGGCCGAACCAGGAACTGCTTACACGGTGCAGTCAAAAAGGTATGCACACCATCACTGCGAGCAGACGATGGAACTGGGTTGGCCATAACCTCAGAAGGGACCTGATAAGGGTGGATTTGAGCTGAAGTGGTAACTTGCCACCCTTATCGACACCTGGTATTAAAGTGTAAGATGTAGGTGTCTTCTCTGATTTAGGATGTTGCTGTGTATGTGGTAGTGGAACAGTTCACAGGGTTATCACACAGGCAACATGACGTGTAGAGTCATAGAAAGGGTAACTTCGTTGTATAAGTTTCTTCCATTTATTGCACGCCACAAAACAGTCATGATACTTATGACATCAACATAGTTAACGAGTCAGCAAGATGATATGGCACATTGAAAACAATTTCTGTAGTCAGCAATGACAGCTGTTGTATATATGCGTCATAAGACATCACAGTTCAATAGATTCAGAAAATTCATAAATCATAGAGTTCTAGTTCGTGAAGCTGTATAAATAATAATAATTTCTATAACTTCTGCAACAGTGTCAGCTACAGATCTTCAATGTTCATAAACAATAATAAATGCTCCCATTCTGATGCTAGCAGATCAGTTGTATACAATAAGTCCGTTCACTGTCTGCACGTGAATAGCATACATGGGCTACAGGTCAGCTCGACCTTTATAATGTTCCTAAGTCTAACCATCTGACTTGGACGTGATCTCTGATATAACGAATCCTGGAACACAGACAATAGTCTTGTTGGTCTAGAGCGACCCATATATATTTAACTAGTTCAGGTATAAAGATACCGGTGACTTAATCCTAGTCAAAGTACCTCTCCATTTTGCATCACACAGGCGAGCAAATAGGCGACAAAATGACGAACCTCTAGATGATAGCATAAAGTTCGATACAAGAGGAATTACCTTATTTCGGAAAATCAACCATGAACATATGCCTCCAGGCAGGCGTGAATAATACTGGGAAATAGTCTAGTTAGCTAACTAACTCACAAAGACACTGTATTTCCCTCAGAAAATCACAAGACGCAGTTGCGTCTGCTCGCTTCTTAAACCATTTCTCAACTGCCGAACTGGGCGGAACACACAGAACGAACTCCCAGCTTTTGACATGCGCAGAACGACAATCTCTGAGTTGCCGTTCACAATAAGACGATTCTAAGAACATTCGAGATAAAAGTCTTACACAGTCGCGCCTTTTATGGTCATGAAAAGAAGCGTTAAGAAAGGTTTCAGACATCTACCATAGTTGACTGGTACTACCAAATAAGGAGATGTGGTCACGCTTCGTTCAAGAAATTATAGACCGAACGTGTCTCTATACAAGAGAAGGCAAACTCCTAAAAAATTGTAGTTTCGATAACTCGGATTATGTCCCTTTGACCATAGAAAACATAATACACACTTCAGTCAAAAAATGATCATACATATCAAAAAATGTTTATACAAACGAAAAATAATAATGATCCGTGCGTAACAGGACCCTCAAACCATCACCAGACACTGCTTTGCTATGGACCCCAGAAGGACGGCGAAAGAAAGGCAGACCAAAGACAACCTGGCAGAGAACAATGGAGGCTGAGATGCAAAGCATGAACCAGAGTTACACATAAGGAAGGGAAACCACGAGGCCTGTAAACAGTAAATTAATATGAAACAAATATAAAGGTATGTTATCAGGCACTCGTAGGAAATAAAGAAGTAGAACACTAGACAACAGAAAAACAACAGACATGAGTGGCTTACCCAGGATTTGAACCCTGGACCTTCCGTGCGAATATTAATATGAAAATTAATATGAAACAAACATAAAGGTATGTTTAATTTACCGTTTACAGGCCTCGGGTTTCCCTTCCTTATGTGTTATAAATGTTTATACAATACCAAAACCTACCCTCTGTCCTGTACTTACTGTTCTAAGTCTACTATCATGTACTAGACACAGTATTAAGGTCTCTTTGTCTTGTGTGGACTGGCTTATGCTGTCTGATAGGGAAACAACAGAAGTGATTGCGTCATTAATAGGCCGTACTGCCCATGGTGGACTTCCGGTGTTATGTCTTTCGGTTCGCACTATTGACCTGTCGTCAAAGCATCATTTTTTTGGTGATGCGTAGATGGCAGGGAGGATAGTGTGATTCGCTTGCATAGCTAGGCGGGGTTGTCGCACGGAAGGTCCAGTGTTCAAATCCTGGGTAAGCCACTCACGTCTGTTGTTTTTCTGTTGTCTAGTGTTCTACACGGCTGTTTGCGGGCGATCTTTTAGTTATTTCCCCTTTTTCCCCGACCGCGCTATTTATAGCCCACTCGACAGAGGTCACGTGGTCAGCTTCCTAATGGGAAAAACATGTGGCGATGTTTACTTTTGATAGGGCTTAATTAATGCTTTTAGGCTACTTTTTTATTATAAATACCGGCTTTAATTTTGCGTAAAGCTAGACTAGAAATGTTAGAGTAAATTTTAGAACAAGAACAAACATTTTATCACAATTAGAACAGAAGATATAATAGTCTGAATGTCGTAAGACGGTCTATTCTTCTCTCCATCTTTGTCTCCCTTCTCTTCCCGTCTCTCTCTCTCTTCTTTATTCTCAGTAATTTTCACGTTACACTACGGTATTTTTGGCGCTGTAGTCAGCGTTTCTCTCTCAGACATCACGGCGCTTACTAATGGTTACTGAGCAAATATCGCAAACGCATCAACACCAGGTTATAACACATGGCCAGAGGAGATACCTTAATTAAGAGTAAAAGGCGTCTTAAAGTCTAGAGATCCATTGCTTTATTGCACCTTATTTGAGGGACCTGACGGAAAACGCCCCAGTGTCAAATTTCATTGCATCAGCCAGCACGTGTATGCCTTCTAGGAGTAACCAGTAATTACGGGGCGGGGAAGCTTTCTCACGCAAGACGGTTCGCAACTGCGTCACACGATCTCAGGTTCAGGGAGAGAATTTACGTGTTATTACGTCGGAATGATTTAGAACACGTGAGAAGAGATTCATAAAATCTAGAAGCTTAGACGAAAACTTCACTTACACGCATGACTTCTGGGCCGAGTGCATCTACATGACGAGGAATTTTACATTACAAGCACTTTGGTATTAACCAAGCGGTGTTGTATAATTTCACTCTGTGCAGGTTCGTATAGACTGCAAAATATGCACGTAGAATATTCATTGGTATAAATGTATTGTTATTCTTAATATGATCTAAACATGTGCTATGTGAATTATTCATTGGTATAAAGGTATTGTTATTCTTAATATGATCTAAACCTGTGCTATTTGAATGATTGTTGCTTGCATACAAACTTATCTCAACTAGCCCCACAGCAAATAGAAGATAACATCTATCATATTAATTGCTTTATCCCTTACGAAGATAAAGGCAGTCCCATGGCAGAGATTGTCATAGGGAAATGAAGTGTTAGAAGCTTCATCATGAAAGATCCCGCTTTTACGAGGTTAGGTGAACAGTTCCCTTCCTCGCTGCCTTTTTCTTCCCTAGCTTGAGAGCACAACTGAGTGCCCATTTACAGCTGGTAAACTGGAGTGTTCCACAGCCAGGTTTCAATTCCAAAACTATGTAGTTGTGCTACAGAAGAAAGCAACCTGATCGCTTGGCCAGTCGGTCATTCACTTTATCTATTTGTGTAATATAAATGTATTATATGTTATTGTTATTCATCATTGTATGAAGGAACGACTATCCTTGTAGAACACAGTTCTTGTGAAAGAAGACTGACTAAACCAAGTAACTCCTGAAGTTACATAGGTCTAAGTTTACCTATCATGTCTTGACTGTGAGAAAGGAAGTCAGATGAATATAACATTGATATGCCTGACGTGTGACTGTATGAAAGTAAAGTATAAATATCTTATATAACCTGGAAAGTTTGCCTGTAATCTTTAGATTGTATGACATAATAGTCCTCTTATTGTATGAAAGAGGATAATTCTGATATGCCTGGTGTATGCGGTTTGAATGGGAATGATAGCTGTTCCCATATGACAGGAAAACTCATGAAGCCACAATTGTGTCTTCAGACTTTTAGGTTTCTGAGCGGACAACATTCGCAGTTGCAGAATTCAGTGTCCGGCGCCTGACGGTAACAGACAGCCAGTCTTTTGACCGAGCAGCAGAACCAAAAGCCAGAGATCTCGTCAACTCCTAAGCATAAAGGAGCATAGATCAACGCTCGCACGTGTAATGTCATATCGCTGCAGGATGACAGCACCTAACAACCTGCGCCAGGGCTGACAACATCGGATTACAGATAAGTCCAAAAGCATAAGGATTATTTTCCTCCAGAAATCTCAGAGATCTTATTCAAATTCCAACCAGAACTTTCACCTAAATACTAACGGAACTATATTTAAAGTGCCTTCCAGTGTATTACAAAGTGAACATTACATTCAACAATGTTAGGCAACTCTCATGATAGTCACACCAGTGCAAATGATGATTAGTAGGACATACTAGGACTTTTAGTCATTCAGTGTTTATGTCCATATTATTATTTTCGTTTATCTTTTCATTTTCTTTGTGTCATATATGTGGTTTAGGGATTAAATATCTGTACATAAGTTATATCATCTACCAAGTGGTCGAGTGAGTTTCTTACATGTACTGTCTCTTAAATCCATATATGTGTCATTTCCTCAGTATGAGAGGATGGGGGCTTAATAACAATTATAATATTCAGTAAGAATAACAGGGGAGATTTGTCGCAAGGAAACAGAATCCATTCTCATGTGCCCTTCTGAGACATTATCTCTTTGTGAGAATATTCGCCTTCCTTTCACCCCTTACTTGTATAGGAATCTAACAATTAACGAGCCACTTCTGAGATCCTATATATCTTTCTTACATTTCTCAATTTACAACTTTCTTATCCAACTGTGCTGTGACAATTAATGTCCAGTTCGGGATAACGGCGCGACACTGAAATAGTGTAAAATTTACGTTTTTTTTATATTTTGTTATGGTTTGTTTATAATGCAATTTTCACTAAATAGGTCACAATCAACATGCATAACAAATTACAGAAATCAAAAGTAGAAAACCTGCAGAAAATGGATATCAAAGATTTGTTTTGGTTTCATGCGTCAAACATTAATTATTGAAAGTTTAAATTGCAAGTCCACATTTATTACCTTAAAATAACACACCCAATTGTCCCCAAAACATGTTTGAATTGCTTTTATGCTACTTTATTATTATAAATACTGGCTTTAATTTTGCGTAAAGCTAGACTAGAAATGTTAGAGTAAATTTTAGAACAAGAACAAACATTTTATCACAATTAGAACAGAAGATATAATAGTCTGAAATAGTGTAAAATTTACGTTTTTTTTTTACATTTTGTTATGGTTTGTTTCTAATTCAATTTACACTAAAACGGTCACAATCAACATGCATAACAAATTACAGAAATCAAAAGTAGAAAACCTGCAGAAAATGGATATCACAGTTTTGTTTTGGTTTCATGCGTCAAACATTAATTATTGAAAGTTTAAATTGCAAGTCCACATTTATTACCTTAAAATAACACACCCAATTGTCCCCAAAACATGTTTGAATTGCTTTTATGCTACTTTATTATTATAAATACCGGCTTTAATTTTGCGTAAAGCTAGACTAGAAATGTTAGAGTAAATTTTAGAACAAGAACAAACATTTTATCACAATTAGAACAGAAGATATAATAGTCTGAAATAGTGTAAAATTTACGGGTTTTTTTTACATTTTGTTATGGTTTGTTTCTAATTCAATTTACACTAAAACGGTCACAATCAACATGCATAACAAATTACAGAAATCAAAAGTAGAAAACCTGCAGAAAATGGATATCAAAGTTTTGTTTTGGTTTCATGCGTCAAACATTAATTATTGAAAGTTTAAATTGCATGTCCACATTTATAACCTTAAAATAACACACCCAATTGTCCCCAGAACATGAGAGCTAACAATTATCTCAATCATACATCATGAGTTCTGATCCAGTCTGCGCAATGTTTTTCTAATATGTGCTGTTTATGAATTGTCTTACTAGGGAATAGCTTTCTGAACAAAGACATATAAGTCTCTATCGATGCTGTTATTGATTCTTTACTAATTGGTTTACTGTGTGATATTTTGTTGTGTACTTTCTCAAATGCTTCTTTCAGTGAGTTGAATTGTTCTTGGGCAATAAAAGCTATGTTAGTTATATCTTGTTTGTCTGTAATTTTCAGTGTTTGTGTAATGATTGCTCTTGTAAGATCTTTATAAACTTTTTGTGTGAGATATCTGTGGCAGTGATTCCCTATAAATGCTCTGCTATTATAAGCCTGTTGTATGATTTTGTGTTTGGCTAGTACCTATTGCGTCTATTGTATCAGCTACCTGTTCTAGAAGTCTGTGGTGTTTCAAAACAATGCCTAATAAAATATGAAGGTAAGGAGGAGCTACATTTTCAATTTCAATCTCTAACATTGGTTTGTGTAAACAATTATGGTAATGTGCCACTTGCCTTTTATTCCCTTTCCCATATTTCATATATCTATTGTAATCTCTTATCAACATGGCCAAACTTCTTGGTTTGCAAGTTGTATGCTCTCTGGATGTCTTTGATGAAAATGTTTGGTTTGTCTGGAGCTCAAGGAATATACCCATGTCTGTGGTGTCTCCAGCAAAACAAGGAAATAATCCCCGAATAAGAAAACAACAACTTGTTTACCATCCCACTCTAAATATTTTAGTGACTCTATCTGAGCTTTCATGCCATTCATAAATATTTCTAAATTATCATATGTATCTCTGACTCTAGCCATTGATAAAAGGATGGTATTAGATTTAGAATTTGGTTTCTCTAAATTTACTACCTGCATTGTAACTTTGAATGAAAGAAGACATACAAACAGTTACTTAGAATTCGCTGGCAGCCGTCGTGTGCACAGGATTGTCTACCAAAGAACACCAATGGAACAGTCCTTATCTCACACACAATTAAAAAAAAAATTCATATTATAAATAGAAGATTAACAAGACTTGAAAGATAGATCAAATTATGTGGAAGTAATCTATCTATAGCTTTACATGTTTTCTGACGCTTATATACGTAGCTAAATATCATTATAAATGAATGAAAATGCAAAAACAGATGGTGCTTTACAAAAGGTTATTTTTTTACTACCTTATTTAAGATTTGTGGGTATCAGGAATGCGTTTAAAGGGATTTAAATGCTATAAAATCTGGTGACAATATGCTTGTTCTTGTAATGCCACACTCACAAAACTGACTACCACACATTCTCAAGATATGAAACCAAAAAAAAAAGTATGTGGAAATAATCTTTAGCTTCCCTTTCAGAAGTCTTTATAATTATAAACTCAAACGAATGGGCCGATTTTTAGATATTAAATTAATAAAAAGATTACTTATTTTATGAATTTCCTTAAATGATGACGCTGTTTTCAAAAGTCTGTAACTCCGTCAAAACTAATTTCAAACAAATAAAAATGCAATCAAAAGTAGAACACAGAACAAAGTTATAGGACACAAAAGAATTTTAGCGCTGTGTTTATCCAGAACGAGTGTGTAATGATTTATATTTTACTGATTTTACTCACACATCAGCTGATTTTCCCCGCCAAAAACTTAAATAGTCTTTTACGGTGCACACAAACTTTTATACCCGGTATCAGAATTCCGGTCACCGAAACTAAAAGAGCGCTCTGGTATAGGGCACAAACAGCCGTGTCTACTTCTTTATTTCTTACGAGTGCCTGAAAACATACCTTTATGTTTGTTTCATATTAATTTACTATAAGCAGGTTGCCAGTCCCATGGACCACCTCGCGTTAGTAGCATGTTACGACATATCTGTGAGCGCCTGTTACTCAGATACCCGCGGAAACTGCATGAAGCGACCGACTCCTTTGCATCAGCCAATATTATTTAGCTCCTCAAGGACCATAGACCGTCAACAAACACATGACAAGACCTCATGTCACGCGCCATCAGCTCAAGTTCTTTCCGCGTCTTCCTCATCGTTTTCACTTCTGTCTCAGGTTCTCTTCTAACTCCTATGAATGTTTCTTAATATTTGTATCCAGCAAAGAATGTATATTAACGTGTGTATGTTCATACTTAGTTCACTGAAAAGTGTTACCAATTCATTTATTCAAGACCCTTAGACTCTCGCTGGAGGTCTGGCTTAAAAAACATTCACGATAATTCTGTTTTGGCATGTGACATCCGCTCAATGTTGCCCCCTTTGCAGTTTTCTCTTGCTCGTTAAGTGTTCAAACTTTCAGGTACCCAATCTGGCAATTCGCATAGAAGATTTTTAAAAAAGGAAGATGAGTCGGCAGCCTAGACTCCTTTCGGTTTTCTTCGTTCTGGTTCGTATAACTCCGTAACCTTTTTCTATCTTGGATGCCTGTCGCATGAAAATATAATTAATAGTAGGTAAGCTTGACAGCTGTATAGGCGTGATGGACAATAGTGCACACGGACGTGTGATAGTGGTGCGCAAGAGAGATAGGCAGAAGGCACAGGCTGAGTCAGTGAGTTCTACACTAAGAAAACCACACACACAGCTCTTCTTGTTTTCTCTGGCGACAATATTACTCTTTTGCACACACTGTGTCACTCACAAATAGTAGGGTAAAGGAGTAAAGGTAGATTGAGGATTTGGTAGTCTGAACTGAACGAACAATCCTATCGAGGTTAACTCAATTTATTTCAATTTAGAAATGTAAATAAATCAATAAGGATTTTACAGCAGATAATAATAAAGATTATCACGAGAAAACAAACTCACAACAATTTGATGATTTTAAAGAAGAAAAAAAATATTACACAAATAGTGAAAACAAGGATTATGAATGAATTGTGTTAGTAAAGTTCCCGGCAGGCCTGATAAGCTTTTGCTGGAAAATATGTGAAATACTGTTTGTGTGTAAATGAATGTTTGTTCCTTTGTTCCTTTGGTGTGAATGTTGGAAACAACTTATATCCTGGGGGTCTCTTGGAAAAATATATCGTAATCCAATGCTTGAAATTAACTTCACTGGTCGAATAAGGTATCCACAAAGGGCACAGAATCTGAACACGATTTTATAAATCCAAGGTTGGTGTAACGACTTCACTGTTCGAATAAGGTATCCACAAAGGCACAGAATCTGAACACGATTTTTATAAATCCAAGAAAGGTGTAACGTATCCACAGTTGATGCGATATCCACAGATAACGAATTTGCTTCCAAAGGTGGGATGGAAGGTTAAAATGGGTGGAGTATGGTAGGGTGAGGTTTGGTGTTGAGAATGTTTGAAATACTTGAAATAATTGAAGGGAATTATTGTGACTGGTGGACGAGGACTATATGGCCACTGACCAAAGGTAACCTCTTTTCAGCAATACGAGACAAGACTTGCACTGCGTAAATCTGTTAGACAAAACAAAAATACATGTGTAACTACTCTTCTGCTGCAACACGCAGATTACTACAGAAACAATTTAAGCAGTGTCCAGCGTAGGCATGTTGGTATCCATGCATGCGTCTCGTTCTTAAAATAGGTCAGTCCGTTCTTAAACATTCCTGTCTGCTGTGAATGAATTAGCTGGCCAGTCCATGTACATACACAAGAACAAGGGTCACATGAGGGCGCGCTAGAGAATCCTTCTTTGCTTTCCACCGTTCATTCCTTCCAGCATTCATAATAATATGCTCATACATTAATGTTACAAACATTGAAAAGTAACATGATCATTGAAATTATAAATGATACAAACATTGTAACATAACATCGCTTTAAAATACAAGCAGTGAAAATAAATGAATTTTCGTAAGCATTTATGATACATACATGGTAAAGAAACCCCGTTTATATAATACACTTAGACTTTCACCATGATAGTAATATATTTCATTAGACTTTCACCATGATAGTGATATATTTCATATCTATATATTTGAGCTAATTTCCTATATACTGGAAAAACGAATACATACCCGCTCCGGAGTTTTATATTCTGTAAGTTAAACTAGAGGGCACTTTGTTTGTTTAACTCAAGTCTCCCTATGCACAGTTTTACTTTACAAGACTAAGAAATGCGTCTTTCTCTTCCCGTATGCTTAACACCAAGTGAAGTCTAAAACTAAGTTTATGGAAGTATGGTAATACTGATTGCTTAGCTCACTTTAATTAAGTTTTTGTGTTGTGCGAACATTTATATGGAAATCAAAAGATATCAAGTTTAACACAAATCAGAATTTTTAATTCAAACGTCAAGTCTCTTCTAATGTATGGCTTGAAACACAGAGAGGAACAAAAACAATGAAAGAGTTACAGGCTTTCATACAGGGGCTTGCGTAGAATAGAAGGGTTGAAGCGGTACGATCAATCACCAGTGTTGTACTGATAACTTCTTCGTTCGCCCTCAGACTTCTACATTAATGACTGTAATAAAGGCATTTCCAAACAGTTTTTCGTTGAGAGAAGAGAGTTGTTGCCATATGCCACTCCGTTGTACTGATAACAAGAACCAGACAGGTGCCAGTGCAACAAATGGTGAGAAGAAGAGAGGGCGAAGGAAAGGGCAAACATTGAGGATACATATTGGTAACAGTACAAGGCAGTCCTTTTTCTGGAATTTCACAGTAAGAGAGGGAGACAAGAGAAAGAGCGACTGAAGAACACGCAGAAAAGATAACTAGAGATAGCCATGAATGGGATGAGAAAGACATGGAAGTTGACAGTACGGGATGGGAGGACTTAGCATGAAGTTATTGAAGACCTATGCTCCGTGGGAAGCTGAAGGGCGATAATGATGATGTGTGAACATTTACATTTCATACCCTGTGAACCACTTTTCTCTGTCTGTCTCTCCGTCTGCTGTGTGTCTGTGTAATTATTATACTCTTTGTCTGTTCATATGATAAGATTATGACAGTTATAGCTGTGCTGGGTGTACCTTCTCACCTACTAAAAGGTAAGGGTAGTCTCATAGCAGATACTGCCGTGGGAGAGTGAAGTGTTAGAGACTTCCCTAACTCAAGAGCAAAGTGAGGTACCCATTTACAGCTGGGTAGACTGGAGCGTGATGATACCGTGAATCGAACCTGGTACCTTAGCCGCGAGAGACCAGCGCTGTAACCACTCTGTCAGTCAGACACTCTCTCACCTACTAGCTTTCTTTATGTACTTTCTTTCATATATCCTTTCTTATAAACCTCCTACGTGCTGTTAAAAAAGTATTATGCGTGTAATCCGTAAAGCTGCAAATTTATTACATTTTGAAAGTTGCTGACAATCAACGCGTAAAATCAGACAATAGAAAAACATGTTACATTTTGAACATCGATTTGAACGTGAGAAATTGTAATGATTTTTTAAAATCTTCGTCGTTACATTCGGTGGCAAGTTGATAATCTATAATCTATTTTACGCTTCTGAAAAGATAACATTGCATATCTAGTTGTTGTTGTTGTTTAACCAACGTTCCTTAACTTGTCGCTCTTTCGCAGACAATGTCGAGTTAGTAGATTTAGTACAACGATCTTGAAGAAGCCGTCAGTTCAAATCGATTTAATAAGTGTGGCATTCATGTTGAAAGAAGTAGCTTTAATAAGTAAATTAAAAAATGAACGCTGGTGCTTGGCTGATTCGGATACATAAATACTTTGTCACTGGGAACCACTTTCTGACATTAGGCAGGAGTAAGGACTATTATCTGCTGACCATATTCAGAAATTAGAACCATATGAGCTGACCACTTTCAGAATCGGAAACAGTTACCTGTTGAGCATATTAAGAACCCCAGAATATTATCGGTTGAAGACGTGCAGAGTTCATGAACATAGCTTCCTTTATGACAATTCAGAAATCAGGAATACTAACTATTCTTAACGATTATAGATTAAGAACATTAACTATTAACAAGAAGAAATAAAAAAACACTTCAAATTCGGAGACTACAACTGTTGTTGCCGTCCAAACGGACCTACTTGAACCATCCAGTTTCGGAGACTACAACTTTTGTTGCGGTCCAAACGGACCTACTTGAACCATCCAGTTTCGGAGACTACAACTTTTGTTGCCGTCCAAACGGACCTACTTCAACCATCACTGCCTGAAACAGACATGAAGAGAACTGTAAGTACATAGTGTGCCATCATGAATGTAAGAAACATGTATACGGAATCAATGATTTTAATAAATATACGGAATCTGTGAATACAACACATATATGGAATCTATGAATATAACGAATATATAGAATCTATGAATGTAACAAATATCGAAATATACGGAATATATGTATATAACAAATATACGGAATCTTTGGTTGTAACAAATATACTGACTAAATTAATGAAAAAAATAAACAAACTCAATTAATGTAAAAAATGAACTGAGCCAATTAATGTAACAAATATAGGAAATATATAAGGAATCTATGAATGTAACGAATACAGGGAATCTATGAATGTAACAAATATAGGGACTCTATGAATGTAACAATTATAGGGAATCTATGAATGTAACAAATAAAGGGAATCTAAGAACGTAACAAATATCCAGAATTTATTAATGTAACAAAGATACGGAATCTATGAATGTTACAAATATCCAGACGCTATGCATGTAACAAATATCTAGAATATTTGAATGTAACAAATATCCAAAATCTATTAATGTAAAAAATATATGGAATCTATGAATGTAACAAATATAGGGAATCTATGAATGTAACAAATAAAGGGAATCTATGAATATAACAAATATAGGGAATCTATGAATGTAACAAATATAGGGAGTCTATTAACGTAACAAATATATGGAATCTATTAATGTAACAAATATATGGATTCTATGAATGTTACAAATATACGGAGTCATTGAATGTAGCAAAGATAGGGAATCTATGAATGTAACAAATAAAGGGAATCTTTGAATGTCACAAATATACGGAATCTATTAATGTAACAAATATACAGCATCTATGAATGTCACAGATATATGGATTCTATTAATGCAGAGGTTTTCAAACTTTTTTTGTCCGCGGCCCCCTTGACCTGTGCATAAATCACCGCGGTTCCTCTCTATACTACGAAGATCTATATTTATTGATGGACCTTGGCTCATAATATCGAGCCCAACACTTTTCCCAAGCCACCGCGACGCCCTTAGCCGAGGGCTGCAAGAATGAAAACTAGCTGGGGTAAAAATATTTTAAAAGCGAGTCTTTTTATGTTTTGAAATGTGCTTTCAAGAGCGCTAAAATATATAAATCAAGTTAAGACATTCGAGGTAATTTAAAATATTTGTTTTAAAAGTTTTCAAGGGATTTAAATCGCGAAAAGAATTTAAAGCGTGTAAAAGTAAATATGTCCAGCTTATTCACTGTTATTGTAAACTAGCAACAACCCGTCAAAATTGACAGGTTTTTAATTGCAACCATCTTATCTGTTTGATCCATAACAACAAGTCTGCAATACTTTAAATTAAAATTTTGTCTTGAAGAAACAATCAAAAACTTACATTTTAAGGTTATTTTTTGTAGTGTGAGGTTTTTATTGGCTCTAGGATCAGTATAGAACTGACAATTACAGAAATAGAATTTCTGCAGAAAATGGTGAAGTCCCAGTGTCTGAGAGAACTACTGGTATCACAAATTAGTTACAGCTGTGAATGATCATATATATATATATATAACAAGTCTTCCAATTATAGGAACAAAATTTTATCAGCTGTGCTGTTACTCAATTATAGTAAATGTATCAGCTGTGCTGTTAATTACGTATATATATATAAAATTTATCAGCTATGCTCTTATTCTTGTCTCTTGCTACGCTAACTCAGTTTGTCGTCCTTGACAGTTAAATGCTCGCAATTGCCGACGGAACTGGTACTAATGTGTACTCATCTCTCAAAAGTTCTGTCCTTCTTAGTTTGATTCACACAACACCTGCTGAGGATCGTTTCGTTAGCCCACCCAAGACTGAGGGGGACTAAAGATGCAGCTCCTGTGCAATCACTATGCTCCTGCGAAGTTTCAGTTAGCTGGATTGACTGGACATACAACCACAGGTTGGATGACACGAATAAAACCTGTAACAAGTAAAAATAGGGGCTAATTTCTGTCCTCAAACCCACCTGTTTCTATTGTGTATGAGATGAGCGTATCACAAGTGTCTGCATGTAGGATGAATGACAACATGGCTCAGTATGAGTCAGCTATAGCGAGACAAGACAGGTGTCTACTTGCAAAACATTCTTTCTGATAAATTAATACATGAATACATCCAATAATATAAATTCAATACATGAATACATCCAATAATATAAATTCAATACATGAATACATCCAATAATCTGTACACCTAGGTGTGATACAACCCTTTCCTTCCCCCTATAATATACCAGGCCCTCTCTGACAAGTGCTATACTGGCTGGTAACATATATCCTAACAATATTGTTGTGTTCTGATGATAGGAGTTATATGAGACAATAGATTGGAGTTAGATGAGTCCTAACAAGGACTGTTTTGGTTATATTTTCAGTTGGTTTTCGTCTTCATCAATCATATCAGGAAATACAATCATTATACCTAATTCCCCAAGATACAATCAGTAACCTGATACATTCATAGTGAAACAATTTATATTAAATATATACAGGTGTAGGTAGTATAAATGACACACAACAAATACAAACATTATATATCTGCTGTAGACCCATTTTCCTACAAGTTTATAGTAAATATATTTACCCTCTAAGATTTAAACAGGCCAGACGACTTTAGTGAAGCAAGAGTTCCCGGTCAATGCAGGTGAGCAATAAATCAGTCTGACAGCTTCTCTTCTCCAGTCGGTCGTCTAGCTGGCTTCGTGTTGGTGTGTGTGAGAGTTTGAATAAAATCTCGCACGTAAATATAGGTAGATGCGGTAACTTTTACTGCTTAAGGAAGGCTGTTGATTGGTTCTCGGCGTGGCAAGCTGATTGGCTATATGCGGTTCCGTACAATTCGCCGTACAATCCGTGACCGAGACGAGTCCCGAAAAAACAGGGCTTATGCCTAATTTTATTCTGTTTTCCGCCATATTGGGAGACAAGATGGCCGTGACCGAGATCGCGTCCCGAAAAACAGGGCTTATGCCGAATTTTATTCTGGCTCAGAGACTGGTGAACGTTGCTCGTTGATTGGCTGGGGCCTATTTGTATCTCGACATAGTATATTAACTAAGAAGTGGGTTTACACACTCGTTTCACGACATAGCCCCATCCTTTCGCTAGCTGTGACCTGTCATAGCTGACGTGTAAACACCTGCTGTAGTTAATTATTTTGCGTCTGTCCTTCCAGAGTAACAGGGTGTCGACTTAAACAATCAGCTCCTACATTGTCTCTTCCCGGAATGTAATTCACGGTAAAGGAATAAGGCGCCAGAAGCAGACTCCACCTTAACAATCTCGAATTTAACTTTCTAGATGCGGCCAAGAATGTTAAAGGCTAGTGATCGCTATGGACAATGAAGTGTGTCCCATACAGGTAAGGTGAAAATTTGTCGATGGACCAAATTAGAGCCAAACAGGTATGTACTTCTGATAGAACCCACATAATGACACAAATGATCTCACATCTTTCTTCGTTTGAGGTCTGGGTGCCTTCTTTAACTTCTCTATATTCTTTGGGTCAGGAGACATATGACCTGTAGAAATAGTGTGAACTAGGAATTCCAACTCCTTACAACCGATATAGCACTTGGTTGGACGTGCAGTCAATCCAGTTTCTCTCAGTCTGTCAAACAACATGGAGAGCGCCACTATATGCTCTTCAAATGTGTTTGTAGCAACAAGAATGTCATCCATAAAGTTAGTGATATGGGGATTTTGTAGAGGTTCCAACAGTTTCCTCATCATTCTTGAAAAGATACTTGGAGCATTTTTCAGTCCAAAGGGTAGTACATTAAACTCGTAGTGTCCGTCTGATGTACTAAATGCCAGCATTTTCCTAACTTCTGGTTTCACTGGTATTTGGTAGTATCCCTTGCTTAGATCTACCTTCGATAAATACTTAGCCTTACTCAGTGTAGAGAACAGCTGGTTGGTGTCAGGTAATGGGTCCACCTGAGATTCTGTGATCGCATTTAGCTTCCTGTAGTCAATACATAACATGTGTTCACCACTAGGCTTCCTTAATAGCACCACACTTGAGCTGTGGGGAGATTCAAACTTTTAAATAATTTTCTTAATTTAAGAGATAGTCTATCTCATCCTTGAGTGCTTGTGCTTGCTATTGTTCAGTCCATGTCCGCAGCAATGCTTCCAGTGGACCGTGTATGGGGACCGCCAAACAACAACGTTGCCGGACCCACACCTATTTCTATTGTAAGGGGCAGTATACCGAAGTGGGGCCTGTCTCCATCAATTGTTTGGTACAGCCCTGGTTCCTACCTCCTATGGTTCGGGTTTGTTTCTGCAGCTTTTTTAATACTGGTTGCTGACTAACCAAATTTTCCAAATGATCCAGGCCATGGTGTTCCGACAAATATCTAGTCGGGGTGGGATGTCTCTCGTCCCCTCTCTGTACAAAACGGAGAGTTGCCATGGTTACTGGTGTAACAGTAGACTTGTTATTTTGTTTTCTCTTTATCACTGCATCTACCTGTTGTTTTCTCTTATGTGTTTTCTTGGTGGGCCTACGTCCGCAACAATGCTTCCCTAGGTCCTGTAACTGGTCTACGCTTCTGAATGAGGTTACCTGGTTACATTCTGAACAGGATTTCATATACCAACTTATGTCTTCAATTATTCCTGGCCAGTAATATCGCAATGCTATATTTTGACCAGTGGCCCCTTTTCCTCTGTGACCACTCCCTGATGTAGCATGCTCTTGCTCCATAATTTCCTCCCTGTAGAATTTTGGCACTACCAGCTGTCCATGCCCTTTAGGTCCTTTTCCCGCTTGTCTGTAGAGTAGGCCATTTTCCATATAGTAGTCTCCTTTCTCTGGAGGTTTATGGGCCTTTGGCAATTTGCCAAAACAAGGCTTCAATGTGCTGTCTGCTGTTTGAGCCTTTTTCATCTTTATACGATGAATGTTTATTGGATCTCCCTCCTCCTTTTTGGTGCTCGACCTGGTATGGTTTGCTGCCATGACAACAGGTTTTATTGGGTCACCCAAAAAGACATATTTACATCCTATTACCAGCGGGTATATAGGATCATCACTCACTGCTGCTCGGATCACTCCTTCCACATAGCGAGTTCTCACGTTGATCCTTGCTATGGGAAGTGTCATGGTGCCGGTTCCCTGCATTGCCCCTTGTATGTCCACTGTTTCTGTGGTAAGTTGATCAGAGTGCACTAGGGTTGCACTCACGACTGAGTCGAATTCCAATGCGGAATCATATAAGCACTGAATTTTAGTGCCATTACATGTCACTTCCTCACAGACAGGGGGATGATGGAGGTCATTCTGACTAACTGCCAGTTCCTTCCTTCTCTTGTTCCCTGTTGTAAGACACGCAGCGAGATAAGGAGGGTTGTTCCTTTTGCAGTAATGTGGTTACTCATTAGACAAGTTTTACACCACTTTCCTTCCTTCCGGTAAGGTGTCTTATCCGATCTTAGAGGGTTTTTGTCCTTTTGGTCAAATCTTTGTTTGTCCCTTGTGGTATGGTCCTTTTGTTCATATTTGGAATAGTTTTGTGATGATTTGAAGTTTTCACCCTGCTTCTTCTTATTTCCTAATAATTCTGCCTGAGCTGCTTGATATCTCTCAGCAACAGTTACAATATCTTCCAATCTCTCTGCTCCTTGTTCCATGATAAACTTCCTCATTTCTTGAGGCATGGACTCCTTCACTTGCTCCATCATTATCATTTCTTTCAGATCCTGACACTTTCCTAAACTACTCCATTTTTCCAAATAGGTTTCCAATCTAGCAGAGAATTGGTGATAGTTTTCTCCTGGAAGAAGTTTAGCTGGTCGGAAATTCTTTCTATACGATTCTGAGTTTTTTTCGTATCTCACAAGCAATGCCTGCTTCAGGATTTCATAATCTTCCTGGTCATCTCTTGAGAGCTTCAAATATACATCGTAGGCCACACCTCTCAATCCCTGAGATAGTTTAAGACTCCACTTTTCTTTCACTAAGCCATAGGTGGTGGCAAGTCTCTCATATCTATCCAGGTACGACTCAATGGCGTCTTCTTTCTCAACAAATGGGTCCAGATGAAAATTCATGGCCCCACTTGAGGTGCTCTGGCTGGCGTTACTCTCAGAGTGAGTTGAGCTACCACCATTATTGCCAGTAGTTGCCTGAATTTCAAGCTCTTTTAATCTCAACTGATGGTCTCTCTGCTTGTAATTTCCTTTCCTCGGCGTCAATTTTCTTTGCCTCATTCTCAGCTGCTAATTTCCTTTCTTCAACTTCTAATCTTTTGGTTTCTCTCTCAGCATCCAGTCTTTTGCCTTCTCTCTCAGCTTCCAGTCTTTTGGCTTCTCTTTCAGCTTCTACTTGCAATTTCCTTTCCTCTCTATCCATGTGTTTGTCCACTTCTGTTGTGACATACTGAATAAGAGCATCACCTGTCATATTTAATTCCTTACCCATCTGCATGATTGCAGTTCTAAACTTCACTAGGTCAGACATGACGTTACTTAGAGAGGGTATGTAAATTTACTATATCCAAATTATTGTAATTAAACTTAATTAATTTAATTGAACAAATAGTTTCCGTGCAACTTTGTGAGCATCAACTATTTACTGAGCACTAAATGGTACTCCTCCTAAGAAAACAATAAAAAATCCTATTATTGAATTTTTTCAAAAATGTGTTTCTTTTATTATTTATGGGTGGCACAAGATAGAGTGTAGATAGATGAATAGACTACGTATGGCTCAAGGTATATAGAAATATCCCAGGAACGAGCCCCCAGTGTAGCGTGAGGTTTTTATTGGCTCTAGGATCAGTATAGTACTGACAATTACAAAAAAAGAATTTCTGCAGAAAATGGTGAAGTCCCAGTGTCTGAGAGAACTACTTCTTCTTCTTCTTCTTCTTCTTCCGTCCTTAGCCAAAGACCGACCAAGCAGTCAGAGGCCATCACGCCTTGTGGCGTCTTAAGGGCAACAGCAGATTGATTTTCTCTGTTGTAGTTTCCCATCACGCCTAGCGGCGTCTTTAGGGCAACAACAAATAGATCCATCTGCCGTTGTTTCCGTAATCGGTGTGACAAGCCAACGAGTAGAGAGGAGACAGTCATAAATTGTCACCCCCGCTGTGTAACTAACTGTGATATTAAAACAAGGAAACAGATTTTACTTAACAATGATAAAATTGACAAGTCGTTCAAATACAATTTCCTTATTATTTATTTAGTATATACACTATCTAATCTTGTGCTGAAGGGTGGATGTTGAAAAATGGAATGTAATGGATTTGTAAGTTTACAAATGATATATCTATATATATCTATATATATATATCTATATATATATATATATATATATATATATATATATATATATATATATATATATATATATATATATATATATATATATATATTTATTTATTTATTTATTTATTTATTTATATTACAAGTCTTCCAATTATAGGAACAAAATTTTATCAGCTGTGCTGTTACTCAATTATAGTAAATGTATCAGCTGTGCTGTTAATTACGTATATATATAAAATTTATCAGCTATGCTCTTATTCTTGTCTCTTGCTACGCTAACTCAGTTTTTCGTCCTTGGCAATTAAATGCTCACAATTGCCGACGGAACTGGTACTAATGTGTACTCATCTCTCAAAAGTTCTGTCCTTCTTAGTTTGATTCACACAACACCTGCTGAGGATCGTTTCGTTAGCCCACCCAAGACTGAGGGGGACTAAAGATGTAGCTCCTGTGCAATCACTATGCTCCTGCGAAGTTCCAGGCAGCTGGATTGACTGGACATGCGATCTCAGGTTGGATGACACGAATAAAACCTGTAACAAGTAAAAATAGGGGCTAATTTCTGTCCTCAAGCCCACCTGTTTCTATTGTGTATGAGATGAGCGTGTCTCAGGTGTCTGCATGTAGGATGAATGACAACATGGCTCAGTATGAGTCAGCAATAGCGAGACAAGACAAGTGTCTACTTGCAAAACATTCTTTCTGATAAATTAATACATGAATACATCCAATAAAATAAATTCAATACATGAATACATCCAATAATATAAATTCAATACATGAATACATCCAATAATCTGTACACCTAGGTGTGATACAACCATTTCCTTCCCCCTATAATATACCAGGCCCTCTCTGACAAGTGCTATACTGGCTGGTAACATATATCCTAACAATATTGTTGTGCTCTGATGATAGGAGTTATATGAGACAATAGATTGGAGTTAGATGAGTCCTAACAAGGACTGTTTTGGTTATATTTTCAGTTGGTTTTCGTCTTCATCAATCATATCAGGAAATACAATCATTATACCTAATTCCCCAAGATACAATCAGTAACCTGATACATTCATAGTGAAACAATTTATATTAAATATATACAGGTGTAGGTAGTATAAATGACACACAACAAATACAAACATTATATATCTGCTGTAGGCCTATTTTCCTACAAGTTTATAGTAAATATATTTACCCTCTAAGATTTAAACAGGCCAGACGACTTTAGTGAAGCAAGAGTTCCCGGTCAATGCAGGTGAGCAATAAATCAGTCTGACAGCTTCTCTTCTCCAGTCGGTCGTCTAACTGGCTTCGTGTTGGTGTGTGTGAGAGTTTGAATAAAATCTCGCACGTAAATATAGGTAGATGAGGTAACTTTTACTGCTTAAGGAATGCTGTTGATTGGTTCTCAGCGTGGCAAGCTGATTGGCTATATGCGGTTTCCGTACAATCCGCCGTACAATCCGTGACCGAGACGAGTCCCGAAAAAACAGGGCTTATGCCTAATTTTATTCTGTTTTCCGCCATATTGGGAGACAAGATGGCCGTGACCGAGATCGCGTCCCGAAAAACAGGGCTTATGCCGAATTTTATTCTGGCTCAGAGACTGGTGAACGTTGCTCGTTGATTGGCTGGGGCCTATTTGTATATCGACATAGTATATTAACTAAGAAGTGGGTTTACACACTCGTTTCACGACATTTTTGAGAAAATGATGAGTTAAATCCGTTTCCCGAATGAAACTGGACAGAAGAGTATCTTGATTGTCTGTTGATTTAATCTGCATCTCTGCACCTTCCTGTCTCCAGTTCATGTACTGTTTATCAATTGTGTTGTTTCATAATTAAACTGTTCATGCACACCGTCATTTGCGCACTTTTCTATTTTCGGGAGAATACATATAAGGGAAACAATACAATTATTGCCTACCTTTCAACCACAGTTGCACCCCTTAGCTGTGGCTGAAAGTTAATGTACTCTCTCGAAAATAGAAAAGTGCGCAAATGACGGTGTGCATGATGTGACCGACCGACCGACGTTCTTACGGCGGGAATTATGGTATTGGATATATATATATATATATATATATATAATATATATATTCGATATATATATATATATATATATATATATAATATATATATATATATATTCGATATATATATATATATATATATATATATATATATATATATATATATACGCAGAGTCAGTTGTAGGGATTTTTCAAGGTGATAAGAGGCCTCGTTAAAAAGATAAAAAATAAGATACAAGATAAAGATAAAAAAATAAAGATTAAAGATGAAAGAAAAGAAATTAGAGACAAGGATTAACAGATAAAAGATAACGGTAAAACATCAAAATTCAAGATAGGATTAGCAGATAAGCGATATGATAATATACATCCACAAAATATAAAAGCTGAAGATAAAAGATAAGAATAAAAGATAAACATGAACATGAAGATACAATATACAAGATTTATAAAAATTAATATAAAAGATAAAAGAAAAGAAATTACAGATGAGGATTAACAGATAAATGATTAAGTGAAATCATTAAAATTCCAGATAAAATTAACATAAAAGCGATAACAGATAAGCGTTAACGATAAAAGATATCCATAGAACATAAATGCTGAAGATACAATGTAAGGATAAAAGATAAAGATAAAATAAAAATAAAGATACAATATAAAAGATACAGGAAAGAATACACATATATGTTTAGTCTCTGTCGGTCGCTCTCTCACTCACTCGCTCGCTCTGCATTACACTCTCTACTTTTCATTGCATGTAGGTCATGTTCAGTACGACAGATGCCGAATACCACTATTAAACTCTATTTACATTACAAGCCTGAACGTCACAACCAATTCCGTTATGATAATTTAATTAAGGGGAGGTTTAACCCCCAAAATTGAAGAATTTCATTGAAAATATCAAATTTTAGATATATATTGCACTGGAAAGTACATTCATTTGCCATCATTTCTGTATGCTTATTTTCACTAAAACCTTTGTGGGTGATTTTATATAAATTTTTAAAGTATGTCAGGTAAGTGTATTTGTACCTAATTATATATGCAAAATATACAAATTGGTATATCTTCGCTTCTAATGCATGGATTTTAAAATTGTTTCGGTATTCATTTTCCTGAAGCAAACAGAATTAAAGTTTTTTAAACATCGTTTCATGTGTAAAAATAATTTTGACTGGCTAATTTTTATTAACCATGGGGTTCTTTGATGGGTCGTCCAAATAATAACGTGAGTGGTGGGATACTTCCTTATACGCAAATAAAGCTGCATGTAAGAACGAATCCAAGGATTCTGGTTTCTCCTGTGCGAGCTTCCGTATAATTGTAAGTAGAGTCCCATTATTTCTTTCCACTTGTCCATTGGATTGTGGATGATAAAATGTGTGGACGAGTATATTTTTAAAAATACTAAAATGAGCATTGAATATTTGTTACGTTTCAAATCTTTGACGGTCAAAATCTCTATGTTCTAGCAGAGGCGGATCTACTATGAAGCTACTGAAGCTTGAGCTTCAGGGACCCCAAGTCCAGTTTTTTCCTTAATACGGTTCTTTCCAATCCCCTCAACATTTTTTTTTAATAAAAAGGACCCCTCCAAGAGCTCATGTTTCAGGGCCTCCAAAATACAGATTCGCCACTGTGTTCCACTTATCGTAGAGATTGGCGCAACTTTGCCTGCAGCTTCCATTCTTGGTCCATTTTATTCTAGTAAAGGTTTGACCGGCAGTAGTATTGCCAAGTTCAAATTTAAATTTTTTTAAATGTACAGTAAGGTGGACATAATTCCATTAAAGTAAGGGAAATAATAAACTATGAGTAATAGCTGTGTTTTGCGTTAGAAAAGCCGGTGTCGGATGGTGAATGATGATGGGCCCATTAAATCAATGTGTTTCATCAAACAGCTAGGTGAACAAATCTTTGTTTTGATCACAACTGTAGTAATAACTAATCTCCTTGTGAGGTTTACATCAGGAATTTAAAGTGGTCAAACTATATTTCAAGTGGTCGGAGTCGCTAAAAGGTATGGTACCGGGTTCGCTACCAGTACAGGGAATATAACTGATGGTCTCTTTTTTTCATAAAAAAACAGTGGTTCCTAATGATGTTATACTCCCCCTGATCTCCCGGTTAGTGAGATTGGAGGCCTAGTCTTCTCGAATAAGAGATCCCATGTGCGAGTTGCGCACGTTAAAATTCCCTCGCCAGTTTGAAAACGTAAAGAGTAGGCCATACGGTCGCTGCAAATAGCAACAATTTAAAAATTAGGAAACTTACCTACCACAAATTTTTTTTTCATAGAATGCGTGATTCTTGTATACACACTTTAGGATTTTCGCCGGTGCAACGGTGTTCGTGCACTCTGCTGAGATCCTCCTTGTGTGATATAAGGGAGTAAGTCGGAGCACTGATGGAGTTGTCCGTATGCAATGAAGATGATCCTTAAAACAAACCAAACCAAACCAAAGTATATTTTCGTCAACGATGAATTTTACCGCGCTGAAGTGGCAACATTTCCAAACAACAAATATACTGTTACTTATTTAGTCATTCCCCTTCTACCATGAGGTGTAGAGGTTTGGAAGAGAAAGCGCCAGACGGTCCTATCGGCTGTCTTCCTCTTTGCCTGGTTCCATTCTAGTCCTCGGTCCTTCAAGGATTGTCTAATGTTCTCCTCCCAGCGGACTCTTGGTTGTCCTGGAGGTCTGGATCCCTGGCTCTTAGATGCCCATGCTTGTCGTGGTAGCCGATCTTCTCCCATTCTGCAGACATGGCCAAACCATCTTAGTTGGGACTGTTCTACTTGGGTCTGCAGGGGGTGGGATTTTAGGCCTTGCCGTATCGTCTGGTTGCGGACCATTTCTCTTCTTTTTACTTCAACCACTTTTATCAGATACCTCATTTCTGAGGTCTGGATCTGGCTTTTGTGGGTTGTAGTCATTGCCCATGACTCGCATCCATACGTCAAGACTGGGACATAGGTGAAGCGGTATACAGCCATCTTCGTTTTCTTTCCAACTTCTCAAATATACTGTTATGAACTTTAATCCTAAAACTAGCGAAAAATAAAAATAAAAAAGTTTTTAGGGATCCACTTACTGTTCTTACCAAATGTCAGGGCCGGATTGAGACACAGTGAACCCCTAAGCTATAGGAAGCAATGGAAGCCTTATTAGACAATTGGTAACAGAAAATAAGGCCGTGTAATAACTTAGCTTGGCAAGAATACCGACATGATGCGTAACAAATCCATGGGAGGTGGGCTGAAGGGTTGCTCCAATAGAGTTTATATAATATGCTTATAATATTTCGGTTTCAAGAAATGTATTATAGCAAAAAATACTTCAATTCTTTCCCCCACAGAGTCAAGTGAGTTGTCACAGAGGTTTTATGATCATTGAATTGCCTATTCTTCTTCTTCGATCCTTAACCACCGACCGTCAAAGCAGTCAGCGGCCATCACGCCTAGTGGCGTCTTGTAGGGCAACAACAAATTGATTCCACTTTGCACGGTCGGTGGCCATCCTTCGTACAGTGCCCCAACTCTGGTTCATTCTTTGCATCTCAGCCTCCACAGTCCTCCGCCAAGTTGTTTTTGGTCGGCCTCTCTTTCGCTTTCCTTCAGGGGTCCAAAGCATAGCTGTTCTTGTGATGGCATCGGAATCTCTTCTGAGGACGTGACCAACCCAGCTCCAGCGTCTGCCAGCTATGATGGTATGCATGTCCTCTTGCTTGCTACGAGTAAGCAGATCGTGGTTGGTGATGGTATTCGGCCAAAAGATTCGGTGAATTTTTCTTACGCATGTTGTGTGAAAAGAGGACAATTTTGACATTTCCTTCTCTGTGACTCTCCAACATTCCGCACCATAGAGAAGCACAGAAAGCACGCAACTCTGGTATAATCTTAATTTTGTGCTTGTGCTGTATTGGGAGGACTTCCAGATGTTATTTAGGCTAAAGAAAGCTGTTCTTGCCTTATTCATTCTGATGTTGATGTCTTTGCCTGCCCCACCGTCTGGTGTTACTATGCTTCCTAGGTATGTGAAGGTATCTGTCTGTACCAGTTGCTGATTCCTTACTAATATGGGCTCAGGGTTGCTCACATTGAGCGTCATGACCTCAGACTTCTTTAAATTGATGTTCAAGCCCACCTGCTGGCTAAATTTATTAAGTCTATCCGTTTTTTCCTGGATGTGTTGATGTGAATGTGCCAGCAGTGCAATGTCATCTGCATATTCCAGATCTTCCAATGTTGAAAATGTAGTCCATCTTATTCCTCTTGGACTGCCCTCTGTTGTCTGGCGCATTACCCAGTCTATGACTGTTAAAAATAGAGTGGTTGATAAGGGGCATCCCTGTCGTACTCCTGTCTTCACCTCGAAGGTTAGGTTGCTCTGCCCAACACTACACGTAAAGTTGGCATAGAGGCTTTTTATGATTGACACTATGCAGCTTGGAATTCCATAAGCCCTCAGTATTTTCCATAAACTGTCCCTATGTATGCTGTCAAAAGCCTTTTCAAAATCAACAAAATTTATGCAAAGCTGTCTTTGCCATTCTGAGCACTGCTCTATAATGTTCCTGAGAGTGAATATATGGTCTACACATCTTCTGTTCTTTCTAAATCCTGCTTGTTCTTTCCTCAGTTTGTAGTCTACTGCCTTTGAAGAATTGCCTATATCCTCTTCTTTTTCTTTCACCCGTATCCTCTATTTTATTATCTCTCTTTACCTTTTTAGTGTATTTTTTTCGCATTCATTCGTTTGCGAAAAATATTTTCTTCCTCATTCTCAACTTTACCGGTTTCTTTCTCATACTGGTAAACGCATTTATGACATAACGTATCAGTCTCTACACTAGACGGGAGAGCGTTAAATGCATTCTATGGCATTACGTGTCAGTGGACCAAACTGTGAACATATTCGGCTGGCCAGATATAGGAGCAGACATATGTCTATAGCCATCCCTTGCACCAGACGATTTGGCGTGAGAAGGCATTCGGTCAATCGCTGCAGATTGATGAAATACACCGTGAATATTCGCTTTTGCCAGACATATAGGCAACAAATTTGTCTGCATTTTCACCTGCCACAACGAGTGGTGTAGGCTGAACGCTCAGAAAGGCGCGATAACTGACATCTCCTCGACGCAGTTTGAGACATTTGTCTGGAAATCCCAGCTGACAAGGCACTCACGGTTGGCCTGGTCCGCGCGAGGTGTGAAAACGCACGAGTGTCAGTTCATGGTAGTCTTAAGTTACGTAGTGTTAGGAAAGACGAGAGTTTGAGACTTAATTCACCTAGTAACTTCGCAGTCAAGACTAGAACAAGCCTTCGTTCGATTCCTAAGAATCTCTGTTAATAGAGATGGCATTTAGTTTGGTCGAAGTGGTTTAAGTTCTTAGTAGTTCTGTGTTGAGGTAAATATTATATTTATATTTAGTATTTTGTGAAGTGTTTAAAGTGTTAAATCGCTTATTTTATTTCACTAGTTATAATTGGTGCAGAGCGCTTAATTTATATAGTCTGTATTATTTTATAGTGACGAGTTACAGTGGAAAACAGAAATTATATTTCTAGCTTAAACTCAGACGGCTATTAAGGAATTTAATTTTACTGCTAAAATAATCAGACGAGAATAAACTTTCTAAACTAACTTTATTAATGCTAGATGCTTCATGAGTGGTGACGGAACACGTAGGTATTCCTAATTCATGATGATTGATTTTATGTATATAACGTATTTCACAGGAAAGTTTAAATGATAAGTCAAGCGGTACGCTTGCAGTTTAAAAATGTAAGTTATAATCCGAGTACGTAGCCTGTATAAGTATTTTATTGGTGGTTTTTCTTCCCTATGCAGTGAAAACTGGGGTTAACCCAAATTTTGCCGGCGTTTAGTACAGAGACATACCTGTGAGAAACATAAACATTTTTATCTTTTAACCACGTGGGTTTACAAGTTAACACCTGTCTGACAGTGCGTGTGTCTTCATTAATAGACAGAGAACAACTCTCACTAACGGGTTTTATTAAAGACTAAATGTTATACTGGGCCTTTGAGCCAGATCAGATTTTCTGCACACACTCTATGTACAAATTTAGCCGTTGTGGCAAGTAACATATTAACGTCAGTAACATTCCGACGGAGTTTCGACTAGTGGTGTGGTGACCAAATATAGTCCTTTCCTGAAAGTAGACACTGATCTGACATTCCTCAATTCTAGAAACCTAAGCTATTGACACTGTGCTCGTTGTTAATGTTTCGTGCCTGAACAATTTTAATGTGACCTAAACAGACATCCGAAAAATAAGAACACCCAAGGAGTCGTTCCCGGAAGCAGAGAATTCATCCTGTCTTTTTGGAACTGGGGATTTCTTGGTCAAAGACTGCCCTTGACGAGTCTGTAGGTGAATGTCCTAAAAATTGTATTACCAGAAGTGGCTATCTAAGCTGTGAGTATGAACATGTGCACGTGTGATCGGCTGAATGAATAAAGTGAATGCAGGACGGAGTGATTTATTTATTGTTGTAATTGGGCACCCATGTTACTATCTTAACTTTCTGTATGCAAGTATTGCTAATCATATTTCCCTTAAAATAGAGCAGAGATATCAAGTCTGTCCATACCTTAAGAAGGGGAAATATTAGACCTAATCCTATGTATCCTTGTTTCCTTGGGGCTATCACTTTCTTCCAACGGGACTGTGGGCATACCTCGAGGGATAAGATCTAACTGTGGGTCTATCATTTCTTGTAGCAATTCCTTGATTTTTATGACTATTTGTATATGTTTTGATGTAATTTCTATGTGTTGTGAAGAAATTTTAGATGATAATTAAAGTTTCTCTTGAAATTAATCAGCGTGTTGGTCAGCTCGTTCTAGAATATTTATATAATCATTTGTTATAGTTTTCCAACGTCTATACGTCTAACTGTCATCATATATGTGCGTGCACGTGAGTGGATATATATATATATATATATATATATATATATATATATATATATATATATATATATATATATATATATATATGTGTGTGTGTGTGTGTGTGTGTGTGTGTGTGTTTAGACTGTCTGACTTCTCGAAAGCTGTCGTAGAAGATAGGTGAGAGAGAGAGAAGATTTCTCGATCTCAGAGACAGCCTCTTAATCACATTCTACCATCTCACTCGTGGAAATCTATTGCTATTACTACTTCTCACTGTGACTATCACTTCTTCTAATCTATTCAGAAGGGACCAACCCAAGTCTTAATTCCCCTATCAAAATTCTACGACATGAGTCACCCACCTAGCTACGCCACTATTAGAGATGTCCCCTCAGACTGTGAAGCCTTAAGCTGTAGCTTGTTTAGCTAATGAGTAAATCCGGCCCTACCAAATGCACTAAAGCATAAAATAAGTGCCCGCAAACATTCTATTGCATATCCTAGAAAATCTTGGTATGAAAAGAGAACTAATGAGAGAGATCAAAGTTCATCAGCTAAAATACTTTGGCCACATAAAAAGGCATAACACCTTGCAGAAGACCACAATAGAAGGGGGAGGTGAAGGCAAACGTGCAACGGGAAGACAGCGCTATAAGAGGGAAGATAACATCAAGAGATAGACAGGAAAGAGTCTATCAGAGTGCACCACCAAGACAAGAGACAGAAGACGTTGGAGATCCATTACAGCCAACCTTCGTTGTACAGATGGCAGCTGATGATGATGATGAGCTTTCACGTTTGTACTTATGTAGCTTTCACGGGTCTCAGAAGACTTCTGTTTTCTTCTTCTTCGTACACTCTCAGACGTCCACTTGCATGTTTTCAAAGAAAGCAGTAGTCAGTTTGAGGCTATTTGAATCTCCATAGAGCTTTTCCACGAATGGTACTCGGTGTCGACCATATGTGCTTTCTCTGTTCCGCATATGTTGGGCAACTTTGAAGCAGATGTTCAGCAGTCATTTTATCCGTGCCACAGCTACTACACTCATCGGTAGTTCCTATCTTTAGCTTGTTGAATAGATGGTATCTCAATCTGTTGTAAGACGATAACACAGATTAGAACGTGCTGCCCCTTCAGGTATATCGTGTGAGGCGACTTATGTCAGGCTGTGCATGGGAATGACAACTTCATCTAGCAAACCGAAATGATAAGAAACCTCAGCTGCTATAGCACATGGATCCATTGACTTATTATCAGGGAACACTCTTTGAAAACAATTCACGCACTTTCACACGAAATGTTGTCATCAAAGAACTTTTAAATTGAATCTAAAATAACATAATTCTCGCCGTGTGTACGTTGGTCACAGCTGAGGAATGGAACCGTGTTGAAAAATTGTATTGTTTCCATTATATATACTCTCCCGAAAATATGATAGGAAACTCTTTACAGAGCGATACAACAGGAAGCAATCTGATCATCAGAAGAAGTCCCCCCGTCCGACAAGTGTTTAGGCCCGATATACTCCTTTACACTCTAAGGGGGGCGGGCCCACTTGGGTCATGACTCCCAAGCGTCTCAGCCTCCGGTTGTTTTGTATCGAAAATGAACCCATTTCACTTATGATAGCAACTTTAAAATCCACATCTCCGCCAGCCGTGGAGGCAATTGTGAAAGTAACAATGAGAAGACAAATTATTCCGTTCGTTCCGTCGCAGATCACAACTAAGGACACTCACTGAGACCCCTGCGCGAAGCCGATGAGTCTAGTCACTGCGCGCTAGCCACTGAAATTCTGTGCCTGACACCCCTTATAATATACGCCGCCTGTTGCCCCTCAGTCACAGCCCTTTCATTATTGTTTCCATTATATATACTCTCCCGAAAATAGTTACAATCAACAAAGAAAAGCGTTCAAATGACGGTGTTCGTGAACAGTTTGATTACACTGTATAATGGAAAGAAACCAAAAGAATGTACTTCTATCTGCTCATCCGGGAACGGAAACAGCACACTATAATTAAAAACCCGTCAAGTTTGACGGGTTATTGCTACTTATTATTATAATGTATATATAGCTCTGTTTAGAGTGTGTGTTTAGTAACTTTGACTGAGACAAACATGTAGTACATTTAAAAGGATTGAATCGAAGTTAAATTTGTAACATTACAAATAACAAAATTTAATAATCACTTTAAGTTAAACAGTTTAAAAGAAATAATTTGAATAGTTATAAAAAGGATTTCATCACTTGAATGGATTTAACTGAATAAAGGAGGTCCCGTTACACACCCATTGAGGCATATTGGGAATATGGTGTTAGGCCTATATTTTCTTGACTATCGGCACACTAGGGGTGATGTGGTCAGCATCACGCCGGCATTAATATAAAAATGAAACCCAAAAAGAGACACGATTGCTGACTCACGTTTTTTTTTTTCATTCTATAAAAATCTCCAGGGCAAGGCCTCAAATCCCAGCCACTGCAGACTCAAGTAGAACAGTCCCAACTACGATGGTTTGCCCATGTCTGCAGAATGGAAGAAGATCGGCTACCACGACCAGTTTGGGAAACTAAGAGCCAGGTATCCAGACCTCCAGCACGACCCAGAGTTCACTGGGAGAACAACGTTAGACAATCTCTGAAGGGCCGAGGACTAAATTGAAACCAGGCCAGAAGGACGACAGCCGATAGCATAGTATGGCGCTCCTTCCTCCAAATCTCTACCCCTCACAGTAGAAGTAGACTAAGCAAGTAAGTAGAAAAATCTCCAGAATTACTGTAGATAGACATGTAAGGGATGAAGAAAACATAGAACGACCTTGAGCTAATGGAACCGGATATGAAGACTTGGCAAGCGTTTGTAGACTGCCTATGTTTATTGGGAGCCATTTATAAATTACGTAACGCCTAAAAAGGGGTGGAAGGAGTGTTGCCAAGATGTTCCATTTTGGTGCGGGGGGTTTCTGAAATGTTGTAGGTTGTTTTACGGATATTTTACTGTGGGGGGCCGCTGAAAATGTCAGAAGTGGCGTTACCTAATTCGTGAACGGTCCCTTTGGGAGCTGATTTATAATGATGATAATAATAATTCATAAAGGCCAAAGTAGTAAAAAAAAAATTAGTTATGCAAGGTAAAATGGAGGGCGAAAGAAAAAGGTAATAAAAATATATGCGAAAAACTGTACTTGCCTTCTTGCGACACCGCTCCCTTGCAAATGTTCTAAAACATACAGTTTGAAAAACACCGATCAACATCCTAAAAATGGCAAACTGAACACATCACCACAAGTAATGGTCGATGAGCCCTGCCGTCTGTTACCAGAATAGAGTTACAAATGACATGGATAAAACAAATCATTACAACCCCGTGGTTCTTCTTCCTTTCTTTTCTATTTGCCCCATACGGAGCCACATCTGCAGCTTGCGCCTTTGCAAAAAGCCTGCATTAAAGTGGTTGTTTCTGTAGTAATCTGTTTTATATATTGAGGTTGCCAGCCCCATGCACAACCTGATATTAGCCGCCTCTGACTGTCGTAAATTTCTTTAAAGATAGGTCAAAAAATATTTATGGTCCCGTCTGAGCATAGTGGTAAAATATGTGAGAATAAAGGTGTAAGAAATAGATTTTCACGAGGAAATAGTGTAAGAGGAAGATCAGTCTCTGGAGTGAGTAGTTTCTCTAGTCCAGCCTATTTATACGACTATATTTTAATCTCGGACGACCTTTCTCTTCCTATATGAAATATAACTTACACTACACACGCCCATGCACACACAATTATGTGGCAACAATACGCACAAACGTGAAAAAAACTATGGATAATTGGGTATGGGTCTAACCGACACACTAAGTTAAGTTTTGTTTAGTTTATTATCACTTAAACTTTACAACATCAAACATAGATATATCAAATATAATCATGTTTACAGACATAGGAAAATAACCCAATAAGTGCCCTCCCCCTGTTGAGAAAATATCCCAAAAGAAGTTAATAACCCAAAGATTAACACTAGGGTATAGAGAATAAACATTAAAGAAAAGAACAAAGTTCCTACTTAAGCTATCCAGTAAAATACTCAGGTTAGCGAAATAAAAAAAAAGAAGTGAGTACAATGATTGTAACAAAGGAAAATATTTCCTCTCTCTCTCTCTCTCTCTCTCTCTCTCTCTGTCACTCACTGTCATCTGTGGCCACAAACAATCTTGCTTACCTAATAACTGGTGTAGGTATCCCTTGAAAAATTACAATAGTATGTACCTATAGTGCCAGGTGGGTTGCCCAAATCTGGCCCCAGACTAGCCTTGGTATCAAATAATAATTTCCAGGTGGTCGCCAAAGTTGGTGGGTTAATTTTTCCTGAATGAGCCCTGTATCACCGCATATAGTTATTCAAGCAAAACGTTCTAGGGGCGTTCACAGTTATAACAAAAGAGAAAAAATAGTTCCTGTATTGTCTAGCCTCTGGGTGCTAATACAACTGTTACGTTATAAAAAAAAACTGATGATGATAAATCCTATCGGCTTTTCCCTGGGGTGTATACCGATTATGAAACAGTGTATACTCCTGGATAAAATTCACTTGGGTAAAGGACTGTCAGAAGTCGGGAAAAATTTTATTTATATTGCCACAGCGGGCTGATAAAATTGAATGGAAAAATCTGGGTATTTTTGTAAGTCCCGTTACTCAAATTTGCAGTTAAAAAATGTTAGTGTCTCGCCCTGGCAATTCCTGTTCACACCGGTACGGGGACGAACGCCAAGGAAAACGACAACTATTATTCCTTCAGTAACTGAGGAAAAGACTACAATAGAAAACCCCTAACCGCTGGGTTTTGATCAAGCACTGTATTAGGAAGAAAACAAAACATTTCTAAAATGACAAATCTTAGGCTATCAAGCGTAAGGTATAATCTCTTATCCTCTCCATCACCTAATTAAATTAAAAGGCACACGGTATCTTAAGCCTGTACTATCGCGCGTTGCTTTAACGAGTACGAGTTTGGTAAAAGCATGCCGCCTTTCCCCCTCCGACCAGGTAAAACACTCAGCGCACAATTGTCAGTTATAATTTAATTATGACTACGCTCCCTTAACAACTATCGTTTTTACACCTGATATTAAATGCTAGTCACTGTCACAGTGACTGTTAATTTATTTTACCATCACGTCCGATTATTTATTACTCTTTAATGTCCTGGTTTCCTCGTCATTTTGTATTTTTCTTTTCTTTCATTTTCTACCTACGGAACCCCACCCGCGGTTTGTTTTACGTTCTGGCCTTCAGAATAAAAATTCCCACTGGACCAGCAGACGGTCATATAACATGATGTTACCTAAACGCAGCTGTGGTTCGTTTGACCAGAGAAACATTTCTGTTACGCTTAAAGTGTTTGAACGAGCGAAAGGGTTTCTGTGTAGAAACGGCTTGTCTGTGGGAGGTAACTTCTGCGGGTGGTCTTTGTGTTTGGCCTTCAGAACGCATTAGTGATCATAATATTATGTATATCTGGGGAAATTTCTGGCGGTTGTTGACTTCTGATGTAGTCTCTAGAGAAACCTTTGTCTTACTCTTTATTACGCATTACGCCGATACATCTGTAGAATCAGGCTATGCAGGTGTCCCGGGTAGCGTTGTTTGTAAACTATAAGACTAGAGAATTTTAATAAGTCAAACACACTCGTAAATATTTCCTGGCCCGTAGATGACCATATGAGACTAAGGCAGAGTTAGCACAGCAGAACTTGAATGTGTTTGCCTATGTTCTTGTCATTTTTCGGGGTGAGTAGACATATCTTATATATGATATATCATGTTAGCTTTTTATATATATCTGATAGGAAAGTGACGTGAATTCATTTCTGAGGACTTCTCCTAGTAATTTATTCAGTGATAATGTAGATTCAGTCCATACAAAGCTTACCATGGGTTAAGAGTCTTACTTACTTACTTAGTCGTTCCCCTTCTACCGTGAGGTGTAGAGGTTTGGAAGAGAGAGCGCCAGACCATTCTATCAGCTGTCTTCTTCCTGGCCTGGTTCCATTCTAGTCCTCGGTCCTTCAAAGATTGTCTAATGTTGTCCTCCCAGCGGACTCTGGGTCGTCCTGGAGGTCTGGATCCCTGGCTCTTTGTTTCCCATGCTTGTCGTGGCAGCCGATCTTCTCCCATTCTGCAGACATGGCCAAACCATCTTAGTTGGGACTGTTCTATTTGGGTCTGCAGCAGATGGGATTTTAGGCCTTGACGGATCGTCTGGTTGCGGACCATGTCTCTTCTTGTTACTTCAACCACTTTCCTCAGATACCTCATTTCTGAGGTTTGGATCTGGCTTTTGTGGGTTGTAGTCATTGCCCACGACTCGCATCCATATGTCAAGATTGGGACATAGGTGGAGCGGTATACAGCCATCTTCGTTTTCTTACCAACCTCTTTCTTGCTGAGGAATCCTCGATTTATGGCCTGATAAAGTCTCCCAGCCGCTGCTTTTCAAGTGGCCAGCTCTTCTTTGATGCCTCCCTTTCGGTCTATAATAGCTCCGAGATATTTAAAGTGGTCGACCTGCTCCAGGACCTGTTCTCCCAACTTAATCTGATGTTTTCTTTCTTCTCGTGATATCACCATGGATTTTGTTTTAGAGCTGCTTATGACCATCCCTCTCTTCTCCAGCTCTTCCTTCCAGACTTGCAGGTTGGATTGGAGATGTGCCTCTGATTTAGCAATCAGGGCAACATCATCAGCAAATGCCAGCTCCGAAATATAGACCTGTCTCATCTTCCAGTACCCCACTGAATACTTTCTTGTTCTCTCCGTACATGCCTTGATGACATCGTCCATAAGGAGTATGAAGAGGTAAGGTGATAGGATATCACCTTGTCTTACACCAGTGGTGGTCCTGAACTCTTCTGACTTATGGTTTGCTGTCCTCACATAATTTCTGCAAGACTTCTAGAAGCTCTGTATAGCATGAATCAGAGGTGCTGGAATATTCTTCCTTGCCAAACAGTCCCAAAGTTTGCTCCAGGGGACCCTGTCAAACGCCTTTTCCAGATCTATGAAACAAAGATGGATCTCACTCTTATACTCAAGGGCTTTTTCACTCAGCTGTCTGAGTGTGAAGATTAGGTCTTGAGTACTTCGGTTTGCTCGGAATCCGCACTGGACCTCATCCAATTGTGGCTCAGCTAGGCGTCGGAGTCTCTGCTCTAGGATTCTAGAGTAAATTTTACCAGGGACACTGAGAAGGGATATGCCTCTATGGTTTCCACATTGTCGATTGTCACCCTTTTTGAAAATTGGTGTTATGATGGCAATCTCCCAATCCTTTGGTATGGTCTTGTTGCACCATGCTGTCTGTAGGACCTTTAAGAGTAATAGGTCGCCTGATGCTCCCATGTACTTAACCATTTCTGGTGTTATACCATCATGCTCTGCTGCTTTGCCCATCTTGATTTTCTCTAGTGCTGCCCTCAGTTCTTCCATCTTTATGTCATCTTCACCATCATTGGTTTTTTCTTCTGTGCTAGTGGTTATCATTTCTGATGCTTCACCATGCTCACCATCCAGGAGTTCTTAGAAATATTCTTTCCATCTTTCCATTACTTCCTTCGGGGCAGTAAGCAATTTGCCTTGCTTGTCCTTTATAAATTTGAGAGGGCATTGTTTTTCCTTCCTCATGTTCTTTAGGGTCTTATAGAACAATTTCTGGTTTTCTTGTGCATCTTTTTCTAGCTTTTCTCCAAATTCTTCCCAGGACGTCTGTTTTGCTGCTAGCACTTTGTTCTTTGCTTCTGTTCTGAGTGTCACATATTCTCTATATTTTTCCATTTGTCCTGTTGTGTTTTTAGCTCCTAGGTCTTGTTTCCATGCCATTTTCTTCTCTCTTATTTTCTCTTTGACTTCCTCTGTCCACCAAGGTGTCCTCTTTCTCTGGTTCCCAAGTCGGACTTCACCGCATGCTTCTGCAGCAGCTGTCTTTATGATATCCTTGAATTTATTCCAGAGGGTTTCCAAGTCATCAGGTCGTTCTTCTGTGTTGCTCACTGCTGTAGCAATAAGCCCCTGATATCTGGTCTTAATTTCTGGCTCTCTCAGCTTGTAGGTCCTAATGCTCATTTCTCCTGCTCGTTTACTTGGTTTCTTGCGTGATGTTGGGCAGTTCCTAGGCTGAGCAACTCTTTCAGTTGTTCGTTTGATTGTTAGCAGGTAGTGATCACTTCCAATCTCTGGCTCCCTCCAGACTCTTGCATCTCGGACATATCTGAATGAGCTTCTCCGAACAATGGCATAGTCGATCACTGACTTCTCATTCTTGGTTGGTTCACATCTAGTGTATGCATGTATGCACTTATGGGGAACTTTGTGTTTGTAATGATCAGATTCTGCTCACTGCAGAATCTAAGGAGCCGCTTTCCATTGTCATTGAGAGTATCTTCTCCATATCTTCCGATAACTCCACCCCATCTAGCAAGGTCATTTCCAACTCTGGCATTAAAATCTCCGAGCACGATAACTTCATCTAGGCAGTCATCCACTGTCCTTTGAAGCAGCTCAAAGAATTCCTCCTTGACCTCTGCTCTCTTATCCTCATTTGGCCCATACACTATGACCAGGTTGACTATGGTTTCTCCTTCTTTCAGTTTTACAACCATAATGCGCTCCGAGACAAAGTTCCATCCCTTGATACTATCTTTTGTTAAGAGTCGGCAGAATTAACTGTCATTTCTGTAAGAAAATGTCAGAGGTGTGGATTATTCACTTAAAAACTGAATAGTGAGATACAGGCACTAGAACTCTGAATTATAGGAGATAGTCACTTATTCCTTTTTGGATAGAAACTTCTAGTGGCTGAGGGAGAATCATTATATGCTTACTTGTGTAGCTCGACTCTAGCCATAACTTTCACAGAAAGCAGACACCCGCCATAGATATAATTCTTTCTTATGTTTAGCCACAGCTGTATTATTATAACAAGAACATTGCAGTTTCTATGTATTCATTTTGTGGGATATTAATATTTTTCCCCCAAGGGGCATATGATTTAATGTTGTAATGTCACATGCTGTAATCTGTTTATGTAAATTCATTTAAATGGTTGTAAGATGAATAAGCATATCCACTCAACTGTAACTACAAGGTTAGGTTTCCTGTACGTTTAGTTGGAAGAAGAAGAGTAGATTTTGCTGTCAGAACATTTACTGACAGGTACCTGGGTGTACACAATATATTAAGCCTATGTGGGCACATGCTGATAATTGATAGAGTGGAAGGAACAGGAGACTTAAATGGTTAAAGACAGCCCTAAAACTATCATAGCAATAATTACAATAAATTTATATCCCATAGCGGAGCACAACTATTTTATTTAACATTAGTGTGATTTTATTGTTTGCTTAATGTAAAGGGTGTCTCTTTTGGGTCTCAGTTTCAGGGATACCGACTTGCTAGAGCAGACTCCAGTCAGGCGAAGAACGTCATATACTCTTCGATCTAGAGGGTTTCTGAATACATCTAGCAACGAATCGTCAACCCCATTCCTGAACCAAAACCCCTTTTGTCAACGCCATTTCCCTCTCACGGGAGTTAAGCTCATGCAGTGTGCAACGAGCTAACGCTAAATCTGAAATCATCTGTTGCAGTAGTAGTCTCCTACTCGCCTATTGATCGCCAGTCAGAGCAGTGCGGCTTCCAGCATATCAATCAGCCCAGCGTCTATAGCAGAATGTATATCACCAAGCTTTGTGTGCCTAAACGGGGCACTCAGTCAACCACAGTCAAACCAGCCTAAACCGGATTTAATGCCAAGCAAGCAATTGCGCCGGATAAGAGTGCCTGGGACTCTTTGTCCTCAAGTAACTTCGTCTGGTGTATTTCTGGCTCGCACTTATGAGCGGCCAGCCAGCAATAGACAGAGTTCCAGCCCCCTCACGCAATTAGGGGTCACCAAAGTTTAGCACCTACAAGGAAAGTTTTGTATTTCACTTCATTCACCTTGAAGGATATTTACATGTAAGACACTTTTCGGGAGCTAGCTTTTTGGTCCCACGAAAGCGGACAGACTGACAGACAGTTTATTTCATTTCTCTGTGTTCTACAGGTTTTATGATTGATGGTGTGTGTGTTCGTTGGTGCATTTTGCATATTTTGATTATTGATGAAATTGTATGTGGTTTGTGCTGATATGCATTATTTTCATGCTTTTCTGCTTTAATAAAGTTTACACATTTTATTAATGCGCTGTTCACGACCCTTTGATAAAGTTGATATTTAGTTGGATATAATATATGTTGATAAAGTACACCAGAACACTCCTAGGCGGGAAGACAGGCGTCTATCATCATCAGTTGACAAGATCCCTATGGTGTTGCCTGCCCCACTGTAGTGTATGGAATGTCAACTTGACCTACGCAGTGTTGTGTAGACATGGATGGAGTGTATAATGTGCGAATGATGATAAGGGTTCGTGTTGTTGACAAATGTTCTCTTCTCACACTCATGTATGACCGGAAGTCATCGACACCAACGACTGTGTACCTTTTCTAAAGTTTAATTGGACGTACACACTCGACAGCACAGATAGTGACAAATCACAGGTTGCCATAATACATCATAGTACAGTGGACAAATGGTCTTGCAATGTTACATGGGCACTCATGTAGAATAATGGTATAATGGACTGTCAATAGCCAAGCACTCAGTATCGCCCATACATATATCATCTGACGTCACTGACTGAGCACGTCAGCTTGTAAACAATATTTCAGATGACTTCTAAACCTAATCTCGTTTAGCAACGATTCTTCAACATAATGTTCAGCACATATTTTTCCATATAATAATATTGAACCGCTAACAATGGGTTCTCATGTGTAGCAGTGATCTCTGGACTGATCAAGCGATAATACGGGCATCCCTTTTCTCTTCTTGAAAGTCCTACATGTTTTGGTTCCAAGATGGCTCCACTCGTGAACTGTCACTCACGTTTGAATACAGATAATGAATCTGTTCTAAAGTTAGTCATTCATACAACATTTCGTTGCTCGGTAGATTTGGTCATGAACAATAGACTGCATTCTACAGAATATAGTGCTGCTAGGAATCGAAGTCGTTTTTCATCGAGTCAAATATATTCTCTTAAACATTCAAATCGTAATTATCGACAATGGTGGCTTCGATCGAGAGTTCATAAGAGTATCTTTGATTACCTTGGTAGAGGGAATATGAAACTGCCATTCCTTGGCAAGATGAATAAACACTGGGGTAAAGCATACACGATAGGTCTAGACGACTATCACTTTCCCCAAAACCACTGAGATCACTTTTTCAAGGCATCAAGCCGACATAGCAAAACACACACAGTCCCTATCAGGACGAAGCCAAATCACACCACTCAAGCGACACATCCGCCGAATAGCCTTTGACCTCTCTAGAGACAACAGAACATATAGTTCGACTTAGATATGTAAAGATATACAGATATAAGACAGACTTGTCCTACTCAGACAAACAATACACATAAATTCAGGCCATAGATATTCTGAAGCAAGAACAATCTATTATTACCCAAACAACGAATAAATCGCAGTAAAATGTATTTATCCGCGGAGTTCAAGGGAAGTAACTCAATAATGACTTTCCCTTAAGCACTAAAAAATTACCTATGTATAATATTGTAAGATATCAAAGACTGCACGTAACAGTCTTACCACACCTCCCGGGAAAAAAAAAAAATGGAACATTTTTTTTTTTTTTTTTGAAATACATCTAGGAGCAACGTACAATAGGCTCACAACGCATGAATAATGCGCAGATGAAAATATCAGGAATACCTATAACGCCTAATATGAGGCTAAGTCGACTTATGGAGCGACTGGTGAGAATGTGTCTCATAAACTGAGAGAAATTATTTCTCTACAAGTATATTTTTCCAGGAAGGTGTCATCAAAGTATAATACAATTCTGGCAATTACACAATGCCTAAAAAATTCATATCATCACTACGTATTAGATATCTTAAATTTATGATTTATGAAGTAAAAATCATCAAAGCACAGCGGTGAATAAACATACATGAACCGCTATGTAGTGATACAATCATTATATTATTAAATTACAAATGTGTATCTATCATGATATAGAAAAGGAACTACTATAGAACTAGACATATCAAGAAGTCTAAGCCCTAATAGTTATGTGGAATCATGTGGGCATCTTGACAGAATGTCTGCCATCACATTATCTGATCCCCGAATAGCTCGCACAGAGAAATGAAAAGGTTGAAGAGCAATTGCATATCGAGTAGACCTCGAGCTCTTCAAATTCTTACTCTGTATAGCAGTAAGAGCTTTTTGGTCTGTTTCTACTATGAAATGTGCGCCTAGAAGGAATCTCTGTAGTTTGAGGATCGACCAAACCATAGCTAATAGCTCACGGTCTAAAACCGAATAATTCCTTTCTGCCGCATTAAGTTTTCTGGAAATATACATTACAGGATGCAGAGTTCCAGAGTACTCTTGCATTAGTGCCGCTCCAATCCCAGTGGATGAAGCGTCACTACGAAGAACGAATGTCTTATCTTTAGTGGGTAGCACTAAAATAGGTGGTGTTGAAAACAGTGTTTTAATCTTATCCAGAGAGCATTGGCATTCCTGAGACCAGTGGACCACATTAGGCGAACCTTTCTTTAGAAGTGTTGAGAGAGGTGCCATGATAGAGGATAGATTCTGAATGAATCTGCCATAAAATTGAATAAGACCTAACAGACTTCTCACCTGTTTTTTAGTCTTAGGGATTGAGATGTTAAGTATCTTACTAGTATTATGGTCCTCTGTCTTTAGGAAACCATGACCAACTCGGTGGCCTAGGAAAGAAATTTCGCTAAAACCAATATAGGCTTTAGAGGGTTTCGCTGTCAGGTTGTGCTCACGCAAAGTAGACAGCAATTCATCTAACCCTGAATAGTGATCTTCCCAAGTATCGCTGAAAAGACAGATGTCGTCTAGATATGCAATGACATCTGACCGATAAGATAGGATTCGGCGCATCATGCGTACGAACGTAGCTGGTGCGTTCATAAGACCGAAAGGCATAAAATTCCATTGGAACAAACCTCTAGGTGTTGAAAAAGCCGTGAGAGGTTTGGCGCGTTCAGATAAAGGAACTTGCCAATATCCCTTAGACAAATCAAGTTTAGTGAAAAAAATGAGATTTGGAGAGTCGAGTAAGTAGCTCTTCCAGTAAAGGCATAGGTTCGGCATCGAACTTCGTTACTTGATTCAATTTTCGATAGTCAACGCAAAGACGTATGTTATTGTCTTTTTTACGCACAATAACCATCGGCGAAGAATACGCAGAGGTGGATGGTTCGATTATTTTCAAATCTATCATCACATCCAACTCTTTCTCGACCTGTGCTTGGAAATGTATAGGTATAGGATAAGGTCTAACCCTAATAGGAGTATGGTCAGTTAGCACAATGTCATGTTGAATGACATTAGTTTGTCCAGGGATGTCAGTGAGTACATCCTGAAATGTTTGCAACATAGTTGAAACTTGTCGCTGTTCTCCTAGAGACAAATCAGGAGAGACAGTAACGTTCTTCCATGATTCACTGGAATGAAGTGGGATCATTGGAAGAGGAAGATTTACATCTGAAAAACTTGTTTCCTCATCCTGTATCACGGACAGTGATGAGTAATGACCATGTGGTACTGGAGAATTGTCCGTTGCTTGGAAAATGGGTTGCAAATAATCCGGACGTTCATGGAATTCAGTAAGCATATTGATGTGGAAGGTTTTATGCTTCCCATCAATATCGACAATATAGTCGACATCGGAAATTTTCGATATTATATCGTACGGACCTTTCCAAGAAATAAGTAATCTGTTTTCCCTACAAGGTAGTAATACAAATGCTTTGTCACCAGGACAAAGTTGTCGTAAGCATCTCTTCTTATTGGCAAATTGCCTTGCCTTCTGTTTCGCAAATTCAGAAGAAGAAGTTGCTAATTTGCATGCTTCGATAATCTTTTGTCTCAACGCGATGACATATTCGTAGGATGACTTTGTGTCATCGTCAATATTGTCAGATGTTATGAGATCGTGAAGCAACGACATAGGGCCACGCGGACGCGCGCCAAAGACGAGTTCAAAGGGAGAAAATCCCGTATGTTCATTGGGTACCTCTCTGTAAGCGAAGAGGGCCGCAGGTAAAACTCTGTCCCAGTCTTGAGGATGATCCTCAGTTATCTTCCCCAGTAAGTTTTTAAGTGTTCTATTAAGGCGTTCGACCATACCATTAGACATTGGATGGTAGATACTACTTAAAGATCTATCTATCTGCAGGGTAGACATTACTTGAGACATGGTATCTGATATTAGTTGGGTGCCATGGTCTGACAATATCTCTCCGGGGAACCCCAGACGAGAAAATATAAGCCAAAGAGCATCTGCAATATCAGCAGTAGTAATGCTCTTCAGAGGAATAGCCTCTGGCCAACGTGTGCACATATCAACACACGTCAAGATAAACTGATGTCCTCTGGCAGACTTGATCTTAAATGGACCAATAATGTCTATGGCCATTTTTTGAAACGGCCGAATAGGAATGTCCGCCGCCTGAATGGGTGCAGCATGCCGTGGACCTTTGGATTTAACTTCCTGACATACTTTACAAGATCGACAATAAATCCGTATGTCCTTGTTTACCAATGGCCAAAAGAAAGCCGCAAGGACTCTTGACTTAGTACGGGAAAAACCCATGTGTCCAGCACACTGAGAGTCGTGAGCGTGCTGCAAAATTTTAACTCTCAAATTCTTGGGAACCAGGATTTGAGAATGACTTGACGTAATGGAGTCTTGAACCATACGTACAAGTACGCCATTCTTCTTTGTAATCCACGATTTACGACTTGTGTCCTTATTCGGATCACCTTTAGTTGCAAGAATGAAGAATTTCTTCAGAGTGGGATCATCTTCTTGCTGTTTTATAAACGAGTCACGAGAAATTACCAAGGGATTATCTTGGTTATGCACTTCATTATCTTCAGTAGATGAAGTTTGAGGCACATTAAGAGCCTGAGCTCTAGTGACTACAGCGTTAGCAATCTGCATGTTTTGCCTTTCCCAAGTGGAAATTTGTTGCGGAGTGCATTCCTTGACTCCATGAATGCGACCGATGATGAGGTCAGCGATCGGATTCGGAAGAAGACATGCGTGTACATCTCCTGTAAAGAAAGGAGTAGCAATCCTAATGATAGCGGTAGAGTATTTCTCTAATGTGCCGCCAAATGTTACACATTTGACTACTTGTCCAGTGGCACGGGAAGGATCTACGAGTGACTGCCTAACACCAATTGTGGTGCATCCAGAATCAAATAGCACAGAGACTGGATTGTTATTCACTAAACCCTTATGTAAGACAAGAGACCCTCTTCCATCATGCGCGACTGATGCTGGAAGAGCAGGAAGAGGATGGCCACAGCTTAAAGTAGTCACTGTGGTTGGCTCAAATAACGTTTTGCATTGGGGGCACTGAGATGCTCTCCCAAAATCAAAAGCGGCACATGCCATATTACTAGCATCATTATTATCTTTACTCTGTTTATAGGCTTCATGGGACTCTTGTTGTGCAGAGTTTGCCTGAAAATGTGGTTTATGTCTTTTGTATTGAGATCTACCTCGGTTATTATCATCTCCTGTAGTTATTGTTACCTCTATTGTAACCCCTATTTGGGTTTGAGTCATAGTACCCTTGGTTACCATTATCATATTCATTATAATGAGTATCTCTGTAATTATGATCTTGTTGACTCCAAGAAGGATAACCCTGATAGTTTCTATAATTACTTCCTCTACGGAAATTCCTATAATTATGACCACCCCTGTGTCGAGAGCTATCAGGTCGTCTCCAGTTCTTTGAAGAAGAACCCTGAAATGATTGGTTACCTTGGTTTTGATAACTATTATGGTTACCTTTTTTATCAAATCTGTTTTGAGGTCCCTGAAATCTGTGTGAATAATTGGGATTGTATGGTGTTGCTGAAGCAACTGGCATACTCTCCTTAATCTTAGTGTTGCCAAAAGTCACGTCGGGGTGTGCAGTGACATATTGGGAACAATATTCTTCCATTTCTTTTAGAGATTTAGGTTTACGCTCATGTATAAATTCAAGGAAAGGTTTGTTCACACATGACATAATCTTATCTCTGAGCAACAAATCCATAAGTCCTTCATACGTTTTTTCTGTTTTGGAAAGCTCAATCCAACGATCAACTGTGAGACGTGCCTTTGCAGTGAATTCTGAGAATTCTACCCCCGTCTCAGGTACCATCGTCTTAAATAAAAGGCGATAGCCTTCCTCACTTAGCTGATATTTTTTTATCAAAGCCGCCCTAATGACATCATAATTATCCTTATCTGCTTCTCCTACAAGGCATAATCTAGTCAAAGATTCACCTTTCAAGTTTTCTGATAATTGATTAGCGTATTGTGATTTATCCACATTATGTGTACGACAAGAACGTTCAAATCTATCCAGCCAGAATGTAATATCGTCACTGGACTGATTGAACGGTGGAACCTTAACCTTGTAAGTAGAAGGTTTACCATTACCACTAGATGCCTGATTAACATTACTCATACTTGTCAATCTCAATTTCTCCAACTCAAATTCATGTTCTCTTATTGCTTTTTTCTCTTCAGCATCTAATCTTTTTTGTTCAGCCTCCCTGTCTAATCTTTTTTGTTCAGCCGCAGCTTCTCTTTCCAATTTTTTTTGTTCAGCTTCACTGTCTAATCTTTTTTGTTCAGCCGCAGCTTCTCTTTCCAATTTTTTTTGTTCAGCTTCCCTGTCTAATCTTTTTTGTTCAGCTTCACTGTCTAATCTTTTTTGTTCAGCCGCAGCTTCTCTTTCCAATTTTTTTTGTTCAGCTTCAAATCTCCTTTCCTCTACCTGCATCTGCAATTTCTTTTGTTCAGCAGCAGCCTCAGCTTCTTTTTCTAATCTTTTCTCTTCCGCCATAGCTTTTCTTTCTTCTGCAGCTAATCTTTTCTCTTCTGCAGCTAATCTTTTCTCTTCTGCAGCTAATGCTTTGTCATATTGAGCAACTGCCCATTGTTCTAATTGTTGACCAGTCTTATCAAGAGCTTTCCCTTGTGTAATGAAATAATCTAAAGTAGACATGATGCCTAACAATAATACTAATCACCTGAATCAATAATAATACCCCAAGTTCTCAATGACCTGATTAATCAGTATACTATCCCAATATCTGTGGGTCACAAGCCTTTAATAAGGTCTTGTATAATAGTAATAATAATCAGGTACTGGTCTATACCATAATCCAAGTGCAGTGCACAGGCAATTGTGTCTTATGAAATATACCCATATAAAACATATGTCAACCAACAGAATACATAAAGTACAAATAGGACTGACAATACAAGAACGTTTGCAGAAATCAAAATAAATCAAATAGGGAAATCAATGAAGATAATCACTGAATCTGCAAAGAATAACAACACAAATGACGTCACAATATATGAATATAAATTATGAATAGAACTGAAAGATAGAAAAGGTTAGACCAACAAATTACAAACAAATCAAAACAAAACTAAAGAACAAAGAAATATTACAAAAATAACAATAATTACAGACTTCACAGCTAACACAAAAGCAACAGTTGTCGCAGCAAATTTTCAATCAAGAAAATTGCACCTATAGAAAACGCCCACAACGGACCCTCTATGACGTGGGATACTCTGTTGTGAGGACGCCGCCCAACCTTAAACACAACCCGCTGACATAGAAACTAACATACTATACAAACAAATAACATGTAAACATAAATATATATAAATTATGTGTATGATAGTATGTGTTGCAAAATAGGCTCAGTCTTACAGTAATGGCAAAGTTATTTTTCATGAAAACAAACAAACTGCCACTTTATTCAATTAAACATTCTGGCCTTAAATATTAAAGTTCATATATGGCAAACAAGAAGATCCATCGATGAAACCAGGACTTCTTAGTTCACAAATACTGTCTTTCTGTTAACACTGACAAGAATTGATCCAACTGTTCTGTGAAACTCTATAATGTCTAATGTAAAAAAATGTCAACAACGCTGACCTACATACTGCATTCACTTGACAGGTCACGTGACGAAGCGTTGACAAAGAGCAAACCAATACTGCAAGTGTGTCGTATCAGCCACAGGAAACGGTCTGGTATCGGTAATCTGTTGACTTCTGAATTTCTGCGAGGTCAAACCCAGAAAGCTGGTCCACCAGTTGATAAAGTTGATATTTAGTTGGATATAATATATGTTGATAAAGTACACCAGAACACTCCTAGGCGGGAAGACAGGCGTCTATCATCATCAGTTGACAAGATCCCTATGGTGTTGCCTGCCCCACTGTAGTGTATGGAATGTCAACTTGACCTACGCAGTGTTGTGTAGACATGGATGGAGTGTATAATGTGCGAATGATGATAAGGGTTCGTGTTGTTGACAAATGTTCTCTTCTCACACTCATGTATGACCGGAAGTCATCGACACCAACGACTGTGTACCTTTTCTAAAGTTTAATTGGACGTACACACTCGACAGCACAGATAGTGACAAATCACAGGTTGCCATAATACATCATAGTACAGTGGACAAATGGTCTTGCAATGTTACATGGGCACTCATGTAGAATAATGGTATAATGGACTGTCAATAGCCAAGCACTCAGTATCGCCCATACATATATCATCTGACGTCACTGACTGAGCACGTCAGCTTGTAAACAATATTTCAGATGACTTCTAAACCTAATCTCGTTTAGCAACGATTCTTCAACATAATGTTCAGCACATATTTTTCCATATAATAATATTGAACCGCTAACAATGGGTTCTCATGTGTAGCAGTGATCTCTGGACTGATCAAGCGATAATACGGGCATCCCTTTTCTCTTCTTGAAAGTCCTACATGTTTTGGTTCCAAGATGGCTCCACTCGTGAACTGTCACTCACGTTTGAATACAGATAATGAATCTGTTCTAAAGTTAGTCATTCATACAACATTTCGTTGCTCGGTAGATTTGGTCATGAACAATAGACTGCATTCTACAGAATATAGTGCTGCTAGGAATCGAAGTCGTTTTTCATCGAGTCAAATATATTCTCTTAAACATTCAAATCGTAATTATCGACAATGGTGGCTTCGATCGAGAGTTCATAAGAGTATCTTTGATTACCTTGGTAGAGGGAATATGAAACTGCCATTCCTTGGCAAGATGAATAAACACTGGGGTAAAGCATACACGATAGGTCTAGACGACTATCACTTTCCCCAAAACCACTGAGATCACTTTTTCAAGGCATCAAGCCGACATAGCAAAACACACACAGTCCCTATCAGGACGAAGCCAAATCACACCACTCAAGCGACACATCCGCCGAATAGCCTTTGACCTCTCTAGAGACAACAGAACATATAGTTCGACTTAGATATGTAAAGATATACAGATATAAGACAGACTTGTCCTACTCAGACAAACAATACACATAAATTCAGGCCATAGATATTCTGAAGCAAGAACAATCTATTATTACCCAAACAACGAATAAATCGCAGTAAAATGTATTTATCCGCGGAGTTCAAGGGAAGTAACTCAATAATGACTTTCCCTTAAGCACTAAAAAATTACCTATGTATAATATTGTAAGATATCAAAGACTGCACGTAACACCCTTCCATCCATATTTAACATTTTATTAGCTCTTTACTATAGTCTCTATGTATGATTAAGAAAAAAGAGTGAGAGCAGGAGGTGCTTAGACTATAAAAGTGAGTTGAGGCTTGGAGAGAGAGAGAGATAAATTTTAATAAATCTTTTTTCCAGGTTGTCTCAAGTCCATCTCCTATTTACACCTTATCTACGTGTAATCTATAACTCTGTCAGTCCACTATCCCTTGTCGGTTTCACTACTATTGTCCAACACGACAAAATACTCTACACTCTAACTCAACCACGACAAAAATGGTTTGCTCGTCCGAGATTTTGAGCAACATCTGCAGCAATCGCAATAGATGAGGTTACAGTCTGGTATGAATCTCTCACAAGATTTTATCTTTATTCTTTGAGTTTAGTGTTCTGCAGATTATAGGAATTTCTATCCCCTAGACAAATCGAACTATTTCTTTTGGAGGAAGTCGGAACAGCGCGTTTTCTCCCCAGCAATCATAAATATTAAGTTACATTTTTGTTCATGCTACACATGAGACAGCTGGTAAAGGTTGCTGGTATCATTGCTGAGTTTTTGGTTTGAAAAACTGACGACTATTGTTGGAAAAGTCAGAAAAAATTTTTTAAGGGTAAAATATTTTTTCAGGAGTAGCTCTTTAATCTGAGATAAGAAGCTACAGATAGTCAGTTACTAGCTTGCATCTGTACCAATGGAGGGTGTTCATTCGGATGATAGTAACCAATCCTCTCAATAGCTAAGTACTGACAGAAGTAGGGTGAAGTGATGAAAATAAGTTTTCCATCACTTATATTTTTTGGAGTTTTTTTGGGGTTTTTGCTTGTCGAAATCAAAGTGTCTAGAAACTTCTCGTTTTTTAAAGTTTTCCCATGCTAGCCTAGATTTTATTGATTATTAAGTTAAGCGGGCTAGGTAACTTAGATCTCTACGTTTTATTCTTCTATAGTGTTTGCTTACCCTGATATAATGGCCGATCTAGATAAAGTGCACAGGATTGCCCTTGAGGTAGCTAAGTACATGGAGTACCAGGATAGCGAAATCCAGCCTTTTCTAGAATTTGCAGTAAGCCTGCAGGATCAATACGAGGTAGACAACTGGTTTAACAGCCGTTTAATCCAGGCATGGTCCTGTAAATAAACTGGGGAGAGCGAAGCATTCACCCGACAGTATGTAGAAGAAGCGATAGAAGAGGAGAAGCAATTGGAAATAAAACGACAAGAACGGGAGAAGCAATGGGAAATAGAACGACAAGAAGAGGAGAAGAAATTGGAAATAAAACGACAAGAACGGGACAAGCAATGGGAAAAGCAACGACAAGAACAGTACCAGAAATGGGAAAAGGAGCGACAAGAAAGGGACAGACTAAGCCTAGGAATGGAAACAGATACTAAACGTAGTCACTCTAGTTCTCCTTCTACTGCGCCCTTGTCTGACCAAGCCCCTGTATACCTTGCGCCCCTGACAGATAGCTTGCCTGCAAAAACCGTGCTCCAACTCCAGAAAATTGACTTTCCTCGGGACTTGGATCCGAAACCCGAACTAGGAAAGGACTTATGTCGGGATAGCACCTAAAACCACAGGGAAAATCACGAAACGTTCCCAGGCATGGAAACTGCACAAAGGTGAGAGAGGTGCTAACAAGCTTATAATACGGATTGTTACCGTCTGGCAAGCGGCGAACTCCGAGCCTCTCACGCTCCAGATCGAGCAGCACCTAACCGACACGTGACGTCGAGAAAAGGGAGCCACACCCTATCACGTCATATTTCGCAAACTTCCCGGCCGGACAGCGAAAAACCATATGTAGAGGCGTATCCCTCCAACTCAACGATCGGAGAAAGGAGGTGCCGCTCCTCTCATCACCCTGAGCTGAAAAGGTGCAAGAATGAGGCGCCTGCTAAAAGGGTTAAACTTTCCAATTCGTTCCAAGGAACATTGGAAAAACACACCGAGAGTTCTATCTCGGGCACTTCGCGATCTAACGGGATCTCAAACCGTCCAGTCTTTTGCATGCAGACTGCGGAGCCTGTAATCCAGGAAGTGGATCAAGCATTGCAGGACAAAATGTAACTGACGCCAGTAACTTCCTCAGGGGAGGGCAAAGTTGACGTTTATGGTGGACACAGGGTTCCAGGCGAAGGGATCCCTGGTACTCCATCTGAATCTCTCACACTTCTCAGGGCAGAAGACAGTGAGAAAAGCTGCCTTACTACTTTACAAGGAGCCATTGTTGAGAGCCTTGGCTCACGTCATGCTAGTAACGGTAAAGCGAGTCAACAAACTCTGCAACTCGCAGATAATACTTATCTTTCTCCAAAGATAGAAGCTACGGAGATCTGTTATGATTTAGTAGAACCTCAGAATGCAATCGATTACTCTCTGCTTCAGGCAGCAGAGTTCTCCCATTCCAATCGCATTATTCCAGTGGTCTCAACCCCACTGATGGACAGCAAAGTAGTCGCCTACGCCAGGCCATTACCGAGCAACTTGATCATTTCCGTTGACCAAGCCAGAATTGTGAGAGGCAAGGCAAGGAAAGGACCAGACCCGCCTTTAGACGGCACAGGTCTGAAGATTGATCAGTGCTCCCACCGAAACAGGGGGGTAGGTGTGGAGAGGCAGGAGAAATACGCTAGCGTTTCTTTAGCCAGCAAACGGCTTCATTTGCAAACTCGGGTTACACGCGCGCGGAAAATTCTGATAGGCTGCAGCTATCTCAGGTCTTTTAAGTTCACGCGCGGGACACGTAAACCCAGAGGGAAACACAAACAGCCCGAGTCCAGCAATGATTACACTGCACGTAACAGGCGGATTACCTATGCAGTGGCCAGTGAGTTCAGACGGGGCCGAAACTCAAAACAGGTGCGGATAATTTTCCGGACTATAAACAGCCACAGCGAATTGGGGAAGCAAGGTCAGGTTCACACGGAAACGGATTACGTCAGTGCCGAGTGGCCTCGTAAAATCCCATTCGCGGAACGTCTATTAGACAGAGGTAAGAAAAGAAATAAACTCGGAGCCATAAGAACAGACAGAAGTTGGAAACGAATTTGGCTTATGAGTATAGGATGTTCCAAGGACATGTAACGGACGTCTATTGAAAAGATAAATTACTGTCATATAGTCCGTGGTCCACGAACTTTAAAAAGGGGGGGGGGGTACTTGTCACAGTGACTGTTAATTTATTTTACCATCACGACCGATTATTTATTACTCTTTAATGTCCTGGTTTCCTCGTCATTTTGTATTTTTCTTTTCTTTTATTTTCTACCTACGGAACCCCACCCGCGGTTTGTTTACGTTCTGGCCTTCAGAATAAAAATCCCCACTGGATCAGCAGACGGTCATATAACGTAATGTTACCTAAACGCACCTGTGGTTCGTTTGACCAGAGAAACATTTCTGTTACGCTTAAAGTGTTTGAACGAGCGAAAGGGTTTCTGTGTAGAAACGGCTTGTCTGTGGGAGGTAACTTCTGCGGGTGGTCTCTGTGTTTGTCCTTCAGAACGCATTAGTGATCATAATATTATGTCTATCTGGGAAAATTTCTGGCAGTTGTTGACTTCTGATGTAGTCTCTAGAGAAACCTTTGTGTTACTCTTTATTACGCATTACGCCGATACATCTGTAGAATCAGGCTATGCAGGTGTCCCGGGTAGCGTTGTTTGTAAACTATAAGACTAGAGAATTTTAATAAGTCAAACACACTCGTAAATATTTCCTGGCCCGTAGATGACCATATGAGACTAAGGCAGAGTTAGCACAGCAGAACTGGAATGTGTTTGCCTATGTTCTTGTCATTTTTCGGGGTGAGTAGACATATCTTATATTCGATATATCATGTTAGCTTTTTATATATATCTGATAGGAAAGTGACGTGAATTCATTTCTGAGGACTTCTCCTAGTAATTTAATTCAGTGATAATGTAGACTCAGTCCATACAATGCTTACCATGGGTTAAGAGTCGGCAGAATTAACTGTCATTTCTGTAAGAAAATGTCAGAGTTGTGGATTATTCACTTAATACTGAATAGTGAGATACAGGCACTAGAACTCTGAATTATAGGAGATAGTCACTTATTCCTTTTTGGATAGAAACTTCTACTGGCTGAGGGAGAATCATTATATGCTTACTTGTGTAGCTAGACTCTAGCCATAACTTTCACAGAAAGCAGACACCCGCCATAGATATAATTCTATCTTATGTTCAGCCACAGCTGTATTATTATAGCAAGAACATTGCAGTTTTTATGTATTCATTTTGTGGGATATTAATATTTTCCCACCAAGGGGCATATGATTTAATGTTGTAATGTCACACGCTGTAATCTGTTTATGTAAATTCATTTAAATGGTTGTAAGATGAATAAGTATATCCACTCAACTGTAACTACAAGGTTAGGTTTCCTGTACGTTTACTTGGAAGAAGAGGAGTAGTTTTTGCTGTCAGAACATTTACTGACAAGTACCTGGGTGTACAAAATATATTAAGCCTATGTGGGCACATGCTGATAATTGATAGAGTGGAAGGAACAGGAGACCTATATGGTTAAAGACAGCCCTAAAACTATCATAGCAATAATTACAATAATTTTAAATCCCATAGCGGAGCACAACTATTTTATTTAACATTAGTGTGATTTTATTGTTTGCTTAATGTAAAGGGTGTCTCTTTTTGGGTCTCAGTTTCAGGGATACCGACTTGCTAGAGCAGACTCCAGTCAGGCGAAGAACGTCATATACTCTTCGATCTAGAGGGTTTCTGAATACATCTAGCAACGAATCGTCAACCCCATTCCTGAACCAAAACCCCTTTTGTCAACGCCATTTCCCTCTCACGGGAGTTAAGCTCATGCAGTGTGCAACGAGCCAACGCTAAATCTGAAATCATCTGTTGCAGTAGTAGTCTCCTACTCGCCTATTGATCGCCAGTCAGAGCAGTGCGGCTTCCAGCATATCAATCAGCCCAGCGTCTATAGCAGAATTTATATCGCCAAGCTTTGTGTGCCTAAACGGGGCACTTAGTCAACCACAGTCAAACCAGCCTAAACCGGATTTAATGCCAAGCAAGCAATAGCGCCGGATAAGAGCGCCTGGGACTCTTTGTCCTCAAGTAACTTCGTCTGGTGTATTTCTGGGTTTATGTAGAACCTCGCACTTATGAGCGGCCAGCCAGCAATAGACAGAGTTCCAGCCCCCCTCACGAAATTAGGGGTCACCAAAGTTTAGCACCTACAAGGCAAGTTTTGTATTTTACTTCATTCACCTTGAAGGATATTTACATGTAAGACACTTTTCGGGAGCTAGCTTCTGGTCCCACGAAAGCGGACAGGCTGTCGCTCAGTGTGTTTATTTGGTCATCAGGAGATAGACAGTCTTCTAGTCCCCTCGCGCAATTAGAGGTCACAAATGATAGCACCTACAAGAAAAGTTTTGTATTTCACTTCATTCACCTTGAAGGATATCTACATGTAAGACACTTTTCTGGAGCTAGCTTTTTGGTCCCACGAAATCGGACAGACTGACAGACAGTTTATTTCATTTCTCTGTGTTCTACAGGTTTTATGATTGATAGTGTGTGTGTTCGTTGGTGTATTTTGCATATTTTGATTATTGATGAAATTTTATGTTGTTTGTGCTGATATACATTATTATCATGCTTTTCTGCTTTAATAAAGTTTACACATTTTATTAATGCGCTGTTCACGACCCTTCCATCCATATTTAACATTTTATTAGCTCTTTACTATGGTCTCTATGTATGATTAAGAGAAAAGAGTGTGAGCAGGAGGTGCTTAGACTATAAAAGTGAGTTGAGGCTTGGAGAGAGAGATAAATTTTAATAAATCTTTTTTCCAAGTTGTCTCAAGTCCATCTCCTATTTACACCTTATCTACGTGTAATCTATAACTCTGTCAGTCCACTATCCCTTGTCGGTTTCACTACTATTGTCCAACTCGACAAAATACTCTACACTCTAACTCAACCACGACAGTCACTATATAATTACACACAATGAAAATATAATGTGCATTCTACTCTGTCACTTTATCCGTCACTCCTAGCATTATTTGGTCAGCTAAACCGTATCTTCTAGTGAAAAAAATTGGTTGATAGATTTTTCATTACTGAACCGCTGGTAAGAAAATATCTACGCGTTTGCTATTTCGCTATTCTTAACGCTACGTACTCACAGTGAATAAATTGGTAAACCTAACACATTTTAGCACTTAAGCACAACTTATATTATTACCAGAAAAACAGAATAATCCCCACGAAGGCTATTAACACATTATTTCACATAGGTTCTAGCGTAAGCGTTCAGACTATCCAAAATTTCCTGAGAGACTTGATAACTGAAGGCAGAGAATGCAGTATATATATACTTATTTAGGGTAATATCTATAAAAGATGTGAAAATTCACACCTTGGACGTATCAGGGAAAATCAACGAGCTTGGCTTCCGAGATAAATGATTCTACGGTTCGCTTACTCGCGATGCCAAAACGACATCAGAAGGCATCCCATGCAAACGGGCGTTCTTAGATTATCTCCCCCTGCTGTAGATCAAGTACTTAAGTCCCCTGAAAATGTCGGACATCAAAGGTGATCGGGACGTATTATTATCGCCCTTGAATTGATCAAACAAACAAACCATTTAATTTTATGCGCGTCTGTCTAATTGCAGATAATTGGCAAATCAGCTCGCGTGAGAAACTCAGGTAGACGAACGTGATTCGCTTCCCTGGTAAGACTGCCGGGTGCCAAATTGGTAAACACTCATCAGCGCATGTAAACAATTTAAAACACTAAATGGAGAAGCAAAGGTGTTCGGATTTCTGAGGCTATATTTACATTTCCACGTCACACTGACGATATGCACGAAGCAGCAGTAGTCCTATTAATTATTTGTCTCTTCAGAGAACCCCGGGGAACTAACTACCAGAGCCAACATCATCATGATTACAGTTCCCTAATCAATATAGAGGGTAAGGCAAAAGTCACGTGACAGTGACCGATGATGAATATCTATCGAAAAGGTTAGGATAACATATCTATCTATGATTTAATTGATTTTTTAAATATTGATTTTGCTACTACTTTAACTTTTTTATTATTAAAAAAATTATAATAATATCGTGACGTTTGTCTGTATTTCAGATTTTTATTTTCTTTCATCTAGCATTAATTAAAAACATCTAACTGTTAAGTGACTTTTGCTGCACCCTGTATATTCAACAAAACATTACTACCCTGAGTACGTAATGCAATACAGACTTCCATAAATGGATACTTGCGTAGAATAGAAGGATTGAAGCGCTATGGCAAGGTCACTAATGTAGAACTGATGACAAGGTCACTAATGACGAACTGACGACAAAGTCACTAAATGTAGAACTGATGACAAAGTCACTAAATGTAGAACTGACAAGGTCACTAAATGTAGAACTGACGACAAGGTCACTAAATGTAGAACTGATGACAAGGTCATTAAATGTAGAACTGATGACAAGGTCACTAATTTAGAACTGATGACAAGGTCACTAAATGTAGAACTGATGACAATGTAACTAAATGTAGAACTGATGACAAGGTCACTAATGTAGAACTGATGACAAAGTCACTAAATGTAGAACTGATAAGGTCACTAAATGTAGAGCTGACGACAAGGTCACTAAATGTAGAACTGACAAGGTCACTAAATGTAGAACTGACGACAAGGTCACTAATGTAGAACTGATGATAAGGTCACTAATGTAGAACTGATGACAAAGTCACTAAATGTAGAACTGACAATGTCACTAAATATAGAACTGACGACAAGGTCACTAAATGTAGAACTGATGACAAGGTCATTAAATGTAAAACTGATGACAAGGTCACTAATGTAGAACTGATGACAAAGTCACTAAATGTAGAACTGATAAGGTCACTAAATGTAGAACTGACGACAAGGTCACTAAATGTAGAACTGATGACAAGGTCATTAAATGTAGAACTGATGACAAGGTCACTAATGTAGAACTGATGACAAGGTCACTAAATGTAGAACTGATGACAATGTCACTAAATGTAGAACTGATGACAAGGTCACTAATGTAGAACTGATGACAAGGTCACTAATGTAGAACTGATGACAAAGTCACTAAATGTAGAACTGACAAGGTCACTAAATGTAGAACTGACGACAAGGTCACTCAATGTAGAACTGATGGCAATGTCACTAATGTAGAACTGATGACAAGGTCATTAAATGTAGAACTGATGACAAGGTCACTAAATGTAGAACTGACGACAAGGTTACTAAATGTAGAACTGATGACAAGGTCATTAAATGTAGAACTGATGACAAGGTCACTAAATGTAGAACTGATGACAAGGTCACTAAATGTAGAACTGACGACAAGGTCACTAATGTAGAACTGATGATAAGGTCACTAATGTAGAACTAATGTATATCAGAGAAGATCCAGTGGAGCAAGATGTGTGAAGACGACGCTAGGGATGGATAGTGCACATATTGAGAAAAACCTTTTGATAGCATTACTAGACAATCCCTGCTCCGGAAACCCCTGGGTAAAAGAGATACAGGCAGACCAAAGAACACATAGAGAAGAGCGCTGGAGACAGACATGACGTGGACGTAGAAGACAAGGAAAAACCTTGAGCTGATGGCGCTGGAGAGTAAGACATAGCCTACGTTTGTTCAAGGCCTTTGCTCCTGTGGGAGTTGAAAGGTGGAAGAAGAAGACGCAAGATAGTGCATATGAAGAATCACACATCTTAATTATGATAAGACAACCTCAATCTCCGTGGTTATCGACCGCTGATCGGTCTCCATAACCCCATTGGTTATAGAAAACCTTCCTGTGGGGGTCGCAGTGGCTAAGAAGTATGGCGTCCACCTCGAGTTATAGAGGTACGGGGTTCTATTCCCAGTTGAGGGAATATAATTTATTGAAATTATTTTCAGAACAAGTGGTCCTAATGATGTCATACTCCTCCCTGATCGCCTGGGTAGTGAGATCGTATGCCTAGCCTTCTCGGATAAGGGCGAAAAAATAGGAGGTCCTGTGAGCAATTTGCGCACGTTAAAAATCCCACTGCAGTTGGAAATCGTAAAGAGTAGGCCAAACGGCCCCTGCCCTGGCAAAATTTAAAAATTACAACTCTACCCACCACAAAAATATTTATAGAATGTATTCTATATATAATTATACAATAAAACTATAATAAAATTGTCGAATATATTAGAGAGACCCTTGACTCTGTGTCTTGTCAACAAACAATTTATCATTGGTACAGCTTTAAATGGGTATCTGACTTTGCTCTTGAGCTAGGGAAGGACAAGGCAGCGAGGAAGAGAACTGGTCACACCCTTTATTTAATATGTTTATTTATTTTATTTCATTTATATAGGTATATGCATGGTAAACTCTAGAAAATGTATGTCTTCGCATATTTAATAGAAGGTTTTGTTTGGTTTGGTTTAGTTTGGTTTGGTTTGGTTTGGTTTTAAGGACTATCTTCATTGCACACGGACAACTCCATCAGTGCTACGATCTCCTCCCTTAGGTCACACAAGGAGGATCTCAGCACAATGCACTCCGTAGCACCGGCGAGAATCTCAGTGTGTGTATTTAGGAATGACACATACATTGTATAGTGAAGTCCCTAACACTTCACTCCTCTCCGGCAGTATCTGATATGGGATTATCTTTACCGTTGCAAGTTTTAGATGAAGTAGCTGGAAATTATGATGAACCTACTGTTTGTTTCTTGTATTGATTTAGACTGACAACGGGATTCAACGTTTTCCTCTCCAATCCTTAACATTTATCTTTTCACTTACTTCACCATTATCTGCGCTCTCAAATGAATGCATTTAAGACTCCTATTGATAGCCGACATCACAAACAACAACACGAAAGCTACAGACTTTCATCAGTGGATGTTTGCACAGAAGATAAGGGATTAGAGCGGCATGACAAGATCACCAATGTGGAAATGATGACGAGAACCAGACCAGTCAGTGTGACTAAAGTTGGGAAGAAGACAATGGAGATGGATGTGGCACATGCTGAGGAAACCTGTTGATAGCATTACCAGGTGGTTCTTGTTCTTGGTAGGAGAGGTTGAGGGAGACTAAAGAACACACTGAGAAAACAGAACTTGAGACAAACACGAATGGGATGACGAAGACACGTGGGGCAGTTAGGAGTCAGGTCGACGGTGCAAGGGAAGTAACTCCAGATATCACTAGCTTTGAAGGGGGAATTACGAGTTAGCTATCCTAGGAACGTGACGTAGTATCTAGTGCCCTAGATTCATAGAGAGTTACGACAACTATGTCAGAATCGAAAACGAGGCTGAACGACGTAGACGCCATTTTCGGCCGGACAATACCAGGGCTAGAAGGTTAATAAGCGTCGAGTAAGTTTTTTTTTTTTAAATTAATGAAGAAAAATATCCCGTTCAACCTCTGATGGGTTATAATTAGGATATATATTGTTTTCAATTCCAAATAATATTAACAACTGCCGATGAGAAAGTGGCATCACATTTGTCAAATCATTGTAAATAGGGACAATCACAATTATGCTAATACGTTAAATAAATAAAAATAAAAAAACAAACAAACAAACAAAATCAAGATAAAACTCTGAACAAGAATTATATTAAAATGGAGGGGTGTAAAGGCCTGGTGGTTCCAGTTATATAACTGACTTTAACAGATATTTAATTGACTTTCATCTGTTAAAAGTCATATGCATTGTAAGAACAGCATCAGACCTTCACATTCCTAGACACTAATATTAACATTTATTCGTGATAAATATTGTTTGACTATATTATGCAGTTCCCTAGGTCTGTCTATTCTTAACACCTCTTCTACATTCATATATATATATATATATATATATATATATATATATATATATATATATATATATATATATATATATATATATATATATATATATATATATATATATATATATATATATATATATATATATATATATATATATATATATATATATAAAATAAAATTATATAATATAATTATATAATAAAACTATAATAAAATCTCCGGTCCAAAATATGTAATTAGATTTTGTTAAAACTATCTGTACATTGTCGCATTTTTAATGAAAACATAAATTAATGTGATTATCTGGATCTAGTAAAACTGTCAGTGTCTACAACAGTCATTCACCAGTTTCCACATGTCAAACTAGGTAAATAGTTCAATTCGAAGGGAGTATGTTTTGCTAAGTGTTGCAACTCTAACGGAATATTTGTTGCTATATAGTGGAATTCTAACGGAATATAAAATTCAACGGAGTATGTGTTAAAAATCCACGCTACTGATTCTTTTCAATAAACCGGTAAAAACTAGTTTTCTTCTTTTTGTTTTGTTAGTTGAAATACAAATAATAGTACAAATATGTGCTACTGTATTTGCATCTAATTTTATTTCAAATTATTAGCTAACCTAAACGAAAATGCAAATTGGGTCTGAAACTCGCGATTGGGTCCATTTTCCTGCAATACGGGTACGGCCGAAAATGGCGGCCAAATTTTAGTTGGCGTAACTCTCTATGAATCTAGGGCACTAGTAGTATCATTAGACAAAAGTACTAGGAATTTCGGGACGGAATTAAACACTTCTTGTTGGAATACAAGAAATACGACCAACACAGACATAATATAAATGATTACTATACAAACTGCAAAATAGAAATAAATGTAGACAATTTAATGTAGACAATTTAGTGGGCACCAAGTCCTCACAAGCAGTAACAAAATTAGTAAAACAATATATCACAAAAAAGACAAAAGAAACAATCTAAAATCGACAGGATGAATTAAAATAAAATGTATACTCTGAAAGTAAACTCGTAATTATCTTACAACGCTAACAGTAGTAACAAGGCAACGTCATCAGAAAGGATTAACACAACACAGAAGAAAAAATACATAAATAAACCCCAAACCAAAATTAAATTCATGCCAGTATAGACACAAGTATGCTTCAGAACAACACAACAAACTGAACTATTAATCAAAAAGTAGAAACCCCATCGTCAGGAATAATACAGTAAAAAACGCTTAATCAATACAATCAAGAAAATAGCACACTAAATGAAAAAAAAAAATCTTGATATAACCAAAATTTCCATGTATATGGTAAATGGTTGAAATGAGCGTGCTACACAAAAGATAGTAGCAAACATCATTTAAAAATAAAAACGCGCTCCCTTCTTACCAGGTCCTTTGTACCCTGTACTTTGAACGAGGCTGTCGTAGCTTGCTTAAGTAAGTGTGCCAGCACGTGAGCTTTCACGCGGCTGTGTTATACACTGAGATCTGAGGTAGTCAGATTTTAAAACCCAAGAACTTCCAAGATTTGGCTACTACAAATGCAAGATTTTGTGTCAGCGAAGAATCCAGTTTATATCGCAACAATGTGAACCCATAGTAAAGTATATATGAGTCGATAAGTGACTTTCTAGAAGTGAATTCAACGAGCCACGCGTTTTGAGGCAAACGGCACTAAAATAAAGCGATTTTTCTTTTGAATAAAGACACTGTGTTAGGGGGAGCCCAAAAAGGCTTGAGTGTATCATAGTCTTGGGAAAATCTACCTTCCCTGGTGTCAGACCAGTTCCAGATAACCATGCGATACGATATAGCAAAAACAGACAGTATCAGATAACACTATGAAAGTACAATTTTGAGTTGTAACGTCAATCCGTGACCAGCTAGAATAGGAAGAAGTGTGCCCGCGAAACTCTAAACTCACAACGAAGACCAAAGCTGCGGTATATAACGCCTGCGTCACAAGCACACTTCTGTGTGGCAGCGAGACATGGACAACCTATGCTAAACAAGAAAGAAGGTTCAATACCTTCCATCTACATCCTCGTTATTTCATGACAGGACAGGGTGACAAATGTCGAGGTGCTGTCACGTGCTGGCCTTCAAAGCATGTATACACTGCTTAAACAGCGCAGACTACGCTGGCTTGGCCATGTCCGTGTCATGGAAGATGGTCGCATCCCGAAAGATATCTTCTATGGAAAACTCGCAGATGGCAAAATAACAGTAAGTCGACCATAGCTAAGGTTCAAAGATGTGTGTAAGAGAGACATGAGGCCACTGGACATAAATCCAGCAACCTGGGAGGATGAAGCTGCCGATCGCACCAAGTGGCGATGCTCTATACAGCGCCACCTCCGTTTGTGCGAAAAGAAGCTCTCACGCAAGAAGAAGAGAGGAGAAAACGTCGAAAGAAACACCAGAAAATAAGCAGCTTAGGGCTCTTATCTCAGGGGCGCATTCCCAAAGTCAATTATGACTGAAGGAGCTATTATTATTATAATGAAGACATAAACTTTGATGTAGTTAAATCATGTAATCTCCAATGTACAAAAAGCAAGAGGATGCTCATGAGAAACGATTGAAACATGTATCCCAGCTCTGATTGTATAACTAAACTTGCATATACGTTTTTGCTTAAATATAGCATGAAAATTATAGTCAGCGTTTATGTACTATCAAAGTTTATTTGTGTATGTCGTACATTTTTTATAGGGGAATTAAGACATAGTTTGGTCCCTTCTGAATAGAACTACTCGTAGAACAGGTGGTGACTCAGTGAGAGATAAGATAAGAAAACAGATTTTCACATGTGAAATGGTGGAAAAAATAGGTAGAGTCTGTCCCTGAACTCGAGAAACTTCTCTCTACAGCAGAACTTTGTTAGTCAGACAGTCTACCAATATATATATTAATATATATCAACCACTCACATACACACACACACACATATAAGTGACGACAGTTAGACGCACAAAAGTGAAAAAAACTATATTAATAGAATAGGGATATTTTTGGGACGAGCTGACCAACACCTGTAAATAAGTTTATGTAAATTTTATTTACCATAAAGAAACTTCACAACAGCAATATTTTGAATATCAATCAAATACAAATAAACATAAGTTAATGAATTAATTAAAGAGGTAGACTCATAGGGTAATCCTCCCTCCCTCTATTGAGACAAGATCCCGTTAGAAGAAAGTTATTAACCCCCAAAGAGTCAAAGATTTATACACTATGGTCTAGGATTTCCCTCTACAGTAAAGAACAGAGTTTATACGTTAATCTATTCTGAAAGGGACAGTGTTAACCAAAACTTACACATTAAAAATAACCAACGTGAGTACATGAATTCTTCAAGATAAATATATGAGGATTATTCATTCATCCTTCATCTCTTCTCAGACAACCGTGGCTACGTACATTCGTTCTTAACTAATACTTGAGTTGCACCGTCTGGAACAATCTTTAGGACACACACACACAGCAAATCCAGTGTTATTTTTGGCAAAGAAAACCCCAGCTCCTCAGAGACAGATTAAATCCACTTCTCCGGGGAACGTTCACTTTGTTATTTTTATTTAGGACTACTGTTTATGTCACATTTAATTAGACCAGGTAAGAAATTGAACAGTGCTCACAGTGTCAATAGCTTGAGATTTCCAGTACTTAGGAATGTCAGGTAGGTAACTTCTCTCAGTATAAAAAATCTTCCTTGTCACACCACAAATGGTCAAACGTCGGGAAATGTTAATGCTTGTGATTTCGCAACTACGGGCTGAATGTAAATGAAATTTGGGAAATATAAATCTGGATCTGTAGGCCCAGTTACAATATTTATTCTTAATGTTCTTTAGGTTGGTACTCTGTCTCTGTCTGGGTGCATACACGAAGCCAGACAGGTTTACCCTGAAGACTCAGATATCAATTAAGAAATGTTCTTTCGTATGGTTATTCTCAGATTTATATGGAAGCCGCTGGTAAGGTTTAGGGTTTGACCCAATACTGTGTAAAGGAGAAAAAATACAAATACTTAACCATAATATAGTATTCTTAATCCTATCCTTAATATTTATCCACTTCGGTTATTTAACTTAAATTATAAACTACAAGCTTAGAGCTTGTCTTATCGTTTAAAAACTCCCGTGAAATAAATTCTAGTCATTTAAAAACATTAATCATCATGAATTAGAAATAAATACATATTTCGTCAATACTCATCATAAACAATGCATTTACTAGTTGGTTAAAATATTCTCTGACTGGTTACTAGCAATTAATTAAATTTACTATATAGCTGGAATAGTTTAGCTAGAAATTATTATTTATTCTGCTAGCCTATGTAACACAGTAAAACCTAGAGAAATATAAATGACGGACCTATCTAGTAAATCACTCTGCACAGAAATCTTAGAGAAATATAATACGGACGTAACTATTAATCACTCAAACGTCTAGTATAATATTTACCACAAACACAGAAATAAACGATCTCCAATCGAAAACCACTAAGTAATTCCACAGTTATGAGGGATCTTAGACTTCGAAGCTACATGTCTTTAAAATCTGTGGGTACTGGATAAATTGAGTCAAAATGCTGGGGTTTATATATTAAATCTCCAGAAAATCGCTCGTACTTGCTAGATATGACACCTTCACTCAGATCTCGGGCTTTTCCTCGTTCGATCTGCGAATCTGAGGAAATTTTCACGCTTTTGCCGCTCGCAGACTCTGCAATCGAGCGAAGCCCGTCCTTTGATCTGGCGATTCTCGCCGTGTTTAATTTCCTATCAAACGAACGGATTCAGGGGAAGGTAATAGAAATAGTATCTCCTTGGTTCCAAATTATTTGCTCCTTCTATTCAAATTATTTCCCCTGATCACTGTCTAACGAAAACATACGTTTCAACTATATTAGCTTATCTACCCTTGAGCCAAAATTTACGACTCTATGAAATAGTCGCCCCTTTCCTACGCGTTCCGTCTCACTCTGTTTGATCTTATTACGACGATTTTCAATCGCTGGAATTTAATTACAGGTAACCGGCTCAACGTTAGCTAAATAGGTCTGTTTGTAAACATTCCTAAGGAAATAGAGAACAGAAAATAAAATAGGCGTGCTAAATTATAAAAAGAGACAGATCTCTGAGTGTAGGAGGGTTTTTATGTTAACAAAATGGGCGTACGTGAAAGCCAGGTAAAAGAAAAATGAAGATAATGAAATAGATATATGAAAGCTATTAACATAATATGTCACAGTGTGGTAAAACGTTTTGTACAATAGCTTGTCCACGTGGTTAACTGATGTAAATGAAATGCAAACTAAGATACCCCACACACACAAAATTAAAGAAAGAATCATTCGAAGTATGATCATAACAGCTGTGGTGGGTCGATATTAGTTATGTATATAATTGTGTAGCGGATGTGAAGTCAGCTATGCAAGCCCCTGAGGTAGTTTAATTTCTAAATATATGTCAGGGAACCTGTCTTGCTTCCACCAATGACTACCACCCGCTATGTATCTTCTTCTTCTTCCGTCCTTAGCCACCAACCGTCAAAGCAGTCAGTGGCCATTACGCCTAGTGGCGTCTTAGGGCAACAGTAGATAGGTTTTCTTTGCCATTGTTTCCCATCACACCTATTGGCGTCTTTAGGGCAACGGCAAATCAATCCATCTGCTGTTGTTTCCGTAATCGAAGTGACTGGCAAACGGGTGATCAGCCGCTATGTATATTATTCCCAATTTATATGTTCTGATGTATGGGTGTTGTGTAGCTACGTGTCTAGGGTATATGCAATATATGTGAAGAAAATAACAACAACCACACTTTAAGGTTAATAAACAATTAAGTAAACAACTCCCTATTGAATTTTGGTCTGAACAATTTTTTACAAATGTATTAATTATAATTGAGTTGATTCATAAAAGATTAAACGTCAAGATATATTTACACACAAACTAGTTTAACTATTTGAGTCTATTATTTCCTGAACTAGGAAGTGTTCTTAGTGTAATACTTTTGTCCAAAATTAAGCACATAATTGGGGGATCAATATTGTCATCATGCTTTTAAAATCTTGTTGATATAACTGATGGTGGAGGATAAGTCAGTGAATCAACATGGCCCCAAAACACAAGGCCTTATCTGTAGATAGGTGTAGAAAATTCTGCGATGTCCTGGTATTAAATCTTCCTGCTCACAGCACTGCTCAGCTTTCAGGATTCAAGATAAGGTAGGGCCCTCAAATCGTATGGCCTCAAACAGGTACCAGGGTTGAACAACAACGTGACTGGCTCACTTCAGTTTCTCACCCAGAAACTCTGGAAGGAGCGGATTAATTTCCCTCAAAATCATATTCTGACCAATCTCCGTTCTTAACAGGTTTACATGTATCAACAGATCAAAAATCAGAAAATAATACACATATAATTATTGTCCCCATCTGGTAGAGTGCTCTATTCCTCATTAAATATCTCAAACATATGTTTTTACACCTTCCTAGTCCTAACACAATATTATAATTTCATAAATACATTCAGGTAATAACATGTATTACATAAAGATGGATAGTAATTTTCTGGCTATAACTCAAACATTATTCATTAAAGTCTTTTCCCTTATTAATTCCTTTTTAATCCCAACTTTCAAGTAAAACTGTAAGGATTTTATTAAGTTCTTTCCCCACAATGATAATATCTTTCTTAGCAACTCGGTGAAACAACACAAAGTTTGATGTTGGCGTTACTCATTATATAAATATATATTTTCTTTTATCTCCCAAAGTACAAGTAAAGCTGTAGGGCTTTTACATGAAGCTATAAGATTCTCTAACCCCATTTAATGACTTTACGTAACATGTTGAAGTGGCACATGTACTACTGGGACTCTCCCCTTCAAATATTCATTCTTAATCAATATGGCAAACACATTTTCAAATACAATAATAATTATATAAATGTTGGTCTTACCGAAATATCGAATTTTTTTACTATGTAAGTTAATTACAGGCCATAAATGGTCACACAAGATCTCCTGTTGAATAACAGAACAGCTAAGGCATCTGATCACACTAGTCTGGAAACGTTATTACATTTACATGAGAAAATTTAATTTGAAAGTGGCAAGGAACGCTCGTCTTCCTGAGTATTTATTTCACTTTCTTAGTTATGCTCAGCAACTAATCAGGTGACTTCCGTTCCTACGCGTCTATTTTCAAAAAGTTAACCTACAATTTTCAAATCAGGAGACACCCATTAATATGGCCAGCATCAGTAAAGAAGCCCCACGCACGTCTATATCTGTCTTCATTCTGCCATATCGCTAGTATTATCTAAGTCATTTTAATACACAACGAAAATATTTACTAGTCTACCGATTTGTCATCTATTGCATAAGGTTTTACACTTCTGGCTATTATTTTTACCATTTTCGTCTTTCCTTTATATTTATTCAAATAACATATCTTTCTTTCTACATTAAGCTAATATATTTAGACTAACGCATATTATATATTTAATAACGCATTGGTAGCATTTTAATCTTCATTTTTAGTCTTTATTTTTCCTATCGTTCGATTTGGACAGTTAGTTTCAGTTTCAGAATTCAAACATGGTCTATGCATTTCCCCCTCTCTCTCTCCCTTGTCTTTTCCAAGAAATACACTATTTCTAACGATACTAGCTTTCACGCGTGCGTTAAGGTTAAGGCTTGCAAGTCTGTGACGTCACATTGGCATTTATTAAACTATCGGGGTTTTAGGCGTTAACCCTTTAGAAACCGAGAAATAAAACTAGTATTTTGGTGGCGCGGTAATTCCTAAGTTATTTTATACCTACAAACAACTAGATGCTATAATTTGAACGGTGAAATCTCGGATATCATCACACATCTCCCCACTATAGAACATGCTTGTACAGGGAGTTCACGATTCGAGATTCACATAGATCAAATTAACTCATTTTACTTGTGACCTACTCTGATTTTCTTCCATGGGATGCCTACTCAGAAAATCCGCTCCCACATTCAGCGAACCGGTATGTACTCGATGGAGAATGAATAAGGTTGGATGAGTAACGACCACCTTAATAAACGGGCGTTTTCATGCTTAGCCTGTGGTAAAAAATACGAGGGGCTGATGATCCGTTTGGACCACAAATGTTCTACCATAAAGATGGATCTGGAACTTTTTTATAGCCCAGATTAAAGCTAGACATTCTTTCTCACTTGTTGAGTAGTTTTGCTCCGCTTTATTCAGCTTGCGGCTAGCATAAGCGACTGGGTTCAGCTCCCCCTTTTGTGAATTGGACCTTTGCAACAATGTAGCCCCTAATCCTACGTTGCTAGCGTCCGTTCTCACCACAAATTCCTGAGTCAAATCAGGCAATTTCAAAATAGGCTTGCTAGTGAGTTTTTCCTTTAACTCTTGATACGCCGATTCACACTGAGCGGACCACACAATTTTATCAGGATTTCCTTTGCGAGTTAAATCCGTCAGAGGAGCACATATAGAGTTAAAATTTTTTATGTATTTCTGATAAAATCCACGTAGCGACACAAACGATCTCACGTCCTTCTTGGTCTGTGGTCTAGGTGCCCTCTGTAATTTCTCCAGGTTCTTGGGGTCAGGGGTCATGTTACCCTGATATATCGTATGTCCCAAGAACTCCAACTCTTTACAACTAATATAGCATTTGGTTGGTCTCGCAGTCAAATTTGCCTCTCTGAGCCTATCAAATAGCATCGTCAAAGAGTTAATGTGTTCCTCAAATGTTTCTGTAGCAATGAGGATGTCATCCATGAAATTAGTTATACATGGATTTTTCAGTGGATCCAACAATTTTCTCATCATTCTTGAGAACACACTCGGAGCATTTTTCAACCCAAACGGCAACATGTTGAATTCATAATGTCCATCCGAGGTGCTAAATGTCAAATAAGGTCTGACCTCAGGCTTTACCGGAATTTGATAAAAGCCCTTGCTAAGATCCACCTTAGAAAAATATTTTGCCTTGTTCAGCCTGGCAAACAGCTGATTTGTGTCAGGTAATGGATCCACCTGATTCTCTGTGACAGCATTCAGTTTTCTGTAATCTATACACAGACGATGTTCCCCAGAGGGTTTCCTCAGCAAAACCACACTGGAACTGTAAGGAGATTCACTTTGAGAGATAATCCCTTCTTTTAACAAATAATCTATCTCCTCCTTCAATGCTTTTTCCTTAGCGAATGGAATCGTATAGGCTCTCATACAGATCGGTGTTGGGTCTATTAACTGCATATCATACTCCAACAAATGGGTGTGCCCCGGTTTATCCGTTAACACATCTGTATGTTCCGTTAGAACCTTTTGAACCTGTTCCCTCTGGAACTTAGTCAGGTGCTTACTGACTTTCACCTGTACAGGTGTTTCACATGGTTTTAAGGGGTATTCATGCGAGTTGAGTGGTTCATTTTTCATTTGAGTTGCAATGGACAAGGCCATTAAATGTATCCCTTTCTGGTTTTCTCTCTCGACATAATATATTTTCTCCTTTCCTTTCTTGTCTATTTTATAATTTGTACTAGATATCTTTTCTAGAACGGTGTATGGACCTTGCCATCCAATCTGCAACTTGTTACTACTGGCGGGAAGTAGAAGAAGCACCTTCTCTCCCACATTTAGTTCTCTATCTTTCGCTTTCTTATTAAAGTATGCAGCATGTTTCTTCCTGGCTTGTCTGAGGTTATCATTTGCAAGTTTCCAGCCAGTTTTTAGACGAGTGGTCAGTTCGTTCACATACGCATATGATGAGGTAACAGTCTCTTCTGCCTTCTCATCGGTCCATGTCCTCAATAGGGCTTCCAATGGACCTTTTATTGACCTCCCAAATAACAGGGTTGCGGGTGCCATCCCGGTTGAACTGTGTGGAACTTCCCGATACGCAAACAACGCAGCGGGCTAAAATTGGTCCCACGTATCAGGTTTTTCATGAGCCAGCTTTCTCAGGATGGAAATGAGAGACTTATTGAACCTCTCCACCTGGCCGTTCCCGTGGGGGTGATACGGACTACAATGAAAGATCCTAAATACTTCTTCTGTTAGTCTCCCCTTGAACTGTGAGCCGTTATCAGTCAAGATTTGGTGAGGGAAACCTAACCTCGTGAATATTGTGAGTAATGCCTCTGCCACATGCTTCGAATCAATTGATGACAGGGCTACCGCCTCTCCCCACATGGAACATGTGTCCACCAGAGTCAGAATGTAACTGTTCCTCCTCTTGGTCCGAGTGAGAGGTCCCACAATGTCCACCGCAACTCTCTCAAAAGGTGTTCCCATTATGGGCATTTCCCCTAGAGTTGCTGGAGCAGTACAATGCTTTGGAGCTACCCGTTGGCATTCTGGACAGGATTTTACATATCTTTTTATATCCTCAGTTATTCCTGGCCAGAAATAATGACAAGCTATGCGCTGATCTGTAGCGCTGATCCCCATATGACCACTGAAGGGAATAGCATGTACTAATTCCATCACTTTCTCCCTATATGCCTTGGGAAGGACCAGCTGTCCGTGACCATTGGATCCAGTTCCAGCCTTCCTATATAACAATTTATTTTTCATATAATACTCTCCTTTGTTTGGAGGTGTATGGCATTTAGGTAATTTTTTATAACACAGCTTGAGTGACCTATCTTCAGCCTGTGCCTTCCTCATCTCCTCTGGATGAGAATGTATAGGTTCATCTTCCTCCTTCCTTGACTGTGACCTGGTCTGCACTGTTGCCATAATCACAGGTCTCTTGGGATTCCCCAAGAAGACATAACGACATCCCAATATTAGAGGGTATATGGGTTCGTTTATAACTGCTGCTTTGATGATCCCTTCCACATAGCGAGTTTTCACCTCTATCCTTGCTACGGGAAGTGTCATGGTTGCTATACCCTTAGTCGCCCCTTGTATCTCCACTGTTTCTGTGGTATACTGATCTGGGTTCACTAGGTACGAACTCACAACTGAATCATAATCTAGACCTGTATCATAAAGGCACCTTACGGTGACCCCATTACATACAACGTCCTCACATACTGGGGGTGATAGGGCTCCTGTGGCTTATTAGGTTTTGCCTTTCCTCCTTGGTTCCCCGTTTTCATTGCAGCAAAATTGGAAGGTTTTCTTTTACAGTCCTGGGTGTCATGGCCGTCCCTCTTACACCATTTACAATATTTCTTTCCCTGGTTAACAGATTTTCTTTCATTATATTGAGGGTTTCTGTCACGTTGTTCGTACCTGGGCCTATCATAATATGGTTTATTCTTGTTAAACTTATTTCTATTGTCATATTTGTTCTGAGGTTGATTTTGGGGACCCTTATTATGATCTATATGTTTCTTCTTAGCTCCTGCCAACTCTGACTGGGCTGCTAGATATCTCTCAGCTACATTTAAAATATCCACCAGTCTCTCTGCACCCTGTTCTGTGAGAAACTTTCTCAAGTCTGGAGCCATGGACTATCTAACCTGCTCCATCATAATCATTTCCTTTAAATCTTGGGTTTTCCCCAGAGCAGTCCATTTCTCCAAATAGGTCTCTAGGCGGGCCGAGAACTGGTGGTAGGTCTCCCCAGTGAATAATTTACCATGTCTAAATTTCTTCCTATAAAATTCACTGTTTTTCTCATACCTGACCAATAGTGCTTGTTTAAGAATGTCATAATCATCTTGGTCATCTTTACTGAGCTTGGAAAATACTTCATAAGAATTTCCCCTAAGTCCCTGGGATACCTTAAGGCTCCACTTCTCCTTCTCCAACCCATATGTTGTAGCTAAACTTTCAAAGCGGCTAAGGAAGGACTCAATATCATCATCTCTCTCAATAAAGTGATCCAGATGAAACCCCATGGCTGATGAGGAGGCCCCCTGGCTTGCAGCTGAGTCGGAAGTGGAAGGGCTAGTTCCATTTTCAGGAGCATGGCCTTTGTGATGAATTTACCGTTGTACAACGTTAAAATATCTCCAATTATAAAGATAACATGTAGGGATAAAAATAATGCGTAAGATACTAGGAGACATGCTCGCCCATGCCCGCATTTCCTACCGCCATTCAAACGAACTAGTTAAACATGCAGACGAAACGGTACCCTTGTAGACGGGAGGGAAACGGAGATATAAAAAAGGAAAAATATGACTGAACACGTGTTTGAATCTAGAAAGGCAAAAAGACGCAAGTTGTAGTTTAAGGAAAAAAATTCACGTCACTAGTTGACACAATGTAAGGAAATGGACAGAAAAGACCTTAGCTCGTATTAGAAACAGTCATATCTTGGACGTTTTACGGTACTTGGTTGTTTTATTTGAATTCAGCGGCAAACGCCGTGGAGAAGGTTCGAAAACTAAATTCAAAAAAAACTACCCTTGAAAAAGTAACTTTTTTCTTAATCATAATGTTATGAAAATAAAACCTAGCTAGTTTGATAGCCCATCTTGAGCAGAGAAATAATATACGTATAATTATACAGACGGACAGATAACACAGAAGACATTGACGAAAGACTGTATTGTTCACATCAGACTGGCGAACAGTATTGTTGTGCATACTTTCACTAAAGCCTCAATTTTGCGTCCTTGAGACAAGTAAATGCAAAAATCAAGCTGTAATGAACGAGAGGGGGAAGGTTGGAGAATTGTGGCTAAAAATAACTTAGGAGGCAGGTTTGTGTAGGTTTTGCGTGTAGTTGGTCCAAGAAACAAGTGTGTTTTTGTGAAAAACCAAGTAGAGACAGACGGACCAACAGACAATAATACATACTTGACTGAGATCTGACTGAAATTTGACTTTTGGTTTGAAGATTTGAAAAAGTTAGAGGGGAAGTCTGTGATTGGACAAATGTATTCATATTAGCGGGATAGAGACACACATTTTGCCATTTTATATAAGTCTGTCCAGGGACACAGTCATTAATTGCGAGTGGTGTTTTCCCAGGAAGAATACATAAAATATAGTGGGACGCCATACTCTAGCCAGCAGCTCAGCTGAGTTTTGCTAGTATTAACTGTGTTCTCAATTCTGAATTCTGGTAAGAATGAAAGCATTTATCTTGTTTATTTTAACATTTTGAGTGATTGATACTGCCATATCATGTAAAATGATTACGACAAGTAAGTGCTCGCTCTAGGTCCCCAGCCGCAGTTCAGGGTCTAGAGACAAACAAATAATATATGGACACCTAACTAAGACGATGGAAGGCGAATCAATTATTGAGATCAGTGGGAACATATCACCTATCTTATTGAATAAAAGAGGAAACTATTGAACATATATCAGATGCAATGCAGTCTTGGGGAACTGGTACTATGTGAAAACAACTGGGTAAGATGTGCTATGTTGGTCAGAGAGATCTGACCCAATCTGTGTAGTGTTGTGTTGTGTATAAGAGTGGCTCAGTAGATAGAGTACTGACACATGGCACAAAACTTTTGTTTCAGAATTGTGAGTTTCTGTTGTGGCAATAAAGAGGTGCCAAAAGCTTATATACCAACGGGCTGATCACCCGTTTGCCAGTCACTTTGATTACGGAAACAACGGCGAACGGATTGATTTGTCATTGCCCTAAAGACGCCATTAGGCGTGATGGGAACAATGGCAGAGAAAATCTATTCGCTGTTGCCCTTAAGACGCCACTAGGCGTAATGGCCACTGACTGCTTTGCCGGTCGTTGGCTAAGGACGGAAGAAGAAGAAGAAAAGCTTATATAAGAGTACACAAGCAGATGTGTGTGCCACCTAACAGTTGTGTCTGTGCAGCCTACCATTGTACTCCAGCTACGGAGAGGAGTGGGCCCCAGGAATCCTGTATCAGATCGTCACAAGCGAGATAAGTGACATTCTGGCCTGCTGGAGATTCACAACTATTCTACCATCAAATAAAGACATAATTATTGAAAAATAAACATTTACCTCATTCCATCAGTCAATGGACAATGATTTTGGTAGTCACAGATTGGGCGTGATGACGCCACCCCAACGTAACATCCAGTACTAGTTCTCCCAAAGACAGTAGAGATAACATTAATAATAACCAGTTATAATATACCTATGTACACAAATTACATATTATTATGCCACATATTTATGCATTTCATTGATAAACCAATATCATTTTATATGTTTTGACCAAACTAAAACATTGGCTCAGAACTAATAAATTTAAAAACATTTGTTAAAATTCAAACTAAAACCACCAGAGTTAGTTCAGTGTGTTATAGAATTTATTAATATTATTAGACTTATTAATTACATGTATGTGTCTGTATATTATATTACTACACATTACATTTCAGTACCCTAGACTTTTTTTAACGTAGCTACATTCATGATAGTAAAAGAGAACTGTTTGAGGTCGTAAGTGGTAGTAAGAAGGGCCTTCTGTAATTCACATAAACATTTATCTCAGGAGCCTTCACAGCTGACCTCATACATTACACTAGGTAACATAACAACCATACAATAACATCAAAAACCACTACAAATATTGGGGGCTCGTCCGGGATATTACGTTTTTCAAAGATAGTAGGATATTCTGGTGTGGGAATTAAACTAGTGGGGACAGAGTTGTATAAATTTAAAAGTGTCCCTTAAAATAAAAGTGGAAAATAAAAGTTGGTGAATCTTCACAGCCAGTGGTAATTAATTAATTAATTAAAATATATTACCTTGATAATTACCCTTTGTTGTTTACCTTGGTAATTATAATATTTGAAATTACCTTAGTCATTGCTAAATTGTATGTTGAGTATGGCAGATCTAGCAAAATTTAGATCGGCTGCTGTGCTGACGGCGAGGGAGATGAATATGGAGGGTCAGGGTTTAATTCAGTATGTAACTGCAGAATGTGACAACTATATTGAAAGGGAAGATAAGAGGTTAGCTGAAGAGAAGAGGTTACAAATTGAGGCTGATAAAGAACTTAAGTGGTTGCAGATTGAGGCTGACAAAGAGGCAAAAGCATTGGAGGCAGAAGAAAAACGACAGCAAAGGGAAGCAGAAGATAGAAGATTGCAAAGGGAGCACGAATTACGACTAAGGGAGCTGGAATTACAAGGCCATGCTCCTGAAAATATTGCCAACCCTTTTGCCTCAGATGCTACGCCTAGTCAGGGAGCCTCAACCTCAGCTATGGGGTTTCATTTAGACCATTTTGTTGAGAAAGACGATGACATCGAGGGGTACCTCAGTAGATTTGAATTATTAGCTACTACATATGGGTTAGAGAGAGAGAGGTGGAGTCTTAAGTTATCACAGGGACTGAGAGGGACTTCTTATGAAGTCTTTGCTAAGATGAATAGAGACGACCAAGACAATTATGACATGCTAAAGCAGGCTTTGTTATTGTGATATGAAAAGAATGGTGAATTTTATCGTAAGAAGTTTAGAAATGCCAAGCTTTTGTCTGGGGAGACATACCACCAATTCTCTGCCAGACTGGAAACCTATTTGGAGAAATGGACTGCTCTGGGGAAGACCCAAGATCTCAAAGAGATGATCATGATAGAGCAATTAAGAGAGTCCATGGCTCCAGACTTGAGAAAATTTCTCATGGAACAAGGTGCAGAGAGGTTGGGGGAGGTTTTAAATGTCGCTGAGAGGTATCAGGCAGCCCAGGCAGAAATAAGTGGCACTAAAAAGAAGCACATAGAAAATTTTAAAGCTCCACAGCAATTTAGTAAATTTGATACTAGAGAACAAGGTAATAGAGGCAGGACAAACTTTGATAGGCCACGAAATAATTATCGTGACAGAAACTCACAGTTCAATGACCAAAAATATAACGAAAGAAAACCGTTTAACCAAGGAAAGAGATGGTGCAAATGGTGTAAGAAAGACAACCATAACACCGAATTTTGTAAAAGGAAATCTTCAAACATTGCTGCAATGAAGTCGGGGACTCAAAGATTAAAGGTTAATCCTAATGGACAGCAGGAACCTTATCACCCCCCAGTTTGTGAGGATGTTATTTGTAATGGGGTCACCACAAGGTGCCTATATGATACAGGTTTGGATTATGATTCAGTTGTGAAGTCTAGCCTAGTGGACCCAAGTCAGTATACCACAGAAACAGTGGAAATACAAGGGGCGACTAAGGACATACCACTCATGACACTTCCCATCGCAAGGATAACGGTGAAAACTCGCTATGTGGAAGGAGAAATCAGAGCAGCAGTGATAGATGAACCAATCTACCCTCTGATATTGGGGTGTAGGTACGTCTTCTTGGGAAATCCCGAGAGACCTGTGATCATGGCGACAGTGCAGACCAGATCACAGAAAAAGGAGGAAGAAGGTGAACCTATAAATGCTCATCCAGAGGAGATGAGGAAGGCGCAGGCTGAGGATAGGACACTCAAGCCATGTTTTAAAAAATTGCCCAAATGCCACACACCTCCAAGCAAGGGAGAATACTTTATGAAGAACAAATTATTATACAGGAAGGCCGGAACTGGAACAAATGGTCACAACCAGCTGGTTCTTCCCACTTCATATAGGGATAAAGTGATGGAACTCGGGCATGCGATTCCCTTCAGTGGTCACATGGGGATCAGCGCCATAGGACAGCGTATAGCTTGTCATTACTTCTGGCCAGGAATAACGGAGGATATAAAAAGATATGTCAAATCCTGTCCCGAATGTCAAAGGGTAGCTCCAAAGCATTGGACTGCTCCTGCAACTCTAGGGGAAATGCCCATAGTGGGAACACCTTTTGAGAGGGTTGCAGTGGATATTGTGGGACCTCTCACTCGGACCAAGAGGAGGAACAGTTACATCCTTACTCTGGTGGACACTTGTTCTATGTGGGGAGAGGCGGTAGCCCTGCCATCAATTGATTCAAAACATGTAGCAGAGGCACTACTTACAATATTCACAAGATTAGGATTCCCGCATCAAATCTTGACTGATAATGGCTCACAGTTCAAGGGGAAACTAACGGAAGAAGTTGTTAAGCTATTTCAAGCCAGACACTTTCATTGTAGTCCGTACCATCCACAAGGGAACGGCCAGGTAGAGAGGTTCAATGGGACTCTCATTTCTATCCTGAGGAAGCTGGCACACGAAAAACCGGATATGTGGGATCAATTTCTGCCCGCCGCGTTGTTTGCGTATCGGGAGGTACCACATAGTTCAACCGGGATGGCTCCCGCAACTCTGCTATTTGGGAGGCCAATAAAAGGTCCATTGGAAGTATTATTAAGGACCTGGACAGATGAGAAGGCAGAAGAGACTGTTACCTCATCATATCAATATGTGAACGAACTGACCACTCGTCTGAAAGCTGGATGGAAACTGGCAAATGATAATTTGAGACAAGCCAGGAAGAAACATGCAGCATATTTTAATAGGAAAGCCAAGGACAGAGAACTAGCTGTGGGAGAGAAGGTGCTTCTTCTACTACCCGGCAGCCAGAATAAATTACAAATTGGATGGCAAGGTCCATATACGGTTCTAGAGAAGGTGTCTAGAACAAACTATAAAATTGACAAAAAGGGGAAAGAGAAGATATATCATGTAAACCTTTTAAAGAAGTATCTGGACAGACCACTTGTTACGTACATTTATTACCTACGGGGGTAGTCTTCGGTCCTGCCAAATGTACGCACCAGTTTTATATAGTTATATTATTTGTGCGTTCGATTGATTCACGCACTGACGTGCACAATGCGGTGTGAGTTGCTTTGGTCGCACGTGTAACCTAGTTGAGTAGTTTCTGACGTCATGTAAGGGGCAGCTCGGACCATATTTATGTCCGCTGTGTTATCCTTTGATTTTGGCAAATTTGAAGAAGCCATCAGTTGTATTCGTATCTATTGGTCTTCATGGCGAAGCCAATAGTGGAAGTATGAAGTAAGTGTCGCCCCATTTCTTATGGCAAGTTTAATTATGTAAATTAAAGTATCAGGCCGCTCCTATTAATGGTCTAGCGGGAATTCATCGGAGATGACATTCCTAGAATTGGACACACGGAGTCGATAGCCTTTGGAATCATTTCGTAGAGGGAGAATCCATATGTGGAATCAAGTTAATGAATATATATATGCTTCACATGTTTAATATGCCGTTTTACCTATGCCAAAGTCGTGGCATGGATACCGAGAGGTTAGCCAAGATGAAACACTAACCTGGTTGTATTGTTATATCTGCCTTTGTTTGGATTGGATATGCTATCTAAGAATTTTATGAAGAAAGTCTGGGATGCTTACAAGTATGATATAAATTATTGCTCCGTGAGAATGAATCCGTTTGCCTTAATAAACGTCCTTGGGAGAAGGTCAACGGACGTTAATACCATGTCTGTTATATGGTAATGGAAGTGATCCTTAGTCACTGGAATATAAGAGAACTTAACTGTTAGAGAATCTACAACAACTATTAACAGTGATATTAACATTTTGACGTATGATCTTCGCATCTGTAACTATGATTGTCCTGTTCCACTTCGTTGGTGTCACGTCAATAAAATATATGTACAGTAATCACCGACTTGTGTGCTGCCAATACTTGCCCAGTTCACCCAATTCAACGATACTTGTTGGAATTTTCGTTTGAAGAACATTGTTGACATTCATTCCGTTTTAAACCATTCGCGTTTCAATTTACCTCTTCACTGAACTCAACGATAAAATGGAGTCAACAATAATTGGTATGCCAGTGTGGTCTGGAAATATCTAACTTCCAAGGAACGTACCCATCCAAATTATCGTTTGAAAAGAAGAATTTTTACTTTCAAGGCGACATCATCTCAATTTGGATCCTAGCGTGATATGAATCAGATTCAACTTACGTTTACCAAGGTCAAGGTCTTCAATCAACCTCCACGTCAAGTTTCACAGTGACTGATTACTTGGAGATCATCTCTTCATCATTATTACGTGCGAGCTGTAATCTAGATACGCAGAACGAAGTATTTTATCTGTAGACGTACATCCACGGAGACGAGGCACATTGATTTTTTACCTGCACGCGAGATGAGTATAACGTGTTTCCGTTGTACACTTTATTACGCTTAGTTGTGCCTTCCGTGATATGTCCACATTCATATTTTTCGTGTTAAGTGTTATATGTTGTGTATTCTTCGTGGGAGGTAGGGAGGTTGATCTGACGAACGAGATCCATCTCGAAGCCAATTCGGGCTCTTCGTCAGACGTTCTGTAGGACATTATTTTGCAGACTTCCCGCAGTGGAATGTTCCTATGCGTGAGCATAGAAGGATCTTTGGTCCACTGTGTCTGGTAGTCTGTGACACCTGACTGTTTTAGCTGTTTCGTCAAGTTTTAATTGTTGTTTTTGGTAGTTATTTTTACTTGTACCTTATTTTCATGATGTATTTTGTATGTGATTATTGTCCATCTTACCTGACTGTCGTTCAGTTTTTTACAAAGCATATGTTTTTACACTGTGTTGTCAATTGTCTTGTGCATTATTTGATCGTAGATGTCATCGTAATTTTTTACGACATTCTATTTTAGTTCCACATTTTATTTTATTTGATTTCTACGACTGTAGTCATTTGTCTTGATTATCGTGTCGTGTCAGTATTGTGCTATTGTCTGTCACGTTATTGCTTTCACACCATTTCATGTTATAAATTACATTATTAATTATTAATATTATTGCCTATTATATAAATTGATTTTACCGTTCTAGAACAGGAACGAAAACCACTAGTTGTAGTAACAATTTTAAGTAGTATTATTACATAATAAAATTGAATAATGGCTACCTTAGACTATTTCATTAAGCAAGCAAAAGCTCTTCAGATGGCTCCTGAGGAAGCAAAAGCATTTGCACTTGCAGAATATAAGAAAGCTCAAGAAATAGAAGCTGATCAGAGAAGGTTAGAAACTTTACGTTTGGAAAATTTGAAATTTGAGGCAGATCAAAAAAGGATTGAGGCTGAGGAGAATGAAAAGAAGAGGAAATTTATAGCTGAGGAAGAGGAGAAAAAAATGAGATTAACTGCTGAGGAGGATGAAAAGAAGAGGAAATTTATAGCTGAGGAAGAGGAGAAAAAAATGAGATTAACTGCTGAGGAGGATGAAAAGAAGAGGAAATTTATAGCTGAGGAAGAGGAGAAAAAAATGAGATTAACTGCTGAGGAGGATGAAAAGAAGAGGAAATTTATAGCTGAGGAAGAGGAGAAAAAAATGAGATTAGCCGCTGAATTAGAAGAGAAACGATTTCAGCGAGAGGCAGAACAGAAGCAAAGGGAGGCTGAAGATAGACTTAAAAAGGAAATGGAAGAAAAAAGATTAATAGCTGAAAAAGAAATGGAAGTTAAACAAAAAGAAATGCAAGAAAGAAGATTAATAGCTGAACAAAACACAAAACGACTTCAGCTTGAGATGGAAGAGAATGAAAGAAAACGACAGCATGAACTGAAATTAGCAGAGTCAGAATATGAGAGACTTAGGTTAACTCAGGAAGCTAATTCTCAGAGAACTTTTGAAAGCCAAACTTCATCCAGACATGATAATTTTAAGGAAATTCACCTTAAATTACCAAAATTTAATCCCCCGTCTGATGACGTGATATTCTTCCTAGATAGGTTTGAGGCCACTTGTGTGTCTTATATACGTGGATAAAGCTCTATACTGTACATATTTATCCAGATTACTTACAGGGGACGCATTAGCAGTTTATCATACCACCAGCATTGGTGAGAAAAATGACTATAATGCTCTTAGAGCGGCACTTCTGCAAAAATTCCAAATGACAGAAGACCAATATCGATCAAGATTTCATACATTACTACCTCAATCTAGCAAAAATTTTAGTGATTTTCTGTCACAAATACGACTAACATTAGAAAGATGGATCGAATTATCCAAAATTGAAAAGTCGTATGAAGGTCTCTTCGATTTACTGATGCGCGATAAGGTACTTTCGTCTGTAAATCCTACATTTCTCGCATTTTTACACGAACGGAAACCTTTATCTATGAAAGACTTAGAACAGCATGCTAAAAATTTTTGCACTGCTCACCCAAACATGGATCTAAGTAATGCACAGATTAAGAATGAATTGCCTGTTGCTTTTGCAGCACAACAAAACAATTTTTCACGCAATCGTTCTTTTAGTGCTGACAGATATGTCAATAAGGGAAATAATGACAATTTTAACAATGGTAATTTTTACAAAGGGAAGCAATTTCAACAATCTGCTCCATTTAATGTTTCTTGGAACCAGGCTCACAGATCGCGAGATTTTGGTAACAATAATTTTAAAAATAATCAAGGACATTATAATAAACAAAACTGGAGATCAAGATCTCAGGGTCCGCAAAACAAACAATTTTTTGGAAATAAACCATTTTACCAACATCATAACGATAATTATACAAATTATCGGACTCATCCAAATTTTAACTCTAGCAGAAACTACAATTATGGCAATTTTAATGACAAAAATCAAAATCGATCGCGTCGACGAGATAGATCGTTGAGTAATACGAATAGACATTCTAATGTCGCTTTTAGTGATACACAGGCTAACATTGAACAGGGTAAAGGAGCTGAAACTCATAATGCTATGTGTTGTTCTCTTGATTGTACCCAAGTCAAAGATTGTTCAGAATGCTCTACTCTTTTCCAGCCCAGGGCGATCACGACGCTGCGTTGCGGACATACCTTGCCTAGTCTACCTGCAGTCTGTACGGCCACTGCTGCGTCAGTACACCAGGGACAGGGCTCTCTTAAGTTTAACAAGGGATTTGTCAACAATATTTCATGCTCTCTCCTATTTGACTCAGGTTGCAGCACAGTCGGCGTCCGGACTTCGCTGATCAACCCAAGTTGTGCCACGGGCCGGGTTGTCAAGTGTGTAACGTTTGGTGGCACAATTGAAACATTTGCCACTGCTATTATTGATCTTAATACACCATTTTTTTCAGGAAAGATTCAAGCTTGTCTCCTTCCGAATCCAATTTGTGATTTAATACTTGGTCGCATACATGGTATTAAAGAGTGTACACCACAGCAAATTGCTGAATGGGAAGAGCGACATATTCAAACTGCAAATGCAGTAGTGACTAGAGCGCAAGCTACTAATATGTCGCATGATACACCTATGGAACCTACAGTTCATACCACTTGTGATGATGATGCTCCTATTTCACGGGAGTTGTTTGCAACATTGCAAAAGAATGATGATTCATTAAAAAAATTTTTTCAGTATGTGAACAAAAATAATACCAGCAACAAACTTGCAAAATCTAGACATGACTTTATACTTAAAAATGGGATTTTGGTTAGAGTAATACGAGAAAAGGATTCATCCTTATGTTCTCAGATTATAGTCCCATCCTGTATGAGATCTCGTATATTACGACATGCGCATGACTCGCAATGTGCGGGCCATATGGGTTTTTTCGCGTACCAAATCCAGAGTGCTTTCGGCATTCTACTGGCCAGGCGTCCATAAGGACATCACTCTCTATTGTCGGTCCTGTTTGATATGTCAAGAAGTTAAGGTACGGGGTCCATTTCATGCGGCTCCTATTCAAGCTGCGGACATCCCGATTAGACCATTTGATAAAATGGCTATAGACATTATTGGTCCTATGCTACCATCTGCTAGAGGGCATACGCATATCCTTACGTGCATTGATATGTGCACTCGCTGGCCTGAAGCCATCCCTCTCAAGAACACTTCATCTGCCAGTGTAGCAGAGGCATTGATGTTAATCTTCTCACGCATTGGTTTTCCACGGAAAATCTTGTCGGATCATGGGGTTCAGTTCATTTCTGAATCCATGTCTCAAGTTATGAAGACATTAGGTATAGACAGATCTCTAAGTTCTATTTATCATCCGATGTCAAATGGGTTAATTGAGCGTCTAAATAGGACACTCAAGCAGTTGTTGGGTAAGATGACTCAAGACCATCCCCAAGACTGGGATCGGGTCCTACCCGCTTGTCTCTTTGCGTATCGCGAAGTACAAAATCAAGCAACGGGGTTTTCTCCATTTCAACTTGTTTTCGGCATGCAACCACGCGGTCCGATGTCGTTAATCCACGACTTATTGGTTGACGAGAATATTGAAGAGGAAACTCAATCCTCTTATGAGTATGTGATCTCTCTGAGAAAGAGAATCATAGATGCTTGTAGATTAGCTACTGCATCATCCGAACAAGCCAAAGAAAAAGCTCGTCTATTTGCAAACAAATATAGACGTCTTCGCCAGCTCATACCTGGTGATGAAGCTTTTGTATTACTCCCTGCGCATAATAATCGTCTTTTAATTACCTGGAGAGGTCCTTTCAGGATCATCTCAAGAATATCCGATGTCGACTACATCGTTGATGTTAATGGTAAACATAAAACCTTCCACATTAATATGTTGAAGGAATATTACTCACGTCCTGATTATCTACAATCAGTGTTCCAAGCAACTGACGATCCTACACCTCCTATTCAACACTATTCTAGTTTGTCAGTCATCCAAGAAGAGGAATCTTCTTTCGATGATGTACAACTACCAATACCAGTTGTACCACTCCATTCCACTGAGAAATGGAATGATGTTACTATCTCATCTACTCTTACTGATGATCAACGTCAGCAAGTCTCTAATATTCTACACACGTATGAGGATGTCCTCACTGACATCCCAGGTCATACGTCAGTCATCCAACATGACATTATTCTGACTGACGATACACCGATTCGAGTTCGTCCATATCCTATTCCTTTACACTTTCGTGATAAGGTTGATAAGGAATTGGATGAGATGCTTCAATTAAATATAATTGAACCATCTTCATCACCATATTCTTCTTCTATGGTAATCATTAGGAAGAAGGACAACAATATACGTCTTTGCGTAGATTACAGGAAATTAAACAAAGTTACAAAATTCGATGCGGAACCATTACCTCTTTTAGACGACTTATTAGAGAAATTATCTCATGCCACATTCTTTTCGAAATTTGACCTTTCAAAGGGTTATTGGCAAGTGCCATTAACCCCTAAAGCAAAGCCATTCACCGCTTTCTCGACGCCACGGGGTCTTTTTCAATGGAATTTTATGCCATTCGGTCTAATGAATGCGCCAGCTACCTTTGTACGCATGATGCGCCGCATATTGTCTCATCGTCCCGATGTCATTACTTATATAGATGACATCTGTCTTTTCAGTGACTCTTGGGATGAACATATTCAGGGTTTAAAATCTTTACTTTCTACCTTACGGGATTATAACTTAACAGCGAAACCTTCAAAGGCTTTTGTCGGTTTTCATGACATCTCATTTCTTGGTCACCGTATAGGTCGCGGTTTAATGTATACAGAAGACAGTAACGTCTCTAAAATTTTAAACATCTCAGCACCTAAGACAAAAAAACAAGTGAGGTCGCTCTTAGGACTAATACAGTTCTATTCTAAATTCATCCCTCATTTGTCTACTATAACTGCACCTCTTTCTTCGTTACTAAAGAAAGGCACATCTAATATAATAAAGTGGTCGCAGGATCATCAAACGGCTTTAGATTATATAAAACAATTTTTTTCAAATAAGCCTTTTTTAAGGTTGCCTAACAAAGATCTCACCTTTGTTCTTCGCAGTGATGCTTCTTCCTACGCTATCGCGGCAGTTTTGATGCAGGAATACGGAGGCACCTTATTTCCGGTTATGTACGTATCCAGAAAGCTTACGACGAGCGAGATGAAGTATTCCGTTCTAGATAAAGAGCTCCTCGCTCTTGTCTGGTCAATCAATAAACTGGATCGTTATCTCCTCGGATCACACTTTGTGGTGGAATCCGACCAGAAAGCTCTTACAGCACTGAACACAGGGAACGTGAAGTCATCAAAGTCAGCGCGTTACGCTATTGCGCTTCAACCGTTCCATTTTGAGATACGAGCTATTCCTGGAGTACAGAATGTGTTTGCAGACTGTCTTTCAAGATGCCCTAGTGAACATGTCGAAATTAAACCACTTCCAGATGGTGAAACGTCCTCACAGAAACATGAATAACTTTGTACATGGTCACTGATTATACATCTGTGGAGACTATGTGTAGTTCTGCAGTATTCGTATATATATAACTTTCAGAATATACTTACGTATGGATTATAACATTATTTCTTGTGAAGTAACGTTTTGTTAGAACGGGAACAGTGATATTAAAGTAACATTTTTTTTTTAGTATGGAAACATTGGTAAGAGTGACAAATAGACATTCACTATTGTTATGGAACAGATTACACTACATATCGTGTTCGTAAGCGTATTTCAGACATGGTACATTGAGAACATATTCTTGTCGATTTAACTAGTTCTAAAAGAATATTAACAATGAGTGAAATTGAAATCACTTAGAATAAATTAGTAATTAGTTATTTGTTCATAAATTAAGTACTACTAATTAGTATAATTCAATTTAATCAATTTGATTGATTATAAATCACACATCTACTAACTTTATTAGTGTTTCGCAATACGTGTATTCACGTATCCCACTACATGATATCTCACTTTTAGATAACTAGTCAAACTTACTAGTGTTAGGAAATAGTAAGTGCGTTGCTTCTTAAAGTGTTTAATTATGCTTTGTTTCATTTTGCATGCATGTTGTATTTTAAAATTTTCTGTTTTATTGATTCTTTTATCATTGATCATCATCAGTGTTGCTGTTCATTTTCATTTTTGAAATCATATGTTTCAAATTTCTTTAAAAAAAAAAATTTGGTTGAATTTTATTATCATCTTTTTTTTTTTGTGGTTTATTTCATTTTCATTTTCAACTTCTTTTTACTTCGAATATTACCACATCGTTCCAAAGTAGGTCGATGGTGGATGTGTGCTTTAATGCATACTATCATTTAGTTATATTGTTTTCATTTAATATTCTTTTCTTAATATGATATAATTTTATGCATGTCATAAATCTTGTTGTAGTTTTGACTCACCTCTCTCGAGTAATTAGTTCGAAAAAAATTAATAGAATTAATTTTTTTTTAAGGGGAGGTGATAAGGGAGCTGTTACGTACATTTATTACCTACGGGGGTAGTCTTCGGTCCTGCCAAATGTACGCACCAGTTTTATATAGTTATATTATTTGTGCGTTCGATTGATTCACGCACTGACGTGCACAATGCGGTGTGAGTTGCTTTGGTCGCACGTGTAACCTAGTTGAGTAGTTTCTGACGTCATGTAAGGGGCAGCTCGGACCATATTTATGTCCGCTGTGTTATCCTTTGATTTTGGCAAATTTGAAGAAGCCATCAGTTGTATTCGTATCTATTGGTCTTCATGGCGAAGCCAATAGTGGAAGTATGAAGTAAGTGTCGCCCCATTTCTTATGGCAAGTTTAATTATGTAAATTAAAGTATCAGGCCGCTCCTATTAATGGTCTAGCGGGAATTCATCGGAGATGACATTCCTAGAATTGGACACACGGAGTCGATAGCCTTTGGAATCTTTTCGTAGAGGGAGAATCCATATGTGGAATCAAGTTAATGAATATATATATGCTTCACATGTTTAATATGCCGTTTTACCTATGCCAAAGTCGTGGCATGGATACCGAGAGGTTAGCCAAGATGAAACACTAACCTGGTTGTATTGTTATATCTGCCTTTGTTTGGATTGGATATGCTATCTAAGAATTTTATGAAGAAAGTCTGGGATGCTTACAAGTATGATATAAATTATTGCTCCGTGAGAATGAATCCGTTTGCCTTAATAAACGTCCTTGGGAGAAGGTCAACGGACGTTAATACCATGTCTGTTATATGGTAATGGAAGTGATCCTTAGTCACTGGAATATAAGAGAACTTAACTGTTAGAGAATCTACAACAACTATTAACAGTGATATTAACATTTTGACGTATGATCTTCGCATCTGTAACTATGATTGTCCTGTTCCACTTCGTTGGTGTCACGTCAATAAAATATATGTACAGTAATCACCGACTTGTGTGCTGCCAATACTTGCCCAGTTCACCCAATTCAACGATACTTGTTGGAATTTTCGTTTGAAGAACATTGTTGACATTCATTCCGTTTTAACCATTCGCGTTTCAATTTACCTCTTCACTGAACTCAACGATAAAATGGAGTCAACACCACTCCAGGAAAGCACCCCCTTACTAACCTTGGCTATCGCAACTCAAATGCAAAAGGAACCACTCACCTCACATGAATACCCATTACATCCTTGTGAAACAGCCGCACAGGTAAAAGTCAGTACGCACCTGACTAAAAACATTTATTACAAATAAGGGAGGGAAACCTGAGGCCTGTAAACAGTAAATTAATATGAAACAAATATAAAGGTATATTATCAGGCACTCGCAGGAAATAAAGAAGTAGAACACCAGACAACAGAAAAACAACAGACATGAGTGGTTTACCCAGGATTTGAACACTGGACCTTCCGTCGCACGGAAGATCCAGTGTTCAAATCCTAGGTAAACCACTCATGTCTGTTGTTTTTCTGTTGTCTGGTGTTCTACTTCTTTATTTCCTGCGAGTGCCTGATAACATACCTTTATATTTGTTTCATATTAAATTACCTGACTAAAAACCAGAGGGAGAGAGTTCAACAGGTTCTGGAGGAACATACAGATGTATTAACAGATAAACCAGGACATACAAATTTGCTACAGTATGACATGAAGCTGGTAGACTCAAACCCAATCTGTATGAGAGCCTATTCTATTCCGTTTGCGAAGGAGAAGGTATTGAAAGAAGAAATAGATTATTTGTTGAAAGAGGGGATTATTTCACACAGTGAATCTTCTTTTAGCTCCAGTGTAGTTTTGTTGAGGAAACCGTCTGGGGAACATAGACTGTGCATAGATTACAGAAAACTGAATGCTGTCACAGAAGGACAAGTGGATCCATTACCAGACACAAAACAGTTATTTGCCAGATTGAACAAGGCAAAATACTTTTCAAAGGTGGGTCTTAGTAAAGGTTATTACCAGATTCCAGTGAAGCCTGAAGTTAGACCATATTTAGCTTTCAGTACCTCGGAAGGACATTATGAATTCAACATGCTACCATTCGGATTGAAAAATGCTCCGAGTGTATTTTCAAGGATGATGCGCAAATTGTTGGATCTCCTGAATAACCCATGTATCACGAATTTCATGGATGATATTCTCGTCTCTACAGAGACATTTGAAGGACACATTAACTCTCTGAAAATGTTATTTGAAAGGCTTAGGGAGGCGAACTTAACTGCTAGACCAACAAAATGTTGTATTGGATGCAAAGAGTTTGAATTCTTGGGACACACTGTACATCAGGGTAACATGATCCCCTGACCCCAAGAACTTGGAAAAACTGCAGAGAGCACCTAGACCACAAACAAAAAACGACGTGCGATCATTCGTGTCTTTATGTGGGTTTTACCAAAAATATATCAACATTTTTAACTCTATATGTGCTCCTCTGACGGATCTGACTCGCAAAGGAAATACAGATAAAATTGTTTGGACTGCGCAATGTGAATTAGCCTTTCAAGAGTTAAAGGAAAAACTCACTAGCAAGCCTATTCTCAAATTGCCTGATTTGACACAGGACTTTGTGGTGAGAACAGATGCAAGTAATGTAGGCCTGGGGGTGGCTCTGTTGCAAAGGTCCTCTTCACCCAATGGGGAACTGAACCCAGTCGCTTATGCAAGCCGCAAGTTGAATAAAGCGGAGCAAGGATATTCCACAAGCGAAAAAGAATGTTTAGCGTTAATCTGGGCAATAAAAAAGTTCCAAATCTATCTGTATGGTTGGACTTTTGTGGTCCAGACGGATCATCAGCCTCTCGTGTTCTTATCTCAGGCCAAGCATGAAAATGCAAGATTGATAAGATGGTCTTTATTGTTACAACCTTATCAGTTTATTATCGAATATATCCCAGGGTCATTGAATGTCGGTGCAGATTTTCTCAGTAGGCACTCCTGTGATCAAAATTAGAGTAGTGGCGGGCGTGAGGAGTAATTTTATCTATGTGTATCACTGGTTTTGGAACTTGCAGTAGTGCATGTTCTCAAGTGGGGAGATGTGTGATGAATTTACCGTGATACAACGTTAAAATATCTCCAATTATAAATTATAAAGATAACATGTAGGGATAAAAATAATGCGTAAGATACTAGGAGACATGCTCGCCCATGCCCGCATTTCCTACCGCCATTCAAACTAACTAGTTAAACATGCAGACGAAACGGTACCCTTGTAGACGGGAGGGAAACGGAGATATAAAAAAGGAAAAATGTGACTGAACACGTGTTTGAATCTAGAAAGGCAAAAAGACGCAAGTTGTAGTTTAAGGAAAAAAATTCACGTCACTAGTTGACACAATGTAAGGAAATGGACAGAAAAGACCTTAGCTCTTATTAGAAACAGTCATATCTTGGACGTTTTACGGTACTTGGTTGTTTTATTTGAATTCAGCGGCAAACGCCGTGGAGAAGGTTCGAAAACAAATTTCAAAAAAACTACCCTTGAAAAAGTAACTTTTTTCTTAATCATAATGTTATGAAAATAAAACCTAGCTAGTTTGATAGCCCATCTCAAGCAGAGAAATAATATACGTATAATTATACAGACGGACAGATAACACGGAAGATATTGACGAAAGATTGTATTGTTCACATCAGACTGGCGAACAGTATTGTTGTGCATACTTTCACTAAAGCCTCAATTTTGCGTCCTTGAGACAAGGAAATGCAAAAATCAAGCTGTAATGAACGAGAGGGGGAAGGTTGGAGAATTGTGGCTAAAAATAACTTAGGAGGCAGGTTTGTGTAGGTTTTGCGTGTAGTTGGTCCAAGAAACAAGTGTGTTTTTGTGAAAAACCAAGTAGAGACAGACGGACCAACAGACAATAATACATACTTGACTGAGATCTGACTGAAATTTGACTTTTGGTTTGAAGATTTGAAAAAGTTAAAGGGGAAGTCTGTGATTGGACAAATGTATTCATATTAGCGGGATAGAGACACACATTTTGCCATTTTATATAAGTCTGTCCAGGGACACAGTCATTAATTGCGAGTGGTGTTTTCCCAGGAAGAATACATAGAATATAGTGGGACGCCATACTCTAGCCATCAGCTGAGCTGAATTTTGCTAGTATTAACTGTGTTCTCAATTCTGAATTCTGGTAAGAATGAAAGCATTTATCTTGTTTATTTTAACATTTTGAGTGATTGATACTGCAATATCATGTAAAATGATTACGACAAGTGAGTGCTCGCTCTAGGTCCCCAGCCGCAGTTCAGGGTCTAGAGACAAACAAATAATATATGGACACCTAACTAAGACGATGGAAGGCGAATCAATTATTGAGATCAGTGAGAACATATCACCTATCTTATTGAATAAAAGAGGAAACTATTGAACATATATCAGATGCAATGCAGTCTTGGGGAACTGGTACTATGTGAAAACAACTGGGTAAGATGTGCTATGTTGGTCAGAGAGATCTGACCCAATCTGTGTAGTGTTGTGTTGTGTATAAGAGTGGCTCAGTAGATAGAGTACTGACACATGGCACAAAACTTTTGTTTCAGAATTGTGAGTTTCTGTTTTGGCAATAAAGAGGTGCCAAATGCTTATATAAGAGTACACAAGCAGATGTGTGTGCCACCTAACAGTTGTGTCTGTGCAGCCTACCATTGTACTCCAGCTACGGAGAGGAGTGGACCCCAGGAATCCTGTATCAGATCGTCACAAGCGAGATAAGTGACATTCTGGCCTGCTGGAGATTCACAACTATTCTACCATCAAATAAAGACATAATTATTGAAAAATAAACATTTACCTCATTCCATCAGTCAATGGACAATGATTTTGATAGTCACAGATTGAACGTGATGACGCCACCCCAACGTAACATCCAGTACTAGTTCTCCCAAAGACAGTAGAGATAACATTAATAATAACCAGTTATAATATACCTATGTACACAAATTACATATTATTATGCCACATATTTATGCATTTCATTGATAAACCCATATCATTTTATATGTTCTGACCAAACTAAAACAATGGTTCAGAACTAATAAATTTAAAAAAATTTGTTAAAATTCAAACTAAAACCACCAGTGTTAGTTCAGTGTGTTATAGAATTTATTAATATTATTAGACTTATTAATTACATGTATGTGTCTGTATATTATATTACTACACATTACATTTCAGTACCCTAGACTTTTTTTAACGTAGCTACATTCATGATAGTAAAAGAGAACTGTTTGAGGTCGTAAGTGGTAGTAAGAAGGGCCTTCTGTAATTCACATAAACATTTATCTCAGGAGCCTTCACAGCTGACCTCATACATTACACTAGGTAACATAACAACCATACAATACCATCAAACACCACTACAGCTTTGCAGCTCTAACTCCCTTAGTCGTATCTCATGTTCTCTTTGTAATCTTTTATCTTCCCTTTCCGCCTCCAATCTCCTTTCTTCTTTCTCTCGTTCCGCCTCCAATCTCTTTTCTTCTTTCTCTCGTTCCGCCTCAAGTTTCTTTGCCTCAGCCTCAAGTTTCATTTCCTCCAATTGCAGCCTCTTAATCTCAGCCTCCCTATCAGCCTCTAATTTCTTAAGTTCTCTAGCATCTTCTAACATAATTCGTTTCTCCTCCGCCAATCTATCAGCCTCTAATTTCTTAGTCTCCCTAGCATCTTCCCTTTCTATGGCTATAAATTTATCAACCTCTGCTGTAACATAATCAATTAAAATCTGTCCCTCCATACCCATTTCCTTCGCAGTCTGCACAGCAGAAGATCTGTACTTGGCCAATTCTGCCATCTTAATATTCTAACCAATGTGATTTAAATAAACCAAAATATCTAATTAATCTCTAATTAACAGGACAACACAGAGCAATGCTAATTCACCAACCACTCCACTTATTTACTTATTATAACTTTGGAAATCCCGAAAAGAGCCAACCCCACTATATGTGGTGGGTCGATATTAGTTATGTATATAATTGTGTAGCAGATGTGAAGTCAGCTATGCAAGCCCCTGAGGTAGTTTAGTTTCTAAATATATGTCAGGGAACCTGTCTTGCTTCCACCAATGACTACCACCCGCTATGTATATTATCCCCAATTTATATGTTCTTATGTATGGGTGTTGTGTAGCTACGTGTCTAGGGTATATGCAATATATGTGAAGAAAATAACAACAACCACACTTTAAGGTTAATAAACAATTAAGTAAACAACTCCCTATTGAATTTTGGTCTGAACAATGTTTTACAAATGTATTAATTATAATTGAGTTGATTCATAAAAGATTAAACGTCAAGATATATTTACACACAAACTAGTTTAACTATTTGAGTCTATTATTTCCTGAACTAGGAAGTGTTCTTAGTGTAATACTTTTGTCCAAAATTAAGCACATAATTGGGGGATCAATATTGTCATCATGCTTTTAAAATCTTGTTGATATAACTGGTGGTGGAGGATAAGTAAGTGAATCAACATGGCCCCAAAACACAAGGCCTTATCTGTAGATAGGTGTAGAAAATTCTGCGATGTCCTGGTATTAAATCTTCCTGCTCACAGCACTGCTCAGCTTTCAGGATTCAAGATAAGGTAGGGCCCTCAAATCGTATGGCCTCAAACAGGTACCAGGGTTGAACAACAACGTGACTGGCTCACTTCAGTTTCTCACCCAGAAACTCTGGAAGGAGCGGATTAATTTCCCTCAAAATCACATTCTGACCTATCTCCGTTCTTAACAGGTATACAGGCATCAACAAGTCAAAAATCAGAAAATAATACACATATAATTATTGTCCCCATCTGGTAGAGTGCTCTATTCCTCATTAAATATCTCAAACATATGTTTTTACACCTTCCTAGTCCTAACACAATATTATAATTTCATAAATACATTCAGGTAATAACATGTATTACATAAAGATGGATAGTAATTTTCTGGCTATAACTCAAACATTATTCATTAAAGTCTTTTCCCTTATTAATTCCTTTTTAATCCCAACTTTCAAGTAAAACTGTAAGGATTTTATTAAGTTCTTTCCCCACAATGATAATATCTTTCTTAGCAACTCGGTGAAACAACACAAAGTTTGATGTTGGCTTTACTCTTTATATAAATATATATGTTCTTTTATCTCCCAAAGTACAAGTAAAGCTGTAGGGCTTTTACATGAAGCTATAAGATTCTCTAACCCCATTTAATGACTTTACGTAACATGTTGAAGTGGCACTTGTACGACTGGGACTCTCCCCTTCAAATATTAATTCATAATCAATATGGCAAACACATTTTCAAATACAATAATAATTATATAAATGTTGGTCTTACCGAAATATCTAATTTTTTCACTATGTAAGTTAATTACAGGATATAAATGGTCACACAAGATCTCCTGCTGAATAACATAACAGCTAAGGCATCTGATCACACTTGTCTGTAAACGTTATTAACTTTACATGAGAAAATTTAATTTGAAAGTGGCAAGGAACGCTCGTCTTCCTGAGTATTTATTTCACTTTCTTAGTTATGCTCAGCAGCCAATCAGGTGACTTCCGTTCCTACGCGTCTATTTTCAAAACGTTAACCTACAATTTTCAAATCAGGAGACACCCATTAATATGGCCAGCATCAGTAAAGAAGCCCCATGCACGTCTATATGTCTTCATTCTGCCATATCGCTAGTATTATCTAAGTCATTTTAATACACAACGAAAATATTTACTAGTCTACCGATTTGTCATCTAATGCATAAGGTTTTACACTTCTGGCTATTATTTTTACCATTTTCGTCTTTCCTTTATATTTATTCAAATAACATATCTTTCTTTCTACATTAAGCTAATATATTTAGACTAACGCATATTATATATTTAATAACGCATTGGTAGCATTTTAATCTTCATTTTTAGTCTTTATTTTTCCTATCGTTCGATTTGGACAGTTAGTTTCAGTTTCAGAATTCAAACAGGGTCTATGCATTTCCCTCTCTCTCTACCTTGTCTTTTCCAAGAAATACACTATTTCTAACGATACTAGCCTTGACGCGTGCGTTTAGGTTAAGGCTTGCAAGTCTGTGACGTCACACTGGCATTTATTCAACTATCGGGGTTTTAGGCGTTAACCCTTTAGAAACCGAGAAATAAAACTAGTATTTTGGTGGCGCGGTAATTCCTAAGTTATTTTATACCTACAAACAACTAGATGCTATAATTTGAACGGTGAAATCTCGGATATCATCACAACAGCACAGACTGTTTATGTGACTGGCCTTCGACAGCCCAACGGTCACACATGGAAAGATCTTGAGCTGATAGAGAGAAATTGTGAGAGAAAATGATAGAAAGAAGGAAAGAGAAGGGACAGAAGTACATTGAGATAAATAGAAGGGATGACAGAGAAATGCAGAGAATTAAAAAAGGAGAACAGAGGAGATCTGGAAGGAGAGATATGGAAAGAGAGAAGGATATACAATATACATATATATATATATATATATATATATATATATATATATATATATATATATATATATATATATATATATATATATATATATATATATATATATATATATGTGTGTGTGTGTGTGTGTGTGTGTAGGCTTACCATGCGTCCCGGTTTGAAGGTATTGTCCCGGCGTCCCGACCAGTTTGTCATTTTGTCCCGGTTACTTGGAAAAAATTAAAAAGTGCCGAATATACACGAAGTCAAAAAGTGCAGCCTCGGAAAATGGCAATTAGGCAACACGAAAACCCAACTTTAACACTGGCCTAGTACACAGCGTCGCAAGTCAGTTGCGCAGCCGCCGCGCATGCGCAATCTTAGTTGAGTTCTGTCAGATTGCGTAGGTAATTTACTCGAGTCAGTGTTTGTTTTCGGCGTGTTGTTTGCGATTATTTTGTACTGTATATTAAATTAATTTAACCTCCAAATGCCAAAAAGAAACTGTGTATTTACGGATGAATTAAGAAAGGATTATCCGTTTTTGAAAAACGTTTGTGGTCATATTGACAAAGTGAAATGCAAACAGTGTTCTTCAGAATTTTCGGTGGCTCATCGTGGGCGTTCGGACATCAAAAATCACTTGAAATGTGCAAGACATAAGGCTAGTCTAGCAGCGGCAGGAACTTCCTCAAAAATATTGTCATATTTTAAAAGTGCCGATCCATGTGACAAAGAATTTTTAACAGCTGCTAAAGAAGCAACTTTTGCATTTCATGTTGCTATTCACAGTCTCAGCTTCAAGTCTGCCGATTGTTCATCTAAATTGATATCAAAGTTTTTTTAAACACAGTTTAGATTAGCCAGAACAAAATGTGAAGCTGTCATTGTTAATGTGATTGAGCCACTGTTGTTTCAGCAACTTTGTGAAGATTTAAACATAACAAATTTTGTGACAATATCAATTGATGCTTCCAACAGGAAAGAAATTAAAACTGTGCCATGTGTTGTGCGGTATTTTGTTTCAGATTGTGGAGTAAAAGTTAAACTTTTAGACGGTGAAACTGCAGAAATATTGACAAACTATTTAATGTCAGTTATAAAAAACCATAATATAACACAAAAAATTATTGGATTTTGTGGAGATAACTGCAATACCAATTTTGGAGGTGTAAAACGGACAGGAGAAAACAATATTTACAGTCGAGTGAAGAAGGAACTAGGAAGAAATATTGTGGGCATTGGTTGCGGTGCTCACATCGTTCACAACTGTCTTCAAACTGCAGTTGATGTTCTACCTATTGAAATAGAAGCCTCAGTGGTCAAAATTTATAAATATTTCCACATTTATACGGTTCGAGTAACTCAACTAAAAGAGTTCTGTGAATTTGTAGATGTCGAGTATAAAAAGGTTCTTCAACATGGCAATACCCGTTTTCTTTCGCTACTTCCAGCTATCGACAGAATACTTGAAATCTATGAGTGACTGAAATCATATTTTATTTCACAAGACCACTGTCCAGTGTTGATAAAACAGTCCTTTGATAATGATTGTGGTGAAATGTATTTGTGGTTTGTGCAAGGGCAACTAACATTGTTTAACAAATCTACCTTGATTATGGAAAGTACAAAAGCAAGTGCAACTGATATTGTCAGTGAACTTAGAACATTGAAAAAAAATCTTGAGGAAAGGCGTGATAATAAATTTATACCTCAAGAAGCAAAAAAGCTTTTTAGAATAGTGGAAAATAATGGATGTATTAATATTAATACAATCCTACAAGAGTTTACAAAATTTTATGACCAATGTCTTTCTTACATTGAGCTATGGGAAAACAGTTTTGGTGGATCAGAATCTTTTATTTGGATAAACAACTGAATTAACATGGTCTGAAATTGAAGCATCAGGTGAAAAAATCAATTAAACTCTTGCAAATAGTGCAATAAACTTGGATGAACTGTTTGATGAAGTGGTGATTGCAAAAGGTTTTTGGTCTGCAAACTATGACATTTGGAAAAATACAAGTTGCGAAGAAAAATGGACACAACTATTCAGTCATTTCAAAGAAAAGAACATTTCATTGCCCAATCTCGTCCAAATTATAGAATACATTTTCAGCCTGCTAGGCACATCTGCACCTGTTGAAAGGATATTCTCAATAATGAATAACATATGGTCTGAAGAAAGAGGTAGAATTGCTGAATCAACTGTAAAAGCTTTATTGCGCTGCAAAGTTAATTGTGAGCTAAATTGTAGTGAATTTTTTGACGCGATTAAAAATAAAAAAGAATTTTTAAAGACAATTCAAGCTAGTGATAAATATTAATAACTTTTTATTAATAAGTTATGTTCAGTTAAGAGTAATTGAATTTTTACTACATAATTGTTATTTTTGTTAACCACTCCATTACTTAGCCATTTTGAATCATAAGTACTTAGCTGAATATACTTCTCTCTTTCTAAAATCGCATTGAAGGCGCTCACTTTCTGTTTCGAGCAAACTCTCGAAATTGTCCCGGTTTGAGAAAAAAATATGATGGTAAGTCTACTTAAAACCAAACCAAACCAAAAACAGACAGTTGAAACAAAAAAATCGAAATAAGATAAGACAAAAAAAAAAGAAGATTCTTGAACTTATAAATAAAGAGAGACAATACCGTTAACAAAAAGATCCTGTTACATTTCTATTGAGGCATATTGTCAATATGGTGTTAGGCTTATATTTTCTCGACCATACGGCACACTAGGGATGATGTTGTCAGCATCACGCCGGTACACAAGCAAGGAGAGATAACATAGATTTAAATGGAGATAGCCCTTACTTAACAATAGTCTTGATTGTTAAAACATTTTAAAACAACTTACCTCAGTTTATCGTTACCAAACAAATGCACCTAACGTGGTAGCTATCCATCTGCTACACGTATGACAACACATATTGCGTCGTTACAAGCTAATAATGCTATCAGACGTTTATGGGAATTTGAACCAAATATTCGTGGTTTACCTTCCGCTTAAATTCAGTGTTCCTCAAACTTTAAAGAACGGTAGGCCCAAACAGAACATGAGTAAGTGTCAAAGATCAGTTCGAAATTATGCCACTAACTTTATTTTCACTTTTTGGGTCCACCCCTCCTGTGAAGCGTTGTGGGGAGCTGAAGTTTTCGCACTTGAAATAAGTATGTCGCGTGTCCTGACGTGAGCCCGTGTTGCTGAAGAATGATTGTTATATTGCCTATCCATTTGTCACTTCTTCTTCCTCGTTCGCCCTGAAAAGGACGGTGCTTGCGTTGTGTCTGTTTGCGCCTAAGCTGTGATATCTGCACCTTTCGGTCGACACATCCGACTTCTGCACGGCATTTTTTAGGGACCGGGTTTGCCTTCCCATTTCGATCCGTACTCGCTCAGCCAGACTGCACTGCTGCAGACTGCTTCCAGGACCACCACGTGGAGATGGAGTACGGTCTTGATCAGCTCTGGTTCGCTGATCCTGATGCAAGCAGTCAAGCTATGGATCGCTGACTGCATTCACTATTGCTGCATCTTGGGGTCCCATTTGTCACTTGATCTTCCCTGTGCCGTAAAACCAGAAGATCCTCCCCACCTGTGAATCCCTTGAGTGGAACTGGCCAGGGCCAGCCGGGTGCCAATGGAGCAGAAGATGGGCGGAAGACGATGGTGATGGGTGGGATACGCACTGGGGAAGCCTGTTGGTGACTGTACAGGCGGTCGTTGTTCGGAGGTTTCCATGGTACAAGAAGCAGAAGTGAACAGAGAAACACACATCAGATGCTGGGTGACTCTAAATCCCAGCATCCTCCTATCCTGAAGGTACCATATCCCATGTACACTGGTGTGATAAAGTAGTTCTATTCTTTTTCGTCTTATACATTTTTTATTATCGTTCTTATTTTGTTCCTTCCTCGTCTTTGCTCTGTCTATTATTCTTTGTTCCTAATCACAGCTTGTACTTAAGTGTAACTTTAATATTTAAACACTTCTTGCACTTAAGTGCAACTTTGATATTTTTCAACCTTAAGCTTTAATAAAGCGTTATCCTTAAGAACATACCTGGCTTCGGTAGACAGTATTGTCCAGCACGAGCTACGGCTACATGGGCAACAGGAAGAATTCGTTTGATAGCTTAATGCCGGAGCGATTGAACTCAAAGGACGTGTGAGATGCAGAAGAGTGCGTGTTACTAGATTGTATGGGTTTTTTTTTTTGACAGCGGTAAAAACGTAGTAGTCGAGTAGGTAGCGGAATATTGAATAAAGAAATTAAAGGACAACTTTCCCTCAGCCATGCGTAAAGAAAAAAAAAAGATCGCGCGTCAGGCAGGTGATAAAAAGGGGAATTTACTTAAAGCCGCAAAAGAGAGTTAACTTTGTGATAAGGAGTACCTAGTTTCACTATTAGGGGGCCAATAACAAGCCATGGTTTTTCTTATCACTTAACATCAAACAAAGATTTTGTTATGAGAACCCACCCCCTTTCAGCGATTGACAGGCACCAAACTCGCAAGCGAGCTCGCAAGTGTCGCACGGCAAGATGGAAGTCGAATAAATGAATCAGAGGCGAGCTATAGGAACCGCCTAAGAATTATCGAGTATTGGCTATCAGAAAATATAACGACCCGTTCGACAGAAGTCAGCATATTTTACAACGGTCGCTGAACATAGTGGAAGCCCTAAACGAAGCAAGATTCAGTAGGAAAAAATGAAAGAGAACTATTAGTCCTGCAGAAATCTGAGTCTACACACGAAGTTTTTAGGTTATAAGCTAGCAAAGCGTATATCAGGAAAGCAGAAATCATACAACAGGACATACCTTTCTTAAGTTACAAGGAAGCAAATTCATGCCCGGGGTTGTAAACGTCTATGATATTCTGACAAAACGTCTGAACATGCTCTTTTGTGTGAGCTCTCACACCTTCAACCCTCCGGCAGTATCCTTTCTTTTTCTTCGTGTTTCTCACTCATCGCTTTTTTTGGCATAAATCATGCCTTTTCATTCGTTATTTTCACTATTTTGCTCTATGCTGGACATAGCATGGTGAATTCTCTAAAACACCACTCCCCTATGGCAGAATTTGCTACGGGAGTAAAGCGCATCTTATTGTTTCACACTTCAATCCCAGACTGTTGTTACGCTTCGCCAGGTTTGGTGACCCGGCCGGAGATAATATTTTATCGGATAATCTGTCTGACCACCTGAGGAAACATGTCGGTCAAACATTTGACCCCATTGGAAAGCTGTTGATCATGTTGACACAAGCTTGCATTGTGCGTACGATGAAAGAAGACAACACTGTCTGACTAGACATCTGTCTGGCGGAGGCACGCAGATAAAGGGGATAATTAGATAATCTGTCGGGCTATACATCTGGGCAGAAATCATTACGCCAGAAACACAGTCACAATATTGTGATAGAGAGAGGTGCGCCGGAAGTCTTATGTAACGATTTGACATCACTGTTATAAGAGGCCACGCGTGTATATTAAATTTAATATTTTCAAATACGCGTGGGATGAGTAATGATAAACTTCCCCACCCAAACAGTGCTAGATAGATTTGATTGGTTCGCCAGAAGCTACAATTAATTGACTGGGACATTCAGCAGGAAACACAGCTGGGATTTGAAACTCTGTAGAAATCAGACACAGAACAGGTAAGACTGCATCGCAGCGTAAACTAAACACCTCCTATAAGCCAGAGGAAAGAGGATAGGACTTACAATTCCACAACTATAAGTACCAGATCGAGTATTGGGCAACTTTAGAATTTACAAGTAAACCCGCAATTGTAATACAAGACTGGAAACTTGGGAATTTTATCACAAGGATTCAGAGAGGAATTTTGAAAAAAGTTTTTCCAGGCAGGATTCATAGAACACCAACGTCAGATGAGCTAACTCATATTTCCCAGACCAAGTCATAAGAGGAATTAAACAAACAGTTTTCCCAGGCCAGGAATTTACAGAACACCAGCCGTGTGGTGAAGTGGGATGTTATAAATATTTATAGGGGACTTAGTGTACTGACTGAGATCAGCTGTGAAGGTATCTATATCTATTAAGAGTAGTGTATTATAGATAACCTTACTTGCTACCACATATATATATATCTCAGTCAGAATTATTCTGGAATAGTGTGATGACTACGTTATGTGTCTAGGGTATGTGTATGATGAAGTGTAAGTCACAACAACAGACAGATAAACAATTTAATTTAATCCACTACTCTTGACAACACTGTGACACTCACATACATATAACACTCTATGAGAATATCTTAAGGAGTCACTGATAACTTTTCAAATAACAATATGTATTCATGGTTATCATAAAGGTATATGTGTCCTGATTCAAATACAAAGGAACCAGGAATCACAATCAATTTTAATTACAAGTATATGTACAGACTTTATCAATATGAATATTGTAGTGACATATATTATTAAAATATCCTATGTGTGTCAGTTGTGTAGTGGTAATATGAGGTAATACTGGTTTTGTTTTGTTCAAGCTCTGTTGGTATTTGTCATCATGACTTCAATAGTTTGTCTTTTGGGACTAGTATTGGAGATGTTCTCAGTTCCTGATATTAAGACAATTAAATTCCCCTCTGAATGTTATTTTTATAAAGTCATTTCAAGATGAGGGGACATAATGTTGAGCTCAGCTGGCCAAATCAGCTTATCTTGCGTGATGGCGGCAGGAAAGGACTCCTCTGCTCGAATTCTCCCCTGGGCTCTGGAGACACCTCACTGATAGCTAAAAAGACCAAGGAGTATGCTGTCCGACTCTGGATTCAGCAAAGCTCTGACCAGGTGCTGCTCAGTACCATCAAGACCACGGTCCCTGAAAGCAAGAAGGATGTACCTTCTACTTCATAACTAATTGATACTCTAGTTCTACACTGAGCACAATACAACACAAACATTGAGTTCAGAGCGTTAGGCCAACTGTCAGCTTCATCTGAAATACTTTATACCAGTATTACCCTCCTTAATGGTCACTACGCCTCTGCACTTCCAGCATTATTTCTGTCTAATCAATCATCCAGGTGTCAGTGTACTATTTGGCCATTCCATGCCGTTTTACTTCCCTCCGACACCCTCTGTTCAGGCTGGAGCATTATAGGCTTTATCTCCTGTTTGCCACTGAACTACACATATATATACAGGCATAAATTAACAATTTACATTCAATTTTCATTAAAAGATACTGAATGGTTCAAGCTTACCACAATTTCATGGAAATAAACACAGATACGTTGATTAGCAATGAATTCTGGCACAATTACTGGCACAAATTCCCATCTGCTTATGTTCCAGGCTTTTATTTAACACAAATATGAGCTGGCTTCAACGCACTGTTGCTTTATCAAGATCATTTGCACTAGTGGTCTCGAACTAACGTTCCTAAGTGAGTATATCAGCGAGTCTAGCCAATGAGGCCACGTTTCGACAAGTGTTTGAAAAAATGTTACCTTTTCACGTCTCCCCTAACAACGAAAGATAGTATTTATAGCCCGACCAATCGTGGTTAGTCTTTCATTTGTTGCGCTCCAATCAATTTGGAGTTTACATGGTAGGCTAATTCTGTAACGTAAGATTTTTTTCAAACACGTTATAAAAAAATTTTATGAGCAGAAATGATTCCATGCTGTCAGGCATCCCCACTATTTTATTTTGGGTATAATTTATTAATTCCTGGACTATTTGCGTAACGTTTTACATATTCTTTGTCAGCAAGCCCCAAGGAACCCAAATATCCAAATTTAAAAGAGCTACGTGGCTGCGTTCAAAATATGTATTTTCTACCTCCTGTTTCGAAGATGTGCTGTCTGGGTACTGTTATGTTTTCAACCGTAAACCCATCTATTGTTATCTTTCCTAATAAGCGTTTTTTTGTGATTTTAAAACCTAACTCTGGGAAGGGTAATGTATTTTATCACTGTCCGTCTGAAAAAAAGTTAGTGCATGTAGTCTTACACGCGTGATGGCAGCATTTGTGTATCGCGCGACGCGTGTTGCATGCGTTCCTGATTTTCAGCCCTCCCTCTCTCTTTATCCTTTAGTCCATCTGTTCGTTCGTTTTGGTAACGCAGTATAATTAATGTTAGGATTAATTTAGGTCATTACGCAGTCTGCCTCTCAATGTTTTTCCAAGAAATACAGCACACGTTTCATTGAAGAAAGCGGGTATAATACAGTAAGCTTTTACTATCAACGTGAAAGCGTTACAATTTGCAGACGAAGCAGAAAACAAGGGGATTTCGAGTACAGTCATTGTGACAGCACTGTTCTTTACCATTCTTCTTCCTTTATTTATTATATGTATTTATTAGGCTTTATATTTACTTGATAATTTATATATGTGGATTAGAATATTCCACGACACCTCCCCTCTTAAAACAGACATTATATGTCAGTCCTTTATTCTATATTCACATAGAGAAATTTATTATTATTTCTGGGGTTTACGGTGATTCTCATCACACGGATGGCGGCTTAAAAAATCCGCTCCCAAATTGGTTTTTCCAGATATATACTCAATGCTAAAATTATATGGAGCCAGAAGTAAAGACCATCGGAGTAACCTAGAGTTCTCATGCTTAGCCTGTGCTAGAAACGATAACGGTTTGTGGTCTGTTTGCAACTTAAATGCCTTTCCATATAGATAAATATTGAATTTCTTTATCGCCCATATTACTGCAAGACATTCTTTTTCGCTAGTTGAGTAGTTGATTTCAGCTTTATTCAACTTTCTGCTAGCATATGCCACTGGGCTTAATTCTCCATCCAATGCATCTGATTTCTGTAGTAGAGTTGCACCTAACCCAATATTACTTGCATCCGTCCTTACTATGAATTCTTGACTTAAGTCAGGTAATTTCAAAATGGGTTTACTTGTGAGCTTTTCCTTCAATTCTTGGTAAGTCATTTCACATTGTGGTGTCCATGTAATGCGATCTGGATGTCCTTTACGTGTCAATTCAGTTAACGGTGCACATATGGAATTAAAGTTTTTGATATACTTCTGGTAGAAACCACATAATGAGACAAAGGATCTCACGTCCTTCTTGGTTTGTGGTCTCGGGGCTTTCTGTAGTTTCTCTAAATTCTTTGGGTCAGGGGTCATGTTTCCCTGATAAACTGTGTGTCCCAAAAATTCCAATTCTTTACATCCAACGCAACATTTGGTTGGTCGGGCTGTTAAATTTGCCTCCCTAAGTCGATCAAACAGCATGTTCAGAGAGTCAATGTGTTCCTCAAATGTTTCTGTTGCTATAAGGATATCATCCATAAAATTTGTTATACAGGGATTATTCAGAGGATCCAATAATTTTCTCATCATTCTAGAGAAGACACTAGGCGCATTCTTCAATCAAAATGGCAATCTATTAAACTCATAGTGTCCTTCTGAGGTACTAAAAGCTAGGTATGGTCTAACCTCAGGCTTTACTGGAATCTGATAGTATCCTTTACTCAGATCCACTTTTGAGAAATATTTAGCTTTATTTAGCCTGGCAAACAGCTGATTTGTATCCGGCAATGGATCCACCTGTCCTTCTGTAATAGCATTCAGTCTCCTGTAATCTATACAGAGTCTATGTTCTCCAGAGGGCTTCCTTAAGAGTACAACACCGGAACTATACGAAGATTCACTGTGCGAAATAATTCCTTCCTTCAACAGATAGTCTATCTCTTCCTTCAAAGCTTTCTCCTTAGCAAACGGAATCGAATATGGTTTCATACAGACAGGTGTGGAGTCTATTAGTTTCATATCATATTCCAATAGGTTTGTATGCCCTGGTCGGTCTGTTAACACCTCTGCATGATTATTTAGAACCTGTTGCACTCTCTCTTTCTGAGTTTTCGTTAAATGTGTACTGATTTTCACCTGTGCGGCTGTCTCACAGGGGTGTAATGGATATTCAAATGATGAAAGTGGTTCCTTTTTCATCTCCATGGCGATGGACAAGGTCAACAAGTGTGTCTCTTCCTGATGTTCTCTTTCCAAATATTTCTTCAGGAGATTCACATGATAGATTTTTTTTCTTTCCCCTTCTTATCTATCTTATAATTTGTTCTAGATACCTTCTCTAAAACTGTATATGGACCCTGCCATCCAATTTGTAACTTATTCTGACTCCCGGGCAAAAGAAGCAGTACTTTCTCTCCCACAGCCAAATTTCTGTCTTTCGCCTTCCTGTTATAATAGGCAGCATGTTTCTTCCTGGCTTGTTTCAAATTTTCATTGGCAAGTTTCCAGCCAGTTTTTAACCGAGTGGTCAGCTCATTCACATATTGGTATGAAGATGTAATGTTTTCCTCTGCCTTTTCATCAGTCCACGTTCTTAACATAGCTACATATGGACCTTTAATTGTGTGGACCTATTTGTCCATGCACCGGTATGGTCTCTTCCACTCGAAGCTTTATAGTGATGATTTTTCCTCCCAGAATTATCATTCACAAAACGACCGCTACCAATTTTTCTTTTGGGGCTGTCTCCCCACTTAAAATTCTTGATGAGAGATTTCCTCTCTACATCTTCTTCCTCCAGTTTGTTTAAGTCCGATTGAGGGATTGTCGGCTTATCCTGGGGTAAGACATCTTTTTGCACTCTCCGCATAGTGGCCATTGTAAAACAGTTAAGTGAAGCTTGTCCGTGAAAAGGGGCTTCCCATTCCATTTGGTCCACTTTATCAAATTTATATCTCTTTTTATTATCAGGCCTAATTTTTCCCCGTGGCGTGTCCAGGTCCTGATCCATGTTCCCACTTGTGGGTGTTCCCTCATGTGCTATGCTACAGCTTTCTACAAAATTTTCAATGTCCCATCTTGCTTTGGGCCAATAATAATTGTGAGCCACCTTTTGAATGATGGTACCTATCTTCTCATGGTCCCCATCTGGTTTCACATGTAGGCTCTTTATTAAGTCTGTCCTATATCTTTTTGGAAGAACCAGCTGTCCGTGACCATTGGATCTAGCTCCAGTCTTCCTATACATCAACTTGTTTTTCATGTAAAAATCTCCCTTGCCTGGAGTTGTATGACAAGTTGACAATTTTCCTAAACAAGGCTTGAGTGTTTTATCCCCAGCCTGTGCCTTCCTCATCTCTTCTGGAGTGGTATCTAACATAATATCCTCCTCCCTTCTTGAGGTCGACCTGACCTGAAGGGTTGCCATATACACAGGTTTCCTTCTGCAACGGTCAGTGTCATGATTGTCCATCTGACAATTCTTACACCACCTTTTTCCTTGGTTGAAAGATTTTCTTTCATCATATTTCCTTTCATCGAATTGTGGGAATTTATTTTTATTGTCATACCGTGGCCTATCAAATTGGTGCTTACCTTTATTTTGATCCTTAGGATCAAATTTATTAAAGTTCTGTGGTGCCCTAAAGTTATCCACTTGTTTCTTTTTATTACCTGTTACCTCTGCTTGAGCTGCTTGATACCTTTCAGCAACATTTAGCAACTCATCCAGCCTCTCTGCACCTTGTTCCATGAGAAACTTTCTCAGGTCTGGAGCCATGGACTCTCTTAATTGCTCTATAAGGACCATTTCCTTAAGATCTTGGGTTTTCCCCAGAGAAGTCCATTTCTCCAAGTATGTCTCTATTCGTGCAGAGAACTGGTGATAGGTTTCACCTGACAGTAGTTTAGCATTCCTAAATTTTTTCCTATAAAATTCAGCATTCTTTTCATACCTTAACAAAAGAGCCTGCTTTAGCATGTCATAATTTTCCTGATCACCTCTGCTCATTTTTGCAAAAACTTCATAAGCTGCCCCACGAAGTCCCTGAGATAACTTTAAGCTCCACCTTTCTCTCTAACCCATACGTGGTAGCTAATAGCTCATACCTATTTAGGTAGCTCTCTATATCATCGTCTTTCTCAACAAAATGATCTAAATGAAAATTCATAGCTGAGGTTGAGGCTCCCTGGCTAGCAGTGGCATCAGAGGCAAAGGGACTGGCACCATTTTCAGGAGCATGGTCTTGAAACTCAAACTCCCTTAGTCGTAACTCATGTTCCCTTTGTAATCTTTTATCTTCTGCTTCCCTTTCTGCAGCTAATTTCCTCTCTTCCCTTTCTGCAGCTAATTTCTTCTCTTCCCTTTCTGCAGCTAATTTCTTCTCTTCCCTTTCTGCAGCTAATTTCTTCTCTTCCCTTTCTGCAGCTAATTTCTTCTCTTCCCTTTCTGCAGCCTGTCTTCTTTCCTCGGCTTCCAATGCTTTAGCCTCTTTGTCAGCCTCAATCTGCAACCTCTTAGTCTCAGCCTCAGCTTGCAACCTCTTAGTCTCAGCCTCAGCTTCAAACTGTAACTTCTTAATTTCCCTTTCAGCCTCTAACCTTCTTTCGGCTTCTTTTTCTAATCTTCTTTCTTCGCGTTCAATAAATTTGTCACATTCCGTCGTGACATAGGCAACCATAACTTGCCCATCTAATCCTAACTCTTTTGCAGTCTGAACAGCAGCAGATCGAAACTTGGCCAGGTCCGCCATTGTCTATCAGGTAAATTTCTACAATGTCTAACCAACAATTTAATCTCTAAATATATCTAATGGACAACACAGGCACCGTGAGCTCAACCTTATTTAATTCCACCCAAGGATACCTTTTAATTCTTATATTCCCTGAAGTGAATTACCCCCAATCTTTTTAATAGGTAAAGATTCAAAATCCCAAGAGCGAGACCCCAATATATGTGGTGAAGTGGGATGTTATAAATATTTATAGGGGACTTAGTGTACTGACTGAGATCAGCTGTGAAGGTATCTATATCTATTAAGAGTAGTGTATTATAGATAACCTTACTTGCTACCACATATATATATATCTCAGTCAGAATTATTCTGGAATAGTGTGATGACTACGTTATGTGTCTAGGGTATGTGTATGATGAAGTGTAAGTCACAACAACAGACAGATAAACAATTTAATTTAATCCACTACTCTTGACAACACTGTGACACTCACATACATATAACACTCTATGAGAATATCTTAAGGAGTCACTGATAACTTTTCAAATAACAATATGTATTCATGGTTATCATAAAGGTATATGTGTCCTGATTCAAATACAAAGGAACCAGGAATCACAATCAATTTTAATTACAAGTATATGTACAGACTTTATCAATATGAATATTGTAGTGACATATATTATTAAAATATCCTATGTGTGTCAGTTGTGTAGTGGTAATATGAGGTAATACTGGTTTTGTTTTGTTCAAGCTCTGTTGGTATTTGTCATCATGACTTCAATAGTTTGTCTTTTGGGACTAGTATTGGAGATGTTCTCAGTTCCTGATATTAAGACAATTAAATTCCCCTCTGAATGTTATTTTTATAAAGTCATTTCAAGATGAGGGGACATAATGTTGAGCTCAGCTGGCCAAATCAGCTTATCTTGCGTGATGGCGGCAGGAAAGGACTCCTCTGCTCGAATTCTCCCCTGGGCTCTGGAGACACCTCACTGATAGCTAAAAAGACCAAGGAATATGCTGTCCGACTCTGGATTCAGCAAAGCTCTGACCAGGTGCTGCTCAGTACCATCAAGACCACGGTCCCTGAAAGCAAGAAGGATGTACCTTCTACTTCATAACTAATTGATACTCTAGTTCTACACTGAGCACAATACAACACAAACATTGAGTTCAGAGCGTTAGGCCAACTGTCAGCTTCATCTGAAATACTTTATACCAGTATTACCCTCCTTAATGGTCACTACGCCTCTGCACTTCCAGCATTATTTCTGTCTAATCAATCATCCAGGTGTCAGTGTACTATTTGGCCATTCCATGCCGTTTTACTTCCCTCCGACACCCTCTGTTCAGGCTGGAGCATTATAGGCTTTATCTCCTGTTTGCCACTGAACTACACATATATATACAGGCATAAATTAACAATTTACATTCAATTTTCATTAAAAGATACTGAATGGTTCAAGCTTACCACAATTTCATGGAAATAAACACAGATACGTTGATTAGCAATGAATTCTGGCACAATTACTGGCACAAATTCCCATCTGCTTATGTTCCAGGCTTTTATTTAACACAAATATGAGCTGGCTTCAACGCACTGTTGCTTTATCAAGATCATTTGCACTAGTGGTCTCGAACTAACGTTCCTAAGTGAGTATATCAGCGAGTCTAGCCAATGAGGCCACGTTTCGACAAGTGTTTGAAAAAATGTTACCTTTTCACGTCTCCCCTAACAACGAAAGATAGTATTTATAGCCCGACCAATCGTGGTTAGTCTTTCATTTGTTGCGCTCCAATCAATTTGGAGTTTACATGGTAGGCTAATTCTGTAACGTAAGATTTTTTTCAAACACGTTATAAAAAAATTTTATGAGCAGAAATGATTCCATGCTGTCAGGCATCCCCACTATTTTATTTTGGGTATAATTTATTAATTCCTGGACTATTTGCGTAACGTTTTACATATTCTTTGTCAGCAAGCCCCAAGGAACCCAAATATCCAAATTTAAAAGAGCTACGTGGCTGCGTTCAAAATATGTATTTTCTACCTCCTGTTTCGAAGATGTGCTGTCTGGGTACTGTTATGTTTTCAACCGTAAACCCATCTATTGTTATCTTTCCTAATAAGCGTTTTTTTGTGATTTTAAAACCTAACTCTGGGAAGGGTAATGTATTTTATCACTGTCCGTCTGAAAAAAAGTTAGTGCATGTAGTCTTACACGCGTGATGGCAGCATTTGTGTATCGCGCGACGCGTGTTGCATGCGTTCCTGATTTTCAGCCCTCCCTCTCTCTTTATCCTTTAGTCCATCTGTTCGTTCGTTTTGGTAACGCAGTATAATTAATGTTAGGATTAATTTAGGTCATTACGCAGTCTGCCTCTCAATGTTTTTCCAAGAAATACAGCACACGTTTCATTGAAGAAAGCGGGTATAATACAGTAAGCTTTTACTATCAACGTGAAAGCGTTACAATTTGCAGACGAAGCAGAAAACAAGGGGATTTCGAGTACAGTCATTGTGACAGCACTGTTCTTTACCATTCTTCTTCCTTTATTTATTATATGTATTTATTAGGCTTTATATTTACTTGATAATTTATATATGTGGATTAGAATATTCCACGACAAGCCGTCAAAGGAATTAACTTATATTTCCAGACCTCAGTGATTCGAACAGCATCTAACTAAAGGGCGGTGGGTCCATTCTAAATATGTGCCAGGAGTAGTGTGTATTCCCAAAATTTTGGGGTAAGTGTAAACAAATTACTTACTAACGTAAATTTTAAAAGTTTCTTGCTAAGTGGTTATATGAGGCTGGCAACCTCAACATATGGAAATAGAATATGCATGAATCACTACTGCAAGAGCTGGTGATTGTTTCTGACTAATCGTGCGGGGAAACCGACAGAAGAGCAACCCCAGACCCCGACAGGAGTAGCGACGAGTAATGAGTGATGATTACATCACATGTGAATAAGGTGTAACATATTATTTTGTGAGAATTATGTTAAAAATGGTTAAGTACATGGGAGCATCAGGGGACTTATTACTCTTAAGGGTCCTGCAGGCAGCGTGGTGCAACAAGACCATACCAAAGGATTGGGAGATTGCCATCATAACACCAATTTTCAAAAAGGGTGACAATCGACAATGTGGAAACCATAGAGACAAATCCCTTCTCAGTGTCCCTGGTAAAATCTACTCTAGAATCCTAGAGCAGAGACTCCGACGTCTAGCTGAGCCACAATTGAATAAGGTAAAGTGCGGATCCGAGCAAACCGAGGTACTCAAGACCTAATCTTCACACTCAGACAGCTGAGTGAAAAGGCCCTTGAGTATAAGAGTGAGATCCATCTTTGTTTCATAGATCTGGAAAATGCGTCTGACAGGGTCCCCTGAAGCAAACTTTGGGACCGTTTAGCAAGGAAGAACATTCCAGCACCTCTGATTCATACTATACAGAGCTTCTACAAGTCTTGCAGAAATTATGTGAGGACAGCAAACCATAAGTCAGGACCACCACTGGTGTAAGACAAGGTGATATCCTGTCACCTTATCTTTTCATACTCCTCATGGACGATGTCATCAAGGCATGTAAGGAGAGAATAAGAAAGTATTCAGTGGGGTACTGGAAGATGAGAGAGGTCTGTATTTCAGAGCTGGCATTTGCTGATGATGTTGCCCTGATTGCTAAATCAGAGGCACTTCTCCAATCCAATCTGCAAGTCTGGAAGGAAGAGCTGGAGAAGAGAAGGATGGTAATAAGCAGCTCTAAAACGAAGTCCAAGGTGATATCGCGAGAAGAAAGAAGACATCAGATTAAGCTAGGAGAGCAGGTTCTGGAGCAGGTCGATCACTTTAAATACCTCTAAGCTATTATAGACCAAGAGGGAAGCATCAAAGAAGAGTTGGCCACTTGAAAAGCAGCAGCTGGGAGACTTTTTCAGGCCATAAATCGAGGATTCCTCAGCAAGAGAGAGGTTGGTAAGAAAACGAAGACGGCTGTATACCGCTCCACCTATGTCCTACTCTTGACATATGGATGGGAGTCATGGGCAATGACTACAACCCACACAAGTCAGATCCAAACCTCTGAAATGAGGTATCTGAGGAAGGTGGTTGAAGTAACAAGAAGAGACATGATCCGCAACCAGACGATACGTCAAGGCCTAAAATCCCACCCACTGCAGACCCAAGTAGAACAGTCCCAACTAAGATGGTTTGGCCATGTCTGCAGAATGGGAGAAGATCGGCTACCACAACAAGCATGGGAAACAAAGAGCCAGGGATCAGGGCACCCGACGACCCAGAATCCGCTGAGAGGACAACATTAGGCAATCTTTGAAGGACCGATGACTAGAATGGAACCAGGCCAGGAGGAAGTCAGCCGATAGGATAGTCTGGCGCTCTCTCTTCCAAACCTCTACACCTCACGTAGATGGGGAACGACTTAGTAAGTAAGTAAGAGAATTATGTACCTTCTTTAATTGTAATACAGGCAAACCATTATTCATGCACTCCAGACGCAATTTCGTAGTTGACAACCAGAAGGATATTGGTGAATTTTCATCATATTCCCTGAGTTACATTGTGTGCTCGGGCATTTCATTCTTCTGAGAGGTTAACATTGGTGGGTGGCGCGCATGACAATGGGCCTGTTAGTTTGCGGAGAACAAATGTACTCAGCAGAAGGCATTTGTTTCTATCTGTCACAGTTCGTGGTTACAAGACATCAGACATAAGTACTGAAGTGCCTACGCCACTAGTGTGAGAGAAGAGTATCACCACCAACTACCTATAGTGGACGAATTATGTGGAGAAGTGTACTCATTACCAAAAAGAAGTGACGGAAACCACAGCTGCAGGACTCATCTGGAGCTAAGTTGTGTGTAACAGGCTACAGCAAAAATACGGATATTATTAACGCCCTACCTAAACCTCAGTGAGGAAACCTTAATTTCAATTTTCACTCAACTTTCCATATATATTTTGCCCTGTTAAAGACTAATTAACTATTAAATTTGTTGTATGTTATTTTAAACTAAACAATAATAGTTGATTCAGTTTATATGTACGAAAACAAACGTATGAGCCAGTTTTTTCTGGATAAATACATATATAAATATAAATATAGAGCCATTAATTATAAGAGGGCATTCGTTGGATTACTCCAACTGGGGGCTTGACGGGCCAGAATCATTGCATAGCCCCTTCACAAAAGGCGACGGGCCAGTTAATAAATTAACAATTTTGCTCAGCCCTTAAGCAGCGTTTGTTCTTGACTTCTGGGAATATCATGTGAAGGCTCCCATAAGGTAGAAACGCCAATCACCTTCTATCTACATCTTTGCCAAGAGTAATCTTGAGCGAAGATAGATACCTTGGACGACCTACTTTTAGATACGCTTGCGTTGTGACCATTAGTGAACCACTACTGCAAAGCAAGGGGGAGGCAATCCCGTGACAGATATAGCATTTTATTCATCTGTTTATCAATCCTCACAAGCTGATAAGCATATATATACATACACACACATTATATAGAAAGTTAGTTGCTTAGCCTTTACAGGACGTGGTAATCAACCCCAGCTTTTATTGGCTGTTTGTGATTTTTCTAGGCAATTTTTTTCATTCAGTAGTTTGCCATTTGCAACAAATAACACATTATATATATATGTGATGGGGCCGGAAAGACACCCGGCTTCCCCCTTCACGAAAAGACACCCCAGCTCCCCCCTTCATTGTGAGTGGCACATTTATCGCCCATATATTTTCGATGTGCGCGAAGCATGCTGGGATGTAAAAAGTCTTCAAGAAGATATATTAGTTTAGGCCATAATAAAGCCTAAGAATTAGTTGTGATGGGTTATATTTGGTAGTCGTGTGATATATTTGAAAGTTGTGGGCCATACCTGTGTTTTCGTGCCTAATAGAGCAAATATCGCGAGTGTTGTTTAAGTGGCGCAATTACTGCGCGCGCGGACTAAGTTGAGTGTTTAAGCTTAGCGGTTTATATAAAGAAATAGCGAGCGACAAAAGGCCTATTTAAGATTCAGTCCAGACGAGAGAGAAACGAAGTTAGGCTCGCCTTGTGTGGGTATCAGATGGACAAAGAAACCAGAACACATTAGCAACTGAGCACTAGCTGGGTGTTTTGTTTGTTTAGTGTTTGGTTTGTTTAATGTTTGCTTCAGTGTGCTCTTAGTCACTGAATGGGTTGTAAAAATAAATACAGCCCCTGCCTCAGAATCAAGAGTTTTATTGTGATAGGAGCTAGTGCTCAGTTGCTAATTTTTTTTTTCCCATGATGTAACGTTGTTCCAGATTACATCTACTTTGTCTTCCGCACAAAAGGGCCCCATCTTCCACACGGCCTCTACATCTTCCACAAACTCTTGCCAAGTGGGACTTCCCTCTCCACCAAATAGCCTTACCTCTGGTACCTCCACGTACACTACCTTCACAGGCGCATTAGCCATCTTGCTGCAAGAATGCACTGCTGGGTGTTTACAATATTATATTTGCTCGTTTGCTGTTTGCTCAGTGTCACTGTCTGCCTTATCCTGCCGACGACGCCAATTGTGATAGGATGGGCGAGATGATGATGATGATTATATTGTGATGTGTGATCACTCTCTTTTCACACTCGCACCGACCCGAACAATAATAAAACTCTTGATTCTGAGGCAGGGGCTGTATTTATTTTTACAACCCATTCAGTGACTAAGAGCACACTGAAGCAAACATTAAGCAAACCAAACACTAAACAAACAAAACACCCAGCTAGTGCTCAGTTGCTAATGTTTTTTTTTCGGCAGGATAAGGCAGACAGTGACACTGAGCAAACATCAAACGAGCAAATATAATATTGTAAACACCCAGCAGTGCATTCTTGCAGCAAGATGGCTAAAGCGTCTGTGAAGGTAGTGTACGTGGAGGTACCAGAGGTAAGGCTATTTGGTGGAGAGGTAAGTCCCACTTGGCAAGAGTTTGTGGAAGATGTAGAGGCCGTGTGGAAGATGGGGCCCTTTTGTGCGGAAGACAAAGTAGACGTAATCTGGAACAACGTTACACCATGGGTATCTAGAGAATTACGGATACGTGGTGGAGCCAAGGCCAGCCCTGAGAAGTTACTGGAAATAGTGGAGGAAGCCTACAGCGAGCAACCACCAGTCGGTGAAATGACCAGGAATTTCCAGGACGGGGGTCAGGGGTCTAGGAAATGTTCTATTTTCTTGGGAGGCAAAAAGCCAGAGACACTGGTGCAGATAGCAAGTCCAGAAGCCCACAGTGAAGAGGAAGCACCCAAAGCAGAATTATCTCTCCTAAAGGCCCAGCTAGCACAGATGTCACAGGCCAGTTCACCAGCACAAGAGGAGGTGCAGAGAAAGAGAGCACCATGCCGACCGCGGGAACAGGCAACGCAAGACGAGGAGGTGTGTCCGCAGGAACCGCAACTAGCCCTTCTTATATGTGAGAGTCAGGCTGTTGTCAAGGAAAGCTGTGAGCTGACAGCACCAACAAACGCAGTTGCACCGACAAGGCAAAAAGGGATGTGCAAGTGGTATAGTGTCCACAGGGAATGGGGGTTCATCACGCCAGATGATGGAGGTATTGATGTATTCGTACATCAGACCAAGATCTTCAGAAAGGGATTCCGGAGTCTGGCGAGGAATGAACGAGTAGAGTTTGACAGCAAACCATCGGTCCAGGGCATGGAAGCAATTTATGTATGCGGCATTGGCGGTCAAGAGTGTAAGGGCAGCAGAAGGCGACCCATGGCACAGAGGAAGCCCAGAAAGATAAGATGCTATAATTGTGGTGAGTTCTCAGGCCACATGGCAGCCAAATGCCCTCAAGGCCTTCTTCCAAAACGATGTTTTAGATGCAAGTCTACAGAACACTTGATATCCGCCTGTCCCTCAAGGAGCTCTTTCCCTAGACGGATTGCCACAACCACGTTGCCTTTAGGGCGCAAGAGATGGCCACGTCAACTGTCACACTAAGGGCGCCGAGAAAATTGGCCGTCGTCTAGGGGAGGAAACCCGTCCTAAGCAGATAGGAGGGAGTGCAAATCAAGGTTCAGCAGAGGAGACTCATCAAAAGCAGATTGTGGGGAACGTAAGCCACCGTCCACACAAAATGAGTGGAAAACACGTCAAGACGATCTCCCTTCAAAGTCGACAGCTGCAAGCACTGACAGGCAGATGTCACGGGCAGACAGCGACGCGGCACAGGTGAGCGAGTCTTCTAGACCACAGCAACTGCCAGTCCGACAACGTAGGAACATGACGACCAAGAGGGTCCCTAGCCGGGCTGTACCTATTACAGAAGCTCAGCCCAAAGCATCGCCGCTCAGAAAGAGTCCTGCGCAGCACCAACGATCTGAGAGGTTACAATTGAAGTGCCAGAGATAGTGATGTTGTCGGGACGACAACAAAATCAGGAGGGAGATATGTGATGGGACCGGAAAGACACCTGGCTTCCCCCTTCACGTAAAGACACCCCAGCTTCCCCCTTCATTGTGAGTGGCACATTTATCGCCCATATATTTTCGATGTGCGCGAAGCATGCTGGGATGTAAAAAGTCTTCAAGAAGATATATTAGTTTAGGCCATAATAAAGCCTAAGAATTAGTTGTGATGGGTTATATTTGGTAGTCGTGTGATATATTTGAAAGTTGTGGGCCATACCTGTGTTTTCGTGCCTAATAGAGCAAATATCGCGAGTGTTGTTTAAGTGGCGCAATTACTGCGCGCGCGGACTAAGTTGAGTGTTTAGGCTTAGAGGTTTATATAAAGAAATAGCGAGCGGCAAAAGGCCTATTTAAGATTCAGTCCAGACGAGAGAGAAACGAAGTTAGGCTCGCCTTGTGTGGGTAGCAGATGGACAAAGAAACCAGAACACATTAGCAACTGAGCACTAGCTGGGTGTTTTGTTTGTTTAGTGTTTGGTTTGTTTAATGTTTGCTTCAGTGTGCTCTTAGTCACTGAATGGGTTGTAAAAATAAATACAGCCCCTGCCTCAGAATCAAGAGTTTTATTATTGTTCGGGTCGGTGCGAGTGTAAAAAAGAGAGTGATCACACATCACAATATAATCATCATCATCATCTCGCCCACCCTATCATATATATATATATATATATATATATATATATATATATATATATATATATATATATATATATATATATATATATATATATATATATATATATATATATATATATATATATATAATCATCATCATCATCATGTAGCATGTCCTTTGCAGAACGTCGCTCTCATCACAGCCCTCTCGATCTCTAGCCAGCCCTCCTGCCTCCTCCAATGTCATGTTCAAGGTGTCTTCAATGTCCTGTGTCCACCGTAGTCTTGGTCGGCCCCTGCCTCGCCTTCCAGGTACCATACCCTCCATCACTACTCTCTCTAATCCACTATAGCGTTTAATGTGGCCAAAATATTTCAGTTTCCGGGACATGATATTGTTTATGAGCCAGTTTTCCTCGATGTTCAGGTCGTGAAAGATGTCTATATTTTTCTTCTTCTTGGTCCACGATATTCTGAGAATTTTTCTGTAACACTTTGCTTCGAAAGATTCAATTTTTTTCTTTAATATTTGAGTAATGGTCCATGATTCACATCCATATGTTGCTACCGGAAAGATGCAAGTTCTCAGAAGTTTTACTTTTATTAATTTGCTGGTGTTATGCCATAGGTTCTTTATTTTATTTAACCTCTGCATTGCTATGGCCAGTCTCCTTCTTACCTCTTTTGAGCAGTCTCCATTGTTGTTAATTATGGAGCCAAGATATTCAAAATTTGTGACATTTTCAATTTCCTCATCACTGATGGTAATTTTTGGTTGGCATCTTGTTTTGTCTGTGGACATTATCTTTGTTTTTTTTTTGGGTTCAGAAAAAGGTTCTGATCCTCACTGTGTCTTTTGACATACAGAATTAACTGTTCTAGTCCCTTGGCACTGTTTGAAATAATAAATGTGTCATCTGCGTACCTGAGTTCTTGGATCGCATTTCCACCAATTGTGAACGGATCGCAATGTTCACATTCTTGGTCACTCGTAAGATTATAGCTCGAACCATGTTGAGTTACTTAATACGTTAGTGCATGAAGAGAATTCATCTACTCAAACTGTGTATTGCAAGATGTAAAGTCATTCAATCAAGCTCCTTAGCACGAAACACTCTTGTTTCCAGAAGATCATTTCGTGAAGAGCTCCAGTCTAGGCAGTGCATTTTCAAGAGCAAACAGCAGATACTTTCCCGAGAAAAAGGTCATCTGTTGTCGACGCTAGAGAGATTTAAAAACGTTCAAGGACATTACATCTTACAAGTTCTCACTATGACACATTGTCACAGAGTGATTAATAATTTTATTTTCCCAACACGTCCCACTTTTCTTACTATTTTAATGTTTTGGTTTCCTCGATTTTTTTGCATTTTTGGGTTTTCTTTTCTTCCAGATTTTACCTACGTAGCCCATTATTCTCCTCTCAGACCCCACCCCGCGGTTTGATTTCGTTCTGGCCTTCATTATAAATTCAACACTTGGTCAGTAGTGGTCAGCTTACGATAATATTACCTAAGCTGCATATGGTGTTTGTCTGACTAGGGGAAACGATGGTAGCTCGTAACAGCGTTGATCTCGAGCGAGAAATAGTTTCTTTGAAGAAGCGAACCGCTAGCGGGAGCATAGGTGAGGCAACCCTTTGAGGGCGGAGTTCTCACTTTTATCTCCGATTTAGGGGATAAAAAACTCACGTTCGTTCTGAGATTTTGGTTGTGGCCCTTGATCGCCGCAGATAGCTCATAGAATAATATTATGTCTTATCTCGAAACATTCTCGCGGGTGTTGTCTCTGATGTAGACTCTAGAATAATATTTGTCTTACTCATGATTACGTAATACGCCGTGCATCTGTGGGAACAGGCGATGCCAGGTGGCCGGAGTTAGCATCTCTTGTAGACTATAAATCTAGAGAGTTTTACTCAGTCAAGCACACTCGTAAATTTTTTTTGCCCGTAGATGACCAAATGAGACAGGTAGATGTAGGCACAAAACTAGATTGTGTTGCCTATCCTAGTCATCTCGGGGTAAGTTGACATCTTTTGTAATATATAATTCATATTAGCTTTTATATATAACTGATAGTAGTGTGACTTGACTTATTTTAGGTAATTTTTCCCCGGTAATTAATTCAGTGATAATGTAGCGCCGCCTACCGCCTTAGTTAGCTGGTGCTTAAGAGTTAGGTGTCTCCTGGTGTTATTGTTTACAATGGGTTAATGGTAAACTTACGCTAACAGACACTTACTAGGCGAAGCACCTCATAGTCCGTTCAGTGCTTACCATGGGTTAAGAGTAAGTTAAAAAGCGTCATTACTTTAAGGAAACGGCAGTGGTGTAAGTTATTCACTTAAAACTTAATAGTGATGTGCGTGCGCTATAACACTTAAATTGTAAGAGGTAGTCCCTTATTACTTTCTGAGAGAAACTTCTAGTGGTTGTGTGGAATTATTATATGCCTACTTGTGTAGTTAGACACCAGTTTAGAACTTTCACGGCAATCCAGGAAGCAGTCACCAGCCAGAGATATAATTATGTCTTATGGTTAAGTCTTATGATTATAGCAATAACATTGCATTTTCCATGTATTCAATTTTGGGAGGTTATTACTTTTCCTTTTTTGTGTATCGACCCCAAGGGGCGCATACCATTTATTATGTAACTTTTAATGCGTATTTTTATGTAAATTCACTTAATGCTGTAAGATGAATCACATATCCACGCAGCGGGAACTACAGGGTTAGGTTTCCCGTATGTTGAGTTGGAAGAGGACGTAGTAGATTTTGCTGTCAGAGCATTTGCTGACAGGTACATGTGTGTACAAGATATATTAGCCTATGCGGGCGCATGCTGATAATTGATAGAGTGGAAGTAACAGGAGGGCGACTCACATGGATAAAGACAGCCCGACACTATCATAGCAATAATTTAAATAATTATACATCCCATAGTGGGGCATAACTGTTTATTATAACGTTTTTGTAATTTCATTATTTGCTTGATATAAAGGTTGTCTGCTTGGGTCTCAGTTTCAGGACACCCCATTGCTACTGCAGGAGTCCAGTCAGGCGACGAACGTAACATTCTCATCGATCTCACGGTTCCTGAAAGCAATTAGCACCACGAGTTGTCACCTATACCTGAAGTACAACCCTTTTTTAACGCCCATCCCTCTAATGGGAAATGAGCTCACGCAGTGTATAACGAGCCATAGAAAATCTGAAATCGTATTTGGCAGTAGTGTTTTCCTACTCGCCTCTTGATCACCAGTCAGAGCAAAGTGGCTTCCAGCATATCTATCAGCCCATCGTCTTCAGCGGATATCGAAGCACCAGACTGTGTGCTTAAACTGGGCGCTCAGCCACTAATGAAGTTCAAACAAGCCAAACCGGGATTAAACATCAAGTACGCAGGCCAAATTTCACGCGCTGGATAATAGCGCAGTGGACCGTTTGTCCTAAATTGACCTCGTCTTGTGTGTGTTTCGGGTCATTCAAACCTCGCACGTATTAGCGGTCAGCCGAATACAGACAGAGTAATCTACAGCTTATTTCGTTACTCGTGGGTAACCAACGGTGCATGGATAGCGCCTACAGTGGATTTATAGTGTAATTCATCACCTATAGGAGGATATACATATAATGACACTAACTGGAGTTATTGAGTTTGGTTCCACAAAAGCAGAAGGATTCCAACTCTGTTTATTTATTTCTCGGTGTTCTACGGGCGGGTTTTGGGATTGGTGTGATGTTTGTTCGTTGGTGTTTAATTGGATATTTGTTAACTTGATGTGAATATTGATGCCTTTCTTATGGTGTTGTGCTGATATACTTATTTTCGTATGTTTTCTTCTTTCACGAACCTTTAATAAATTTTACTCATTTATTAACGCGCTGTTCACGACCCTTCATCCATACTTAATATTGAAAGTTCTTACAATTGTCTCTGACCAGAGAAAGGAGAGAGAGCGGGTGGTTCTTAAGACTATAAAAGTGTGTTGAGGCTTGGAAAGAGAGATAGCTTTAATGAATCCTCTGCCAGGTTTGTCTCAAGTTCACCCTATTTTACACTATATCTGTGTGTTGTCTATAATTCAGTCAGTTCACTCTCATTGTCGATTTCACTACCATTGTCTGACTCGACAAATACTCTAACACTTTAACTCAACCACGACACACATGCAAGAGTTTCATCAATAAGTACTTTTATTGGAGATACTTCACACGGCGTAACACACATCTTCATTGGACAGTCGATACATACCTGCGTATAAATCATACAGTGGAGGAAATTTGAGAGACTCATGGACAGCGTAAATGTGTCATCAGTATGGTAACACTTAAAATATCCCATCATTATTTCAATGTTTACACAGTTTAACTAGCATATTTAATTAACTATATTTTTACATTATGTGTGTGTATGGTCTTCCTCCATCATCACCTTTTTACTTTCTACTAATCTTATATATGTTTATATTTAACTAATAAGCTGTTTAGCCTCGTTGATCATTATTTGATTATTTAATGTATCACTCATGCTGTCTGTGTTAGTACTTACCTGGAGGCAAAATTCTTCATTTAGAAGGTTGGAGGCTCTTTCTTTATCGAGATTCAGGGAAATAAGTAATATCGTAAGGATAAAGAAAACCTTCCACGATTTATTAGAAAGCACTATCTAGTAGCAAGCATTCACCTTCTCCGCTTCTTGTCCTTATCTCGAATAGGTCTCATTCTTTCTTAGGGGCCAAATTCTTGAGACCTTCCTGACAACATCATACTGCTGTGGTGCAACCATAGGTGCCCCGCCATGTACAACGTTATTCGACAACTGGTTCCTTCTTCTTTGATCTTTTAACACCGAATGTCAAAGCAGTCAGTGGCCATCACGCCTGGTGGCGTCTTGTAGGTGACACAACAAACTGCTTCCACTGTGTTCGGTCAGCGGCTATCCTTAGTGCAGTGCCAAAGCTCTGGTTCATTGTTTGCATCTCGGCCTCCACAGTTCTCGGCCAACTGGTTTTGATCGATCTCTCTTTCGCTTTACTTGAGGGGTCCATAGCATAGCTGTTCTTGTGATGGCATCAGGGTCTTTTCTGAGGATGTGGTCAACCCAACTCCAGGGCCTACCTGTTATGATAATGTGCATGTCCTCTTGGTTGCTTTGAGTAAGCAGTTCTTGAGCATCCCGCACCATAGAAAAGCCCACAGCTCTCATATAATCTTCTTCTTCGTACGCTCTCAGACGTCCACTTGAATATTCTCAAAGAAAGCAGCAGTCAGTTTGAGGCTACTTGAATCCCTGTAAAGCTTTTCTACGAAAGGAGCTGTCGTCGCTCAAATGCGCTTTCTCTGTACCGCATATAAGGGGCAACTTTGAAGCAGATGTTCAGCAGTCATTTTATCAGTGCCACAATTACACTGATCGGTAGTTTCTATCTTTAGGTTGTTGAATAGATGGTATCTCAATCTGTTGTGGCCAGTGCGGAATCTGAAGATTACCACTTGTTCTCTTCTGTTGAGCTGGTAGTAAGCATCATTCTGTGTTTGCCCTGGATGTTCAACATTCCATTTGTTTCTGTATCTGATTCTGATAAAACTCTTTGCCTCCTCGAAAGTTATGCTTGCATCATGCTGAGGTAGATGTGAACCTTCTTTTGCCATTCTGTCAGCCTCTTCATATAATCTTAAGTTAGTGTATTTCCTTCTCCGTTTCACTCCAGCATTCTGCACCATAAAGAATCACAGAAAGTACACAGATCTCATATAATCTTAATTTTATGTTTGTGCTGTACCGGGAACGACAACTGGTCGAGTCCCTATTCACATACGCGTAACAACAGTAACAATATTAGTAGTAATGTGCTAGTTCGACCATACTAGGTTGTTTATGTTTCATGATCGATAAGTGTCCCAGGTTTTTGTTGACCCTTGATAGTTGGAGATATATTCCTTTTTTCTGCCTTATTTAACACTCTTTGACAATGTGCGACTGACGATAATAACTTCGATTCTTAACTCCGGTTGTATTTTCGTCATCATTATTAATGAACAAATGTACTAGTGGTTGATAAAGACATCAATATATGCAGGAAACAATCTCCCCCTGCCGGCTCACATAATTTACATAGTACTTCAAGTGACAATTCTTCAAATCTTCCACATCTTATTTTACTCTTATTCTGATCATGGAAGCAGTTTTTCGTTCTTTATTCATGACAACTAGTTCTCGGAAAATGTCTATTGTTCTCTATTCAGCTTGTCTGGATATAAACTTCTCCATCCAGGGTGTTTAAATTTAACCAAGACTGTGCTGATACCAATCGTTAATCATAGGTTAACTCTTTGCACTTCATGGCAATGTCACTGGCCCAACCGAACGTGGTCTTATCTCTATAACTGTTCAAATCTACGCATTTAACCTGTCTAAGCTCGATAAATGTAGTTTCTCTTCTTTAACTAATGCGTAACAAGTACATACCAGCATTGACGTAGTCTCTGGCGAACAACAAATTGTTAGATACTTCTTCTGTGCTTCTAGTTGAAGTTTTCTAGACTGATCTGAGAACTACAGCCCACGATTCTAACGAACAAACTTCCTATTGCTGCTGAGCACCACACGGTGAAGCTTCAGAAACTACTTGGAAAAAGCTTGCTGAACTATATCGTAAAATCAAACTGAGCGTGTGCTCCCCCACCCTTTAATAGATTGCTTCTCGAATCACTTGACTACGGCTTCTAAATCTTCATCTTATTTTCTACAATAAACTTTTCCTATCGCGTACGGTAATTCATGGCCTCTATATCTTCTCTACATAAGTATGATTACCTTGTTTAGACTAGCTGCTACAGAATAATAACAATAGTAATGCTATTTAACTCTTTGACTCCGCAATTACTTTCCACCCTGTGCCGTAATTTGAGTTCATGATAGACTAAAAACAACGCTTAGAGCGTTGTTTTGGCACGGGTGTCAAATCTGACCACCGCTCTGAGCGTTGTTCCGCAGTCAAAGAGTTAAGAAAAACAAATGAAAGTTAATAGTTCTAAATGCTCTAATAATTAATAAGCAAAAGAAACAAGACCATTCGAAAAAAAGGAACTACATATTTTTTTAAACAGTAATTAAAAAACTACAAACTACTCATAAAACAATGGAAAAACAATAAAGTAATAAAAACAACACGACAGGTGAAAACAATAAATTCAAATATAAACTGACACCACCTTCTTCTTCTTCCTTCTTCTTCCTCGTTCGTCCTGAAAAGGACGTTGGTTGCGTTGTGTCCGTTTACAGCGTAGCTGCGGTATTTTCGCCTTTCGGCCGACACATCCGACTTCCGCACGGCATTTTTTGGGAACGGGTTTACCTTCCCTCTTCGATCCCTACTCCTCAGCCAGACTGCAGTGATGCAGCCTGTTTCCAAGACCACCACGTGGAGGTGGAGTAGGGTCTTGGTCAGCTCTGGTTCGCTGACCCTGACGCAGGCAGTCAAGCTATGGGTCGCTTACTGCATTCCTCACTTTTGATGCGTCTTGGGTCCCACTGACACCACCAACAGCAATCATCTGCAAATGGCATCAGGTGTTTAAATAAAACACAAAACTAAAAATAGAATGACATAAAGTTTCCTAATTGTAACCGACAATTAGGTTCAACACGTTGGACGAAAATGGTGGATGAACAGAATCAAAATATACATCATCTGATGCTAGCCCACTCTCGTTACCTATATAAAAGAGACTCTTTGTTGTCAGGGTCAAAGATGGTACCTAACCAAAGCGCAGGAAAAGACAATTACATCATGAGATGTTAACAGGAGAGGACAATCACATCGTGAGATGTTAACAGGAGAGGACAATCGCATCGTGAGATGTTAACAGGAGGGGACAATCGCATCGTGAGATGTTAACAGGAGAGGACAATCACATCATGAGATGTTAACAGGAGAGGACAATAACAGCGTGAGATGCTAATAGGAGAAGACAATCACATCGTGAGATGTTAACAGGAGAGGACAATCACATCGTGAGATGTTAACAGGAGAGGACAATCACATCGTGTGATGTTAACATGAAAGGACAATCACATCGTGAGATGTTAACAGGAGAGGACAATTACATCGTGAGATGTTAACAGGAGAGGCAGATTAGAAATGATAACATCAGAAAAATTGTAGCAACTACATCCCGCATCAGGTATTGTCGTATTGTATGTCTATCTTTATCACTCTCTATCTTTTCCACCATCTTTCTTATTTCATTTTCATACCATTTTATTTTTTAATGTATGTATTTGTTTTTGCCAGTTTTACAGCAGCCTCCTCATTCACTGCCATATACTAAACCTAATTCGTAGTACCTAAATGTAATTCTTGTCCTTGTCACCTTTTCGTAACTGTGGCTGACGAAGGGTAAAACCCGAAACGTCTTTGTTTCCTGTGAACCGTTAACTTGTAAAACTGATTTCATACCATTTTATTTTTTAATTTATATATTTGTTTTTACCAGTTTTACAGCAGCCTCCTCATTCACTGTCATGCAGAATATTTAACACTTCTGATGTGCGTATCATGTCATATATAATTACTAGAGAATTAAACGTAAAGATATCAGTAGTGAGGAGAATTATAAAAGAAAGTCAACCATTAATATTAGAGGTGAAATGTGTGACGCATCTTTGTGTGTCTTACGTGTTTGGCGTCTGACCAGAAAGAAACTGGTAAAGTGTAAGTCTGGATAGCAGAATTCGCAATTTAGGCCATCCTTCGCTTCCCCGGTTAAGAAGGAAAATTTCTAGCCCACCTTTTACACTGGGATTGCGCAGTATTTTATTCACCTGCTTATCAAGTGCTCAGAAGTTGATTCTCATATTTACCTTAAGTTCAACTTACTCAGCAGCTTACCGCTGGAGTCAACCTAAAGCACGCACAAATTGATTATCTTATTAACATCAAGTTGAACTCATTCACTAACGTATTCCCTGAGTTAAGAGTACATACTCCCAAGCGGATTCTCATTATTATTTAAAGTTCAACGTACTCCAAAGCATATTTTATGAATCAAGATTTCATATTTACAAGATGAGTTGCATATAAGGCTAGCAAGTTCAACGCACTCCAAAGCATATTTTATGAATCAAGATTTCATATTTACAAGAGTCGTATATACAGCTAGCAAGTTCAACCCACTCCGATGCATATTTTATGAATCAAGAGTATATGTGATTCAGTAAAATCTTACTTTAATAGCTCTGGATGGTCATGTATTAAAAATAACTGAGTCATACGGGTGCAATTCGCCCAATAATGATTAAATTAACTGTCAATTTCTATTTACAAATAACACATTTAATAATCAGTTATAGTTAACAACGTAAAAACAGAGTTCTTTATTAAAACAATGAAGCGCTTATGTTTTCATCAAATGTAGTGACTTTAAAGTGGCTATCGTTAAAAAAAAGTTCTTTTGCTGGGGCTGAATGTAATACTTAACTAGCCAGGTGTAGACGATGATTAGTTGTTGGTGTTTGGTTCCATCATTGTTGGTTCCCAAGGGTGTTGTTGACTGTTCCGCTAGTCGTCTAATTCTGTGGCGGTAGCACGTCCCTATCGGTAATGCTGGGGGTAACCACTCTAACTGTCAAGGCAAGAGTTTTCAAGGCCCGTTTGATGTATGCGTTTAGCGTAGACTGCTGGCAACTTGAACCACAGATTTGTACCACAAACGTATACCACAATCTGAGAGATAATAAATGTCTCTTCTAAGTAAAGGGCCGCCTGACATGAGAATCAGGTGCCCTCCGCTTCCGTTCCACTACTTCATCTTCCTCAGAAACTTTACCCTCCCTGAGCATTAATGTTATACCACGTGAGTCGGATGAAAGTGCGTTTGGACAGCGGAAAACGACAACTGCATTACTTAAACCTGTTAAAAAATACACATAAACGTATTAAAATGTTAATATAATAAATATGTACACCATGATGTCATCATCTTTCACTCCCTGCTCCACTCGGAGCCTGAGGCTAACTCTGCTTTTTGGTTCCTTGTGAGGAAATCCGCACGAATCAGCCACCAGCTCTTGCAGTGTTGGTTCGTGCTGAGGTTGCCAGCCTCGTATGAACCTATGCATCCACATGCAATTTACACATGTTCAATGCAAAAGTTTAAAATGTATCCTGATTATCGGGAATGAATTTACAGACTTTTTGCACAGGAAATCTTTCGAAGAATAACGGGCCCCTGGTTTTATAGACTTCTTTTATGGGTGGTCGGAGTATTACTTTAATTATAATCCCAATGTTATTCTATATGTAGGTTCATAGGACTCGTGATTTCCAGTACTATAGTCGAGCTTTCTTTCTATCTAATATCAGAAGATCCTCTAATACTTGGCCCTGTTCTTATGTTGGAATCCTGTTTCTGCTCTTTATCATGGCGTCTGAAATGTCTTCGTGACGAGATGGAAATGCAGCGAAGAAATCTTAAAATATTATAGACATTTTCGCTCACACGCCTATGTGAATTTGTTGGAAAATACTCCAATCAGAAGTGGTTAATTTAGCACTTCCATGCCAAACCAACCATCATTAGGGCGTCTGAAATTTGTACAGGTTTACCCCCAATTACCCTCCTGTAGAACATTCTGCATCACACCAAACGATATTTTCTTTACATGTCATTTACAAATGCATCTGCCTGTCTTTCATGACCATATAAGGCCTTGCTTCTTCCTTTTCGCCTGTCATGTTTACAAACTCACAACTACACAGATGTAACATTTTAATCTCCTCAAAGATATTATTTCCTTGTAATTATTTATTACTACAAAGTCCAACTGTCAGAAGTATAACATCACTATTCGTGTCCTAATCTTCAGCACGATGGCCCTTTCCTTCATCCCAGTGAGATCTGCCGTGTATTTTACCATGTCGTATTTGCACCTTTATAATGCGGCAACCTGGTAGTGTGTGTGGTTCACAGAGAAGAAGTCAGAGTTAACAATAAGAGTGTTGCTCAGTGTAGACTCATACTCCGTCTGGAGGTAGCGACAGGCGAAAAAACAATGTGGCAAGTCTATTCCGCACAAACAGAAGTCAACACACATAACGTTCAACAGCTGAATTCTCCAGCATTCATAATCTGAGCTCTCACAATAATATCGCTGGTCATAGAGTTTTTAGTATTACTTTATCTTTTCTTCCTGTCTGAAAACCGTTGAAAAGAGTCTATCTTTACGTTGTAGTTCGTTTCTCAAGCTGACAGGGTTATGCAACAAGCACTGGTATGACCTATAAGTCCTGTAAGCTTTTCCCGTGTCTGTCATGTTATCATCTCACTATGACTGTAAAATAAGATTTCTGCTGTCTATTCTAACACGAGGCGCGTTTGTTAATTTCTGTAAAGTCACGGATCTTACGTACCTTGGAAATATTTCGGAAATAAACTGAGGTTCTTCATTGACGAATCGCATTAAGCAATATTGTAGCGTTGTGTTTGACTCATTTGAGTTATAATCTGGAAACCACATACCACATAGCAAAAGTACTAGCCATGTGAAAACTCAGCATTACTTCAGCGGCTACTTCGTTCACACTTCTGAACCTGTCTGCACGCATCTCTCGTCAACGACTTTTATAATCACCTATCACGTGACTTGTTTACTGGAACGGACTTAAGGAGAAACTAGTCTTGTCCAATACCTTATTTCTTGATTTCCCTAGTTATTTCAAAAGGAACTAACCCTTTACTTTTCTTTAATAAACCCGTTTAGTTCTCTTAGCACGGCTGTTTGTGCCTTATACCCGAGCGATCTTTTAGTTTCGGTGACCGGAATTCTGACACCGGGTGTAAAATTTTCATATGCACCGTAAAAAACTACTGAGGGTTTTGGCGGGGAAAATCAGCTGATGTGTGTGTAAAATCAGTAAAATATAAATCATTATACACAACACAGCGCTAAAATTCTTTTGAGTACTGTAACTTTGTTCTGTGTTCTATTTTTGATTGCATTTTTATTTGTTTGAAATTAGTTTTGACGGAGTTACAGACTTTTGAAAACAGCGTTATCATTTGAGGAAATTCATAAAATAAGTAATCTTTTTATTAATTTAATATCTAAAAATCGGCCCATTCGTTTGAGTTTATAATTATAAAGACTTCTCGAAGGGAAGCTAAAGATTATTTCCACATACTTTTTTTGGTTTCATATCTTGAGAATGTGTGGTAGTCAGTTTTGTGAGTTTGGCATTATAAGAACAAGCATATTGTCACCAGATTTTATAACATTTAAATCACTGTAAACGCATTCCTGAAACTCGCAAATCTTAAATAAGGTTGTAAAAAAATAACTTTTTGTAAAGCACCATCTGTTTTTGCATTTTCATTCATTTATAATGATATTTAGCTCCGTATATAAGCGCCAGAAAACATGTAAAGCTATAGATAGATTACTTCCACAATACTTTGATCTATCTTCCAAGTCTTGTTAATCTTGTATTTATAATATGAATGTCTTTTTTTTATTGTGTGTGAGATAAGGACTGTTCCATTAGTGTTCTTTGGTAGACAATCCTGTGCACACGACGGCTGCCAAAGAATTCTAAGTAACTGTTTGTATATCTTCTTTCATTCAAAGTTACAATGTAGGTAGTAAATTTAGAGAAACCAAATTCTAAATCTAATACCATCCTTTTATCAATGGCTAGAGTCAGAGATACATATGATAATTTAGAAATATTTATGAATGGCATGAAAGCTCAGATAGAGTCACTAAAAGATTTAGAGTGGGATGGTAAAAAAGGATTTGTTTTCTTATTCGGGGATTATGACTTTTTGATGAAAATGTTTGGTTTGTCTGGAGCTCAAGGAATATACCCATGTCTGTGGTTTCTCCAGCAAAACAAGGAAATAAAGACATCAAGAGAGCATACAACTTGCAAACCAAGAAGTTTGGCAGTGTTGATAAGAGATTACAATAGATATATGAAATATAGGAAAGGGAATAAAAGGCAAGTGGCACGTTACCATAATTGTTTACACAAACCAATGTTAGAGATTGAAATTGAAAATGTAGCTTCTCCTTACCTTAATATTTTATTAGGCATTGTTTTGAAACACCACAGACTTCTAGAACAGGTAGCCGATACAATAGACGCAAAGATATTTGAGAATCCGCAAGAGATACATGCAAACATTAGTACTATTAAGAACTTGAAGAGATTTGGTTGGAACTGGAAACAGGCAGAAGAATTAGAAGCTAAAATTGAATTTTTTTCAGGCAGGTATTGAACTTTGTGAGGATAAGGAGGAGACAGATAGTTTTAAAGTTAAACTTGAAAATGCACAAGATGAGCTGTCCAAACTTCAGTTTCAAGATCTGTGTGCTAGGTCTGGTCCAGTTTGCTCACACTTGGACAAGGTACTAGCGAAACACAAGATCATACCACAGGCTTATCATAGCAGAGCATTCATAGGGAATCACTGCCACAGATATCTCACACCAAATGTTTATAAAGATCTTACAAGAGCAATCATTACACAAACACTGAAAATTACAGACAAGATATAACTAACATAGCTATTATTGCCCAAGAACAATTCAACTCACTGAAAGAAGCATTTGAGAAAGTACACAACAAAATATCACACAGTAAACCAATTAGTAAAGAATCAATAACAGCATTAATAGAGACTTATATGTCTTTGTTCAGAAAGCTATTCCCCAGTAAGACAATTCCTAAACAGCACATATTAGAAAAACATTGCGCAGACTGGATCAGAACTCATGGCTTTGGAATGGGCATGCATGGAGAGCAAGGAGGAGAATTTGTTCATTCCACTATTTTCAAAATTGAAAGACGCGCCAGCGGTATTAAAAATATAACTTCACAATTAAAATTTATAATGGAAACTCATTTGTTACAAATTTCTCCATCTGTGAATGTACAGATTCATCCTATAAAAAAAGGAAGTGTGAATGATAATTGAGCGAAATTTTGGGGCTAGAGCAAATTATGGCAGTTGTTGCGTGAGAGTGACAGAATTAACAGAGTGTGGAAATCATTTAATAGATGTATTTATTAAATACACCTATTTATCTATTAAATTGAACATTTCGTTTTACTCATGACCATACTCATTTTTACATGACCATCGTGATGTATGATTGAGATAATTGTTAGCTCTCATGTTTTGGGGACAATTGGGTGTGTTAGTTTAAGGTAATAAATGTGGACTTACAATTTAATGTTTCAATAATTAATGTTTGACGCATGAAACCAAAACAAAACTTTGATATCCATTTTCTGCAGGTTTTCTACTTTTGATTTCTGTAATTTGTTATGCATGTTGATTGTGACCGTTTTAGTGTAAATTGCATTAGAAACAAACCATAACAAAATATTAAAAAACGTAAATTTTACACTATTTCAGATTATTATATCTTCTGTTCTAATTGTGATAAAATGTTTGTTCTTGTTCTAAAATTTACTCTAACATTTCTAGTCTAGCTTTACGCAAAATTAAAGCCGGTATTTATAATAATAAAGTAGCCTAAAAGCATTAATTAAGCCCTATCAAAAGTAAACACCGCCACATTTTTTCCCCTTAGGAAGTTGACCACGTGACCTCTGTCACGATAGCTATAAATAGCGCGGTCAGGGAAAACTAAAAGATCGCTGGCAAATAGCCGTGTTAGACCACTGTTACAATAAATAAATAAAAAAGCAACAACAACAAAAACAACAACAACCACCAAGATGTTGCAGACTTTCATAAATGAGCGCATGCTAAGAATAGAGGAACTGAAATGCTATATACATAATGATATATAAACTGTGTTTTCTTAAACCTGCTATCAGTTGTCACTCAGAATTTTTGGATAGTCTAAGCACGTAGCTCTAGAACCATTGTGGAAAATATGTTAATAGCATTCGTAGGAATTTTCATTCTAATTTTCTGGTAATAGAAATTATGCTTACGTGTTTAAAAGTGTTAAGCTTTTACCATTATAATTCACTTAGATTTTCTAGCTGTTTAAAAAAAAAACTAGTGAAATAAAATAACGCGTAGCTATTTCATACCAGATGTTCAGTTATAAACTTTGTGTGTTGGTCAGACCCATACCCAATTAACCGTAGTTTTTCACGTTTGTGTGTCTTGTTGTCACATATCTGTGTGTGTGTAGTTAAACTTATATTTATATGTATAAGTCTTGCACTAAATTATAGTCGTATAGATAGCCTGGAATAAAGAAACTTACTTTTTCCAGAGACATATCTTCCCCTTAAGCTATCACTCGTGAAATCTATTTCTCAAACCTTTCTCACGTATCTTTCACCATCAACTCTACTCAGATGGGACAAAAATAACTCACAACATATCTGTACGACAGAATGGTGGCTCGTGTCCAGGATTTGATCTAAGTCTGAGTCTAGATTAAAGACTAACGTCTGTTATTGTATCTCAGTCTAACTCTAGATAGAGTGTGTTGTGCGTACTGTGTTGTGAGCAAAGAATAGTAATAATAGTTATCCCCTAGATAACGTTCTTATTTACTAGATTCTGACCACACAAATTAGAAATTTGTTTCTTTCCACAGCATCTTATAGTTTACACACAGTTTGATTTTCATGATGATCTTTGTTGGTGATATGATATATAATAATTTTTGTACAAAAAGATCGCTGGTACGCGTGATTGTTTAACTATCACAAATCTATTGGAGCAGTGGAGCGTGAGCCCCGCGAAGGAAGTGCATTGGGTAGTTGCCAAGTTAATCGCCTTCCTTAGCTCCAGACTGACTCCATGTGAGGGTGAACGTGGTGGAATAAAAATAGAGGAAATTTTTTTTCCTTAAGTTTAAACAAATTTCCCCACAGTCGTAATAGTAGATTTACAGTTTTTAGCCTGATCTACCATCTCTATGGTTTAAGTCGTCTGCGTTAGGAGCCTTTTTGCCAGTTAACAGCAGCGATAGATTAGACAACTGATGAACAAGGAGAAGGAAATAGGAAATTATTTTTGTATTCTCTTAATTGGTTAGGGAGCAGTGTATCCTTTTCTTCTTTCTTTCTCGGGTAATTCGCAGTCAGTTATTTGCCATGACTGAGCGTGCAAAACTTAGAACAATGTTAAGAGAGGAAGCAAAAGAAACAAGATTACAAGGAGACGAGTTGCTAGCTTTTGTGAACGACGAACTAGACAAATATTAGGGGAGAAGAAGGAAGCAGGAGCTAGGGAGAAAGAAGGAAGAGCGGCAATTGGAAAGTAAAAAAATTGAGATGGAAATGGAAACTCGCATGGAGAAGGAAAGTGAGAAGGAGAGACAACACGAGGAAAGAGAGAACAAAAAACAGACGTCAGCATGAATTGACGCTTAAGACTCTAGAGGTCCAAAGTCGTGGTGCAGCGTCTAGCTCCAGCAACGGAGAGTCTTCATCACCTCAGTCACTCTTAGCTGACCACTCCAGTAGCCAGTCTTCCCAGTTAGCTGCTTTGTCTTTTGCCCTAGCATCCTTCTTAAGCCCCAATGAGAAAATTGATAATTATCTAGAAAAATTTGAGAGAATGGCAACACTGTTCGGTTTGGAAAGTTCGCAATGGTGCTTGAAGCTCTCACAGGCCCTCAAAGGCAATGCGTATGATGCGTATGTGAAACTGGGAAGCAGCAATCAAGACAAATACGACATGCTTTAAAAAGCTTTACTTGAGCGCTTCGAAATGGAGGAAACAGCAGGAAGGAGGGAGCCGAGACGTATGCTCAGTTCTCTTCTCGTTGGAAAGGATATTTGACCAAGTGTTTGGAGCTTTCAGAACTTCCTTGCACTTTTGAAGGGTTAGAAGAGCTTATTCTAACCGAACAGATCAAAAGCACTTTTGTCAAACGAAACCCGTAGATTTATTGCTGAACAGGGTGCTGTAAAGCTTAAGACATCTTGAGTAAGTCCGAGCGTTATGCAGACGCGCTCGTCGAGCGTCCAGGCTCAAAACGCAAACCTACAGATGAGCCTTCTCAAAAACATAATCTAGAACAGTCTTCCCAATCATTTTCCCACAAAAACCCAAGAGAAATTGTACCTCAAAACCCTCTCAAAGAAAAATCGAAATTCCACAAAACCCGATATCCCACCGAAACCCGTGATCATCCCAAGCGACTCCCATGGCAACACGGCCAGAAAAGATACGACAAAGGGAAACCCCCTGCGCCAGGGATATCTGATCAGGGAAAACAAACCGGCCCGAATCGGATCGGTTGTTTACAAACATCTTCGCAGCGGAATAGAAAAGTCAGTGATTCTCAACCTGAGGGTGAGAGGCCTTCTACGCGAGGAACTGTTATATTGACCGGGACTTCCACTTATTGTTTGTTTGATACAGGTTTGAGCTTTGGTAGTATAGTCTCAAGGCATTTGGTCAAAGCAGGTCAAGAAACAGAAGAAACCGTCAACTTATGTGGAGTTTTTAAAGGAGATGCACCCATAACGCTCCCAGTCGCACTTGTGGAGATAGACTCGGATTTCGTCCGTGGTGTTATTAAAGCGGCTATAACGGAGGATCCGATCTACCCAGTCATACGTGGTTGTAGAAACGTGTTTATAGGGAGACCGAAAGAGCCTACTGTGGCAGCAGTAACTACAAGAGGGCAAACCTAAAAGGAACAGGACCCTTCATCTAATATGTTACCTAAGGAACTGAAAGAGGCGCAACAAAAAGACCATACCTTGAAGCCCTGCTTTACGAAACTGCCCATGGCGGCCAAGGACCCCAGACACAACGGAGACATTTTTTCTAAGGATGGAGTGCTGTATCGAAGAACGGGCGACCCTGAACAGGGACATAATCAGCTCCTAGTACCGACGCAGTACAGAGAACAAATCTTAGAAATGGGACATTCTCTTCCCTTCAGCGGACATATGGGGCAAAACGCCACTATATAGCGAATATTCACTCACTATTGGTGGCCAGAAATGAACACTGACATCATCAGATATGTTAAATTCTGAGCCAAGTGCCAACGTGTGGCACACAAGCATTGGACACCCCAAGTTTCTATGGGAGAAATGCACTAGTGGGGACTCCATTTGAACGAGTAGCAGTCGACATTATAGGACCCCTTGAAAGGGCTAACCGAAGGAACAGGTTTATCCTGACCTTAGTCGACACATGCACTATGTGGGCTGAAGCTATACCGCTAATATGCACGGACTCCAAGCATGCCGCAGAAACTATAGTGCAGATTTTTACATGGTTGAGTTTCCCTCAACACGTTTTGACGACAAACGGATCCCAGTTCCGTAGCCTATTAATGGAGAAGATCTTTAAGATCTTGAGGGCCAAACACATCCACACGAGCCCGTACCATCCGGCTGGAAATGGGCTAGTGGAACGTTTCAACGGCAGCCTCACCATGATGTTACGTAAGCTGGGACAATAGAAACCTGAAGATTGTGACCTTTTCATTTCTGCAGCCTTATTCGCCTACAGGGAAGTCTCCCAGGCCTCTACAGGGCTACCGCCAGCTACACTTTTATTCGGCAGACCTATTAAGGGTCCGCTGGAAGCTTTACTACGGTCACTGACAGACCACAAGGCTGATGAGACAGCCGCCTCAGCAATGAAGTACGTATCTGAACTAAAGGAACGGTTACAACTAGGATGGGACCTAGCAACAGCCAATCTTAAGCGCGCACGCATGAAGCGCACTAAAAGATACAACAAAGCAGCGAAAGAGAGAGAACTGCAAACAGGAGAGAAGGTTTTGTTGTTACTTCCTACCGGAAACAACAAATTACGCATCGGATGGCAACGGCCGTTTACCGTCCTTAAAAAGATCTCGAGAACGTACTACAAGATCTCTATAGAAGGTAAGGAAAACGTCTACCACATAAATCTGTGAAAGAAATATTTCGAAAGACCGGTGCCTTCCCCCGAACATCTCCTGGCGGTCGCTATAGCAACCGAAGATGAGAAAGATGACAATAGTTGCATGGAATACCCACTAAAACCAATGGAATCATTCGAAGATGTTAAATTCGGCGACACTCTCTCAGAAGCACAACAGACAGAAACTAAGGCGTTACTGAAACAGTATACAGCAGTCTTAACGAACATACCTGGTCGTACACATCTCGTGGAGTTTGATTTGAAGCTGACAAACGAGTCGCCTGTAAGAACCAGAGTTTATCCGATCCCGTATGCGAAAGCAGACACGTTACGTGGAGAAATAGACCAATTGCTACAAGCTGGGATTATTAGCGAGTCTACATCTCCCTATAGCTCAAGCGTCGTACTGTTACAGAAACCAAATAAGGAAGTTCGGCTGTATATTGACTACCGTCTACTCAATACAGTAACAGAGTTCCAGCCTGAACCACTCCAAAGCGCCGCAGAACTGTTTACTAAACTTAGCAAGGTGACATTTTCTCCAAGATTAACCAGTAAATGTTATTATCAAATACCAGTCAAGGAGGAAATTAAACCTCTGTTAGCTTTTAGCACCAGCGAAGGACGTTATACTTTTAATGTTATGCCTTTCGGATTACATAATGCCCCAGGAGTCTTCACTAGAATGATGAGAAAGCTTTTGGAACCCTTGCAAAGTCCAAACATTCACAATTTAATGGACGACATATTGATTGCAACGAATAACTACGAAGAACATATTGCTACGGTTACTATGCTCCTCGGGAGACTAAAGGAAGCCGGGTTAACCGCCCGACCTAGCAAATGTTTAATCAGTTTTGAAAAGCTTGACTTCCTAGGTCATACCATTTCTCACGGTTGTATGTGACCAGCGGCAAAAAAACATTGAGAAAATACGAGCAGCAGCAAGACCTGTCACCAAAAAGGACTGCAGCTGATTTCTTTCACCAGGCGCATAATACCAGAAATTCATTAAAAACTTCAACGGACTTACTGCACCATTGACAGACACCTCGCAGAAAGGAAAACCGGATAAAATTGTCTGGACACCAGAGTGCAGAAACGCATGTCACTCTTAAAGTCCAGCTGACCTCATATTCTATTATAAGGTTACCTGACCTCAAGAAACCTTTCGTGTTACGAGTGGATGCAAGTGGGAAGGGAATTGGATCGACACTGCTTCAGGCAGACGACAAACATCCTAACCTGTTGTTTCCAATTGCTTATGGCAGCCGCAAACTGAATACAGAAGAAAAGAACTATTCCACCGTTGAAAGAGAATGTCTCGCACTTGTGAACGGGATTAGGAGACACCATGAAGATTTATATGGAGTTCCATTTCGGGTACAAACGGACCATGCTCCATTAGCGTTCTTAGCAGCCAATAAGGATTTTAACACAAACATTATGCGTTGGGCACTTCTCCTAGGCGTTTATTCATTCAAAGTACAATACATACCAGGGAAAGAGAATGCAGGAGCAGACTTTATGAGTCGTCATTGGACTAATGAAGAGAATAATGAAATTGAGGATAGCAATCACCCTGTAGCTACGGATGACAGTAGTTCTGTTTCCATTAATTAGATATGAATGGGTTTCACATCTTCAAGCCCGGACGTAATGTGACGTATAATGGAAAAAGAGCCTTCAGTAATATGACAGTCTTTTGTGACCTCGTAGCGTTCTATGATTTGCTAGCAAAACCATGCATTTACAACCGGTGTCTACTCACTTTTTCGTCACGCCTCTTTTCTTTGAACATAAGCAAACGAAGGGTTTACAAACTTTCGTGACCTGCCAGTCAAAACAGGTAGTGAATCAGGTTTGCTTACCTCGTCTGATCACGCGAGCTTATCTGTCAATCATACGATACCTGACAGACCGCACGTGAATAACACAGAATCTTTTGAAGTTCGTACTCAGGGGAAGTCAGAAACCCATGGGCTCTTAATCTTCAGAAGCGGGCATTCGTACTGAGAAAATCTTAGAAAACCCCGTTACACGTAACAGTCTTTTGATGACGATCGAAAGCACCCGACGAAAGACGGGCGTAAGCTTTTATCTGGGAACTCTGTTCTGATTCTCCATTACTCACGCAATAGTGCGAAAAGTAACATCATCTATAGATCAGAGAAACATAATGATATATAAAGTGTGTTTTCTTAAACCTGCTATCAGTTGTCACTCAGAATTTTTGGATAGTCTAAGCACGTAGTTCTAGAACCATTGTGGAAAATTTTTTAATAGCATTCGTGGGGATTTTCATTCTAATTTTCTGGCAATAGAAATTATGCTTTCGTGTTTAAAAGTGTTAAGCTTTTACCATTATATACTACTCGTCAAAAGTCAAGGGCCACCCTATTATTTTCAGTACACTTTTATATAAGCGCATAGAATGATTAAATGAAGGAAGTTTTTAGTAAAAATGGGTGCAATATCTTCCTCTGACAGTCCTCTATGCACGTTAAGCATAAAACAACTCACCGACAACCATGGTGATCACGTGCAATTTGGTTTGCTGACCATACATTTATATTTTTAATCGGTTTTTTTCAAACTTCCGTAGAACCAAACAGGTGAAGTAATCGTGCTGATTGACATTCCACGTGCAATGGCGACTTTTCATGAACAGATTTCACTCTTAATTTGTTTTACAATCAGCATACTTAGGGTAGTTTCATCACTTCCAAAAACCATGCCACCGAGAAGAAGTCTTGACACCTTACAAAGAATAAGGGCTATAGCGTGGATTGAAAGTGGTTTATCTGTCCGTGAGGTTGCTAGACGGCTTGCAGTGTCACCTCTACTATCCAAAGAATTTTAGAGAGATTTCAGGCCACAGGAAGTGTTGAGGATTGCCACCGGCCAGGTCGCCCTAGATGCACCAATAGACATGATGACCGGTACCTCTTGTTGTCAGCCCTGCGCCATCGAACAGTGACTTGTTCCACTCTAAGATGTCAGCTGAGACAAACTGTAAACGTTAAAGTCAGTCAAAGCACCATTCGCAGACGTTTACATGAATTTGGACTGGCTGCTCGACGTCCTGCAGTCAGAATCCCTCTTACTCCTGCTCATCGCAGAGCCCGTGTTGCTTGGTGTCGCGAGCCCATCCGATGGACAAGGCAACAATGGAGTCAAGTTCTCTTCACTGATGAATCTCGCTTCACTGTGTCATTCAATGAAGGGAGGATTCGAGTTTGGAGACGACCAGGAGAGCAATTTACTGATGACACAATTCGAGAGGTGGATCGTTATGGTAGGGGTTCTGTCATGGTCTGGGGAGGCTTCTACAGACACGGCAGGACCCCACTCTACATCATCCAAGGCAAGTTGACCGGCCCAAGATACCAGAACGAAATCTTGAGACCAATTGTTCAGTCTGCTCTGGAGGCCATAGGTGGTAATGCCATCCTCCAAGATGATAACGCTCGACCCCATCGAGCTCGTGGGGTGAATGAGTTTATTCAGCAACATGGGATCATCAGGATGGCGTGGCCAGCTCATTCACCTGACCTTTCTCCGATTGAGCCCCTCTGGGATGTCCTTGGTCGAAGATTGTCAACAAATCACCCCCTGCCAATGGATGTTACACAGCTGACTGCATTTCTGCTTCAGGAATGGCAAGCTGCTCCTCAGGATACTCGTCGGACCCTTGTGGACTCGATGCGTCTACGCTGTCTTGCATGCCTTGCTGCAAACGGTGGTCATACCCGATTTTGAAAGGTCTATTTGTCCAATATCTATTGTGTGACTTTTGAAAAGGTGGGTTACACACTTCACAGCTTCATTGCGTTTGAATGCGTGTTTCCATTTCTTTACGTGACATGTCAATTTGGTATTCAATAAATGCCGTTTTGACTTATACCAATTACGTTTATATCAGATTTGTTTTATGGTTTCAACCATGGTTTTTCTAACTGGCCCTTGACTTTTGACGAGTAGTATAATTCACTTAGATTTTCTAGCTGTTAAAAAAAAAACTAGTGAAATAAAATAACGCGTAGCTATTTCATATCAGATGTTCAGTTATAATGTTAATTTTCACCACACGCTTTTTCACACAAGAAGAGACGGCTAGCTGACTGGTTTAATTGCTGGCGCGACTGATAGTGACAGAAAATAATTCACGTTTTATTTCATTGTGCGTATTTATTATAAGTGCATATTATTTAATGTCATACGACTAAACTATCAAACGCCTACCAAATTAATAGCTCCTTCACGACCGGCGATAGTTTGTGATAATTGACATTGTACGCTGATCGTTATGCGCGAGCACTAGGAGGGAGAGTCGCATAACTCATCCAACCTACATTCGCTAAGCGACGGGCGATAGGGTAGGCTAAAGACACCGTGTGCCTTTTAAATTTAATCAGGACTGACGGAGAGGATAAGAGATCGTCTTGTCCCCGTCTGTGTGTATATATGGAGCTATATAGAATAGTAGCATTTGTCCATAAATGTTTCTTATATATTCCTAGCAGAAGTGATCACGGGCGTCCAGCTGTCTTTTATTTTTTACTGATTGGTTAATGTTGTCTTTTCTTGGCGTGTGCGTCACCAATCCCATTGATGAGCAAGTAGTTGCCAATGATACACGAGAAACATTTTAACTTGTAAATTTAACTGGACTTACCAAAGCCAGCAATATTTTATCAATTTTATCAGCCCACTGGGGTATGAAAAAAATAACATTTATTCCCGATTTTTTATCTTTCTTTAGATATTTGGTGTTGTCAAGTTTAATGATAATAAACAACAAAAGAAACTTAACTTTGTGTGTTGGTCAGACCCATACGCAATTAACTGCAGTTTTTCACGTGTGTGTGTGTCTTGTTGTCACATATCTGTGTGTGTGTGTAGTTAAACTTATATTTATATGTATGAGAAGGGCAAGGTTGTCTTGTACTAAATTATAGTCGTATAGATAGGCTAGAATAAAGAAACTTACTCATTCCAGAGACATATCTTCTCCTTAAGCTTTCACCCGTGAAATCTATTTCTCACACCTTTCTCACGTATCTATCACCATCCACTCTACTCAGACGGGACACAAATAACTCACAACCTATCTGTACGACAGGCATCATCAAAACAGTTTGGAGATTCAGGAACCTTGGGCTGACTACTGCCTTTTTAGAGTCAACAATGTAGAAGTCTGATGGCGATCGAAGAAGAAAGAGAAGAAATGCTATATGTATTCTTTATTACTCTTAAATCTAGAAACATGGACAATGAATAAGCAATTGCAAGAAAGAATTGAGGCCTTTGAGATGTGGAAATGCAGAAGAATTTTGCACGCCTCATGGAAAGAGAATAAAACAGACCTAGCAATGAAAACAGAGTTAATGAAGGAGAAAAAAAGAATTAGACAACCAAAATATTTTCGCCATATAAAACAAGACTATACCTAGCTGAAGATAATATTGGAAGCAAGAGTTGAAGACAAACATGCAAGAGGAAGACAGCGCTATAAATGGGAAAATAGCATCAATAGATGGACGAGGAAGAGTCTCTCAGAGTGTACCATCAAGTCAAGATACAAGAAAACAATGGCGATCCATTGCAGCAGACCTTTGATGTAGAGATTGCAACTGATGGATGAACAAGAAGATAATAATGTTGATGATGATAGTGATTGGGATGATGATGATCAAACTTCGTGGTGTATAGAAGTTTGGTCCAATATGATCGTTGAAGATTATGTCTTTTACAAAAGCTCCATGTTTCCTACTTTTTCAGCTTAAAACTGACTTCACTGGGGTTACCGGACCGCTGTGTAAATGTAAGCCAATACAGCAGAGGCTATTCTAAAATTTAAAAAAAATTAAAAAAAGGTTTATAACCTCTACTATGGATAACTGTGATTTTTGCAAAGGATACCACAGAAATGTAACCAAATTTACAGGAGGGGAAAAATCACTTTTTTCTATGAAGCCAAGATTCAGTATAATGTCCCGATGATTATGTGAACTCTAAATAAACATAAACCAATAGAACAGTTAAGACCAAGATACAGATGGATAGAAAACATCACAGAAACGTTCCACCAACACGGGCTCACCGCAGCCAGTGCGACGTCCTTAGTTCAAGAACACAGATGTCAAATCCCACACTACGAACTGCGGCACGAGTTGTACAAAACAGTAAAGTAAAGTAAAGTAAAGTAAAGTAAAGTAAAGTAAAGTAAAGTAAAGTAAAGTAAAGTATTTAGGCACGATGACAAATTAAAATACAGATGTGGCGAAACAGGCTTTTCAAAACATTCAGTATGCTAGATTAATAAGACTAACAACGGTTCTTCATAGACCCTGACGGAAATCCTTTTGAGAAACACTGCGGTAGGTAACGTAACACAGGGAAGTCAGGATTTTGCTTCAAGTTTAATCTGTCCTCAAAGTTGTAGTGCATGATTGAAATGAAGCAGGATGTGTGTTCAAACCAAAAAAAAAAAAAAAACAAACAAACAAACAAACAAATTTCATACACGCAGTAATTGGGTTACAAACTTTGCTGCGGGACGAACATCCGGAGTCTGAGGCTCGTATGACTGTCAGTGGTGAAAGCCGAAAGGAACCACTGACACGAAAACGGACGTCCTGACCGCAAAACGTGAAATAAGAATAGGAATTTGGGTTCTTGTGCGTTAATTCACCGCTAAAATCAATTTCTGGAAATTTATTACCCAAACTGAGAACAGTACTTTTTCTTGACTGAAAAAGGTTGATTTCACATTGTGGTTTGGGAGGGCAAGTTAAAAAAAAAAAACGTTCCTCGTGCATTCATAGTTGACACGCTTACGACAGACCCGCCCTCACCCCCCCCCCGTATTTTAAGTTTATAAACCAATAAAACGGTATTGAATCAGTTCTACAAGTTAACGGTACACAGGAAACAAGGGAAGTTAATGCCGTTGCCTTCTCTAACTCAAGATCAGAGTCAGGTACCCATTTACAGCTGGTTAGACTGATGCGTGACACTACCAAGCTCGAGAGGTGGGGCCTACGTAGCTATAAATGCGTGACACCTGTTCCCTTCCTCGCTGCCGTTGCCTTCTCTAACTCAAGATCAGAGTCAGGTACCCATTTACAGCTGGTTAGACTGATGCGTGACACTACCAAGCTCGAGAGGTGGGGCCTACGTAGCTATAAATGCGTGACACCTGTTCCCTTCCTCGCTGCCGTTGCCTTCTCTAACTCAAGATCAGAGTCAGGTACCCATTTACAGCTGGTTAGACTGATGCGTGACACTACCAAGCTTTGAACCCGAAACCCGGTAACTTATTGCGGTAGTGGAGCGTTAGAGATTTCACTACACTAGGTCCAGCATCGAGAGGTGGGGAGACCAGTTTCCTTCCTCGCTGTCTTTTCCTTCCCTAACTCAAAGTTATAGCTAGGTAGGCCCCACCTCTCGATGCTGGACCTAGTGTAGTGAAGTCTCTAACGCTCCACTACCGCAATAAGTTACCGGGTTTCGGGTTCAAAGCTTGGTAGTGTCACGCATCAGTCTAACCAGCTGTAAATGGGTACCTGACTCTGATAGGGACTTGAAAGCTGATGATGATGATGATTATGATGACTAGCAATTGCCTAGACTTAAGGGTCTTTTATATTTGGACATGCGCCCTAATATAACCGACTAGGTTGAACGGGACGCGCCTCACCAAAACGAGACAAAAGTGTAAAAAAAAAAAATTCGAGTAAGTTGTATTTTTTCCGGATTACAAAAAAAAAGAAAGGGGACGGGGTGGGTAAGAGATTTGTGACGTCGCGTAAGTGGGTGGCAAAAAATGTCACCTAGACTGCGATTGGATTCAGGCGAGAAAATAAGAAAAAAATTGTAAGAAAAGAAATGTAAGAAATAGTACGGTTCTCGGTTTGGGTAATAAATTGCCAAAATATTAATTTGACGGTCAATTAACGCACAAGTACCGGAATGTGGAATGTCGGGACAATGAACGAGACGGGTGAACTAAAACAGGTCACAGCAGAAATGAGAAACTATAGATTACACATTCTAGGGATAAGCGAGAGCAGATGGACAGGGGCAGGAAAAGTTAAAACAGCAACAGGAGAAACAGTACTTTACTCTGGAAGAGAGGATGGACAGCACAAAGAAGGTGTAGCCATTATTCTACAGAAAGGAATAGAAAGGACATTACTGGAATGGAAACCCATCAACAACAGACTGATAAGATTGAGAGGGAGATTACCCAACACTACAATAATACAATGCTACGCACCAACGAATGACAGTGATGAAGAGGTCAAGGATGAATTATATCAACAACTGCAGAAAGAAATGGAAGACACACCTAGATATGATCTTATCGTAGTAATGGGAGACCTCAATGCGAAAGCTGGAACACACAGTACACATAATGAAAGAGTGATGGGGAAATGCGGCAGCGGAACAACAAACGAAAATGGGGATAAATTAATAAGTTTCTGTAGCATTAACAATCTGGTCATTGGAGGAACACTCTTCAAACACAAGGAAATTCACAAATTGACATGGGAATCACCAAATGGTCGGGACAGAAACCAGATCGATCACATCATGATTAACGAACGAACGAACGAACGAACGAAAGAACGAACTTTATTTTCAAAGGGTTGAGAATTGGGCACGCAGGCCCGTCTAACATTCTGCCCTTCCTTTCGCTCACCTTTCATACCGTATCCTTTCAATAGCACATGTATTTTTGCATTATTTAAGCATACAACATTATCGAGGTAAAATAATAACATAAATTTGTAACATCCAGACATAATCAAATTTAAGGGGGGGGGGGGGGAATTATTAATTAAAATACATTAACAAAAATTAATACCTTAAAAAAATAAATAAATAAAAATAAAAAACTAACAAACACAATCTAAACCATTCATACAGTAAAGAAGACATAATTTGAAACGTAATCAAATAATGGTGGCATATAATAAGAACTCGTAACATTTTGGAAATCTGCTGAATTAGCTGGGACTTCATGTGTTGTCAGCGCATGCGGAAAATGTTCCCACAGGTGAGCAGCTTTGAGTCCCAAGCAGATACTGCCACAGGGAGTGAATTGTTGACGCCTCCACTACACGAGATCCAGTTTTATGACCTATGCTCCTTAGGGAGGTAAAGGCTATTGACTGATAGATGAGAATCGTACATTAGGCCCGTCTTACATTTTGCCCTTCCTCTTACTCATCTTTATTGCTAGGTATCCAGACATTCTCCAACATACTTAAGGTATTAGTTTAATGGCGATGCAACATTATAAGTAGGATAAAAGCATAGATTTACTGTATCTGATTACAATTAAGAAGTAAGGTACATTAAAATGAAAAACTAGATCATCAGACCCTCCATGCAGTATATCAGATAATAATAATTCGAAACAAAATCCCTTAGGGCGGCATATAATCCGCACTCATAATGTAGGCCTATTTGAACAGTCTACGATTATATGAGTAGGGACTGTGCATGTTTTTCAGGTCATGTGGAAGATTGTTCCAAAGATGAGCAGCTGAGTAAGCCAAGCTCTTCTTGTACAAATCTAGCCTCGGCTTGGGTACCTCTAACTGGTTTAAGCGCTGACTACGTTTTTCATTGAATTTTAAAAGTGGCCACAGATACGTTGGAGCATTCTGTGACAAGATTTTGTGAGCGAATTTAGCTTTGTTAAATAGGAAGCGCTTTCTAAGGGGTAATATTTTAAGATAGTTATATTGATCTATACAATGTGTTTGGTGTTTATCAGCAACTAGGCGCACTGCACGTTTTTGAAGTGAATGAAGCCTTTTTGTGTTGGATATGGAACAACCATCCCAGATTGTGGAACAATAGTCTAGGTATGTTTGTATGTGAGATGTGTAGAACATTTTCCTTGCCCCCTCATCCAGGAAGTGTTTGATTTTGGCTAATTGGTAAACTTAATGGTAGATGGAGACATGCATTACAGGATGTGAGGGTAAGAAGAGGTGCAGATGTGGGAAGTGATCACCATTTAGTAGTAGCAAAACTGAAAGTGAAACTAAGAAAGGCTGGACCAATTGTAACTACACAGAAAAGGATTGACATCAGCAAATTGAAGGACCCCCTTACCAGAAGAGCTTTTGTGGCTGATATAAAGAAACGATATAAATTTGTCATAAGTCAGGAAAAGACACTGACTGATGATATAGACCAGAAATTCAACATCATTTCAGCAATATATAAGGAAAGCAGCAAATCATGCTTGGGATTCCAGGAAAGGAAGAATCAAGACTGGATAACACCAGAAACATTAGACACCATAAAGATGAGAAAGGAAATGAAAAGAAAGAAAACAGAAGCGAAGTCCCCCAGGTTAAAGCAACTATACTGCGAACAATACAGTCAGCTGAACAAGGAAGTTAAACGCCAAACCCGAGCCAACAAAAGGAATTGCCTAGATGATCTTGCAAGACAGGCAGAAGAGGCAGCACTGAGAAATGAACAAAGTACAGTATACAAAATAACTAAATTTATCAGCGGAAAACGAGGTGCAAACAATATTACACTAGTAAGAGATAAGCAATGACATCTCATCACGACAGCAGAGGGACAGGAAAATAGATAGGCCGAGCATTTCAGAGAAACTCTGAACAAGGAACCACCAGAGACACAATTGAATGTTCCCGAGGCTGAAAATGATCTAGATGTTAATATAGACATTCGACGAAAAGAAGAAATCATCACAGCAATCAAAGGGTTAAAGAATGGAAAAGCTCCCGGCCATGACAACTTAAATGCAGAGCTATTTAAGACAGACCCTGAGCTAGCAGCAGAACTATTAGAACCACTATTTGCACAAGTCTGGAAAACAGGGACAACACCAACGGAGTGGAACAAATGAATAATTGTCAAATTGCCCAAGAAGGGAGATCTTGCAGACTGCAATAATTGGAGAGGAATCATCCTTCTCTCAGTTTCCAGCAAAATACTGGGCAGGATAATTACACAGAGAATTTCAAAAGCAGTAGTCCACAAACTGAGGAAAGAACAAGTGGGATTTAGACAGAAAAGAAGATGTGTAGATCATATACACTTGTATTTACCCTCAGGAACATTATAGAGCAGTGCTCAGAATGGCAAAGATAGATGTACATTAATTTCGTTGATTTCGAAAAGGCTTTTGACAGTAAACATAGGGACAGTTTCTGGAAAATACTGAGGGCTTATGGAATTCCAAGCTGCATAGTGTCAATCATAAAAAGCCTCTATGCAACTTTACGTGCAGCGTTGGGCAGAGCAACCTAACCTTCGAGGTGAAGACAGGAGAACGACAGGGATGCCCCTTATCAACCACTCTATTTTTAACAGTCATAGACTGGGTGATGCGCCACACAACAGAGGGCAGTCCAAGAGGAATAAGATGGACTACATTTTCTACATTGGAAGATCTGGAATATGCAGATGACATTGCACTACTAGCACATTCACATCAACACATCCAGGAAAAAACGGATAGACTTAATAAGTTTAGCCAGCAGGTGGGCTTGAACATCAATTTAAAGAAGTCAGAGGTCATGACGCTCAATGTGAGCAACCCTGAGCCCATATCAGTAAGGAATCAGCAACTGGTACAGACAGACACCTTCACATACCTAGGATGCATAGTAACACCAGACGGCGGAGCAAGCAAAGACATCAACAACAGAATGAACAAAGCAAGAACAGCCTTTTTTAGTCTAAACAACATCTGGAAGTCCTCTCAGTACAGCACGAGGACAAAATTAAGATTATATCAGAGCTGTGTGCTTTCTGTGCTTCTCTATCGTGCGGAATGCTGGAGAGTTACAGAGAAGGAAATGTCGAAATTGTCCTCTTTTCACACAACCTGCCTAAGAAAAATTCACCGAATCTTTTGGCCGAATACCATCACCAACCAAGATCTGCTTACTCGAAGCAAGCAAGAGGAAATGCACACCATCATAGCTGGCAGACGCTGGAGCTGGGTTGGCCATGTCCTCAGAAGAGACCCCGATGATGCCATCACAAGAACAGCTATGCTATGGACCCCTGAAGGAAAACGAAAGAGAGGCAGACCAAAAACAACTTGGCGGAGGACTGTGGAGGCTGAGATGCAAAGAATGAACCAGAGTTGGGGCACTGTACGAAAAATGCCGCTGACCGAGCAAAGTGGAATCAATTTGTTGTTGCCCTACAAGACGCCACAAGGCGTGATGGCCACTGACTGCTTTGACGGTCGACGGTTAAGGATCAAAGAAGAAGAAGAAGTAATTGGGTTAAAGGTTAGGGTCTGGTTTAGGATTCCCTAAACCTTAACATTTATCCTAATCCTACCGACGTGGGCGACTTATGTGGATGGCGTCGAAGAACACGTCTCATTATTCTTCATTTAAACTTAAATAAATAAACAAACAACACACAAAGGTATGATCAGGCACTCAGTGAGAAAATAAAGAAGTAGAAGACCAGACAACAGAAAAACAACAGAAGTGATAGGCTTACCGGGAATCGAACCAGGACCTTCCGAACAGCACCCACCGCCTAGCCACGGCAGCGAATCGCCACTATCCACTCTGCCAGCTAAGCATTACAAAAATAATGCTTCACCGACAGAGGTCTAGTACGAACCCCCACGTGACCCGGATATGTACCATAGGACCAGTGTTGCCACAGATGGGTATTTTTTTTTTTTTACTAGATCTGGGTTTTTTGGCTTCCGTCTGGGTATCTGGGTATTTTTTTTTCCAAATCTGCATTAATCTGGGTATATTTGACAATTGACATTTACAATGTATGTATATTCTGTGCACTGAGCATTATACATTATATGTATATTATAATTAAATGTCAAACATTATGTGCTATATATTTTTTATTCCACTTAAATTTAATTCTTGTTTTTAACCACATCAATGACGTTGTTTTTTGACTCTTTTACTTCAGCTATCTATTTCCTGTCATCTACAATACTCAGTCATTTTTGCGATGTGTTTTAAAGTATTCTTTTTAAATTTTAGACTTAAGCGATGATGAAGATACGCTAGGTAGTTGTAGCAGCATGACGGCACAAACGCCACCGCGTAAAAAAGTGAAGCCATGGTATCAAAGCGCTATATGACAATGCAAGATGTTGTGTTAGAACAAATAAAGGGAATACAGAATGGTTTACAGTAGAAACAGGGGTGAAACAAGGCTGTATTATGTCACCACTACTTTTTGGAATAGCTATTGATTGGGTTATGAGAAACTATACCCACAATGAACAATTGGGTATAAAATGGACAAATGGAAAATTCCTGGGGGACCTGGATTTCGCAGATGATGTAGCATTCTTAAGTTCAACACCAAGACAATCCCAAGAAGCAATAAATAATTTGTGTCATCTCTCGGTTAAAATTGGTCTCCAAATAAATGCCTCTAAAACTAAAGCTATGAACTTTTCTAACGAGACCTTTGATATCAGCTTGAACGGGGAAAAACTACAGAAAGTTGAAAGTTTCAATTATTTAGGCAGTAAAATGACTCAGGATGGTGACACAACAAGAGAAATCCATACTAGAATTGCTTTGGCAGCTAGCGCCTTCAATAGATTATCTAACATTTGGAAATTACGATCATTAAATATACATACCAAGCTTCGTCTGTTTAATTCAAATGTTATCTCAGTGTTAACATACGGCTGTGAGAGTTGGAAAATAACAAAATCATTGGAGAACAAGCTGAATACATTCGAGAAAAATGTCTTAGAAAACTCATGAACATCAGTTGGAAAGAATTCAAGACTAATCGACAAATAAGAGAAGACTCTAGGCAGAAATATGTCTCCGACTATATAAGGAAAAGACGATGGTCATATATCGGTCATGTCCTACGAATGCAAAACAACAGAATACCACTACAGGCGCTCACTTGGGTTCCTGAGGGTAAGCGGAAAAAAGGAAGACCAAAAGAAACACTCAGAAGAACAATAATAAGAGAAGGAAGAACGTTGGGCCTAAATAATGTGCAAGAGCTAAGAGGAGTGGCGTCACAACGAACAACCTGGCGAGCACTGGTTTCTGCCTTATGCGCCGTGTTTGGCGCTTAAAGAATTTATTATTATTATTATTATTATGGTATCAGCAGGCTTTTTGTAAGAAATGGCTAACAGACAGCGAACTGAAGGATTGGATAAAGCCGGACTCTGTAAATCGCTATGCGGCGATTTGTACGGTCTGTTCCTGTACATAAACTAATACCAACAAAACTGCTTTATTGACACATAAAAGCACACAGAAGCACATGAAAATATCGAAGCCAAAAGCAAATTCTGAACATTAAAACAAGTGTTTCATCAAACCAAAAGAGCCCTGTCTCCAAGACAAAATTGCTAAAGCGGAGAAACGGTTGTCGGCTTTCATGGCAAAACATAATACTCCGTTTTCGCAAGCTGATCATTTTATTGAATGTTGCAAGCAGATGTTTCCAGACAGCACAATTGCTCAAAAAAATGTCACTGAAGCGCACCAAGGCTGCCTATGTGATGCAGTACGGTATTGTTCATTTTGAGCGGCTTGAAGTTATAAACATTTGCAGAAATCAGAAATTTTCTATAATCGTTGATGAGAGTACTGATGTCTCTACGATTCAGATGTTGGCAGTCATTGTGCGATTCTGTGACACAAAAACAAGAAAAGTAGTTGATTCACTGTTAGACCTCATTGAGGTGGAGGATGGGACTGGTCTTGGCATGTTTTACAGCTGTTAAGAAATTGTTGAGCACGCATGCAATCCCGGGATGCTCTGCACTTGTATTTCCAATCCGAAGCTTCAGTGGACAAAGTCGACGGTGCGGGGCAAATCCTGCAGACGATGAACACTGTTGGCAAGAAGCACATGCTTCTATTTGTCGGCTACATACTGGGTAAAGTTAACGTCATCAACATCGAATTCCAGTCCGAGAACTTCCGTCTTCACAAAGTGTACACGAGTGTAACAAGAGAGTATCATTTTCTTCTCAGTATGCTTATTAGGCAGGAGGTATTGCAGCATGAGCGTCGCACTCTTGCCGACATTGATCCTTCGGATGTACATGTGCACAAGAAACTGAATTACATTGAGGTGGGTGGACAATATGAAGCGCAGTTAATCCGATAACCGTTAGGAGATAAAGAAGTCCAGTTTCGCAAGGATGTATTGGCATACCTGATTCAACTTTGTACTCAAATACGACGCAGGTTTCCACTTGGACAAAAGAGTGTTCTGGCGCAAATGCAGCTGTTGAATCCAAAGCGAGCTTTCGAGATCAATACACCTTCTGTCATTCCATTAGCAGCGCAGTTCCTAACAGTTGTTTCAGAAGAGAGCCTGTCTGATCAATGGCGAGAACTGGCATCGTACCGAAAAGATCTTGGACATCTGGGGGATGAGGACCCGCCCGCATTCTGGCTGGGACTGGCAACAAGTAACAGATGCTAATAACCAGAAGAAATTGGATGTTTTGGCTGACCTCATGTGCACGCTTATGGCACTACCTCACTCCTCGGCATGCGTCGAAAGAGTGTTTTCGAAGGTTAACTTAGTTAAAACTAAACAAACCAACAAGCTTTTGTGTGAAACAGTTTCCAATCGAATACTAGCCAAGCAAGCAGTTGCCAAAGATGGAGTTTGTCATAAGTGTAATCATAGTAAAAGCTTGGTTGAAGATGTGCGTGAATGGCGTTGTCGGCAGAGATATGCAAAGATTTTGGAACTCCACAATCAAGATTCCACGTTGTCATTTCATGCATATGATCGTGACGAAGGAGAAGTTGTCGACATGGATGCCAAGTCGCTGACAAGTGACAATTTTCAACAGTAACAAGTTACAACTAACATTTTATATTTGATTTGAGGAACATTTTGTTAATGACACTACTGTAAGTATGTTACTGTTAAAATATCTCATTTTCAAGAGTTCATATATTGGTGTGTTAATAAAATCATTTTTATATAATTGTGAATTTTTTGTAATAAAAACTAAAATAAAAATGAAGAAATAAATAAAAATTGGTAGCACACAGCTTATTTGTGCTAAGGTTGCACTAAAAGATTGTGTAAGCATCGTCTATCCCGTGTATTTGAGGCAGAAAATAATATGGGTATTTCTGGGTTTTTTAAAGAAGAAAATCTGGGTTTATCTCTAGAACTTGAGTGACAACCTTGCATAGGACGACCCAGACTAATTATAGACGCAATCACTTCTGCAGTTCCACTATTAAACAGTATAGGCCAGATTACACAAGACAAAGGCCTTAATACTGCGTCTAGTAAATTATAGAAGAATAAGAATAAGTAAAGGACAGAATGTAGGTTTCTTGGTATTTTATAAACGTATAAGCACATAAGGAGGGTAAACCCGAGGCCTGTAAACAGTAAATAAAAAAACAAACAACACACAAAGGTATGATCAGGCACTCAGTGAAAAAATAAAGAAGTAGAAGACCAGACAACAGAAAAACAACAGAAGTGATAGGCTTACCGGTAATCGAACCAGGATCTTATGTGTTCATTTAAACTTAGTGTATTATTCAGACCCACAAACTGTATAATATAGATTTGGAAGGCAGAGTTAGAATAACACTTAGGCCAGGTACTGTTCATACCTACTCTCAGTTGACTTTTAGTCTAAATAATGGTCTTGTATATGTCATTCAGGACCCACCTTCTATTATTTTTGTGAGTTTTTCTGAGTGCAGAAAATGTCATAGGCACTAAGACCCCACCAGAAATACAAAAGTTAATATAATACTATTGTTAAGTTATATTAACAGGGGGAGTTAAATGTTTGAGATCCTCACATGTGAGTCTAGTATTTTATAGACGCACATTTTTTAGCGCATCTAAATAATTGTATGTTTTAAGTATTTATGGACGACCGTACACTATTATTGAACGGTTATGACGCGATTTGTTGCGGTGATTTGTTGCCATCCAAGATACATACTGGAGGCAGATCCATATATTCTCCGTCTGATATAGACGTGATTTTCTCGTGTACTTATCCTTGATTCGGAAAGACACGGTCATTATAATCATCTATAAGATGGAGACGTCGCTCTTGAAGAAAACATGCCAAGACGCGTTTGATATGAATGTTTAGCCGGAAACGGCTCATTTTAAGTATCTCACCTTTGACACTTGGTTCTCCAGAATTGTTTATTGTAGAGCTTTGACTTGACCAGTGGAGTCAAGTCACTAGTGCGTCAATACAATGCTTGGAGTCACTATTGGATCTTCATATATATGCTCAATGTTTTTAACATGATTGATTTTTATAAATATATAAATTAAAAAATAATATGGTATGAAATCAGTTTTACAAGTAAACGGTACACATGAGACAAGGGACGTTTCGGGTTTTACCCTTCGACAGCCACAGTTACGAACAGGTGACAAGGACAAGAACTACATATAGGTACTACAAAGGTCTATGATGATGAGGAAAACGTCAAATGAGCGATACAAGCAGATGAAACCACGGTGATGAGCGAAACGATTACAGTAATAATGCAAGAAAATCGTGAAACCAGAAAGACATGTCGAAACAAGAAAGTAAATAATCAACGAAACAGAAATGAACAACAATATTAAAATGCGTAAAACATCACTTAGCTGGATCGAGGAAAGGAACATTCAAAATGGCTGAAAAAATAAGGCGTCATGCGGAAGTGACGTAGGAGCTAGTGACGGCTAAGAACAGATAATTGAGGAAACGAAACGAACCAAAGCAAAAACAAGGATAGATAGGAAAATAACGACAGAGGCCACCAGAATTATGCAAAAAGATGCTGGACATTCATCCCAGCAGGAGCTAAAACGCCCATTTGAAAAATGAGACGATTCTCCAACGAAAAGCAAGTTCGGTCGTCGCCGATACATGAACGGAGGGCAGTGACGTGAATGTCAGAGTTACCTGAATGGTCAGGGCTGTTGAAGTGAAGGGCCACCGGTAAATGTTTGCCATGATGGATGTCATTCAAGTGCTCCCGAAACCTGTCTGCCAAACGTCTGCCAGTTTCATCAATATAGGTCATGCCACACCTCTTGCAGATGATGACATAAATCAGGTTTCTGGATTCGCACGTGAAAGACGCCGCAATGGCAAATTTACCGTTCGGAAAGGAGACTGACTGCGTTTGGAGTACAAAAGGACAGGTCTTACATCTGCGGCGTTGGCACGGTTTAGTACCAAAGTGAGAAGGACTAGTTTGTCTCAAGCGACTATGCACAAGAATATCCCTAAAATTCTTATCCTTACGATATGCCAACAAAGGGGTATCACGAAACAACTCTCTGGTATCAGGATCGGAGTGGAGAATAGGCAGATGACGGAACAGAATTTTTTTCACCGCCAAACAGTGAGGGTGGAAAGTTAAGACAAGTTTGAGTCTGTCAGAAGTAGTAGTAGGTTTAGCAGTAAGTGCAACCTGACGAGTGACGGGACTAATGCGATTAAGGGCATCAGATAAGACTCTTTCAGGATAGTGACGTCGGCGAAAAAACTCGAGCATTTCTTGAACTCGTTCACGGAAATCATCTTCATCGTGACATTTTTATAAACCTATGCATTCTACATCTTAATTGCACCAGTACTTCCGTTAACCTTCATGGGGTAACGGCTAGCGAAGTCAACCAAGGTCCAGGTCGTATATGATGGACTATGTACTTTGTCTACTACGAATTATAATTCAACTATGAATGTTCATTTCAAATAATGATTGCCTGTATCGTCGTCAACAAAGTCTGTACTCATTAAATGATGTCTTCTTTCAAACTGTACCCCTACGAGTCCATCGTCTATTTTCTATTCGATTTAGTCACACAGTGTTGACTCATCGTAGTATTAAACGCCAACACAAGTAAAACGGCCCACAAAACCTTCGCTCAACTAAAATATAAAGAAAGCAGAGGTAACAACTATATTACAAAAACAAAAGCTAACAACAACAACAAAATAAGGATGCGAGCCAGTAGATTACAGTTGTAGATTTCACCCCAGATAAAAACGGAGTCACAATAAATAACCCTTCAATCAACATTAAATGCTTACCAGTATAGACAATATAATTTTTTTCTGAACAATAAAACAATATGAACTATAACTAAAAATATCTACTAGAGAAATAATATAGTAAAAAGCATAAAATAAATCCAAACAAGAAAATACACAATAAATGAATGAAACGCGTCCTGATATAACTAACCGCTCCATGTATATGGTAGATGGTTGAAATGAGCGTGCTACCCAGAAAAGTAGTAAACAAGTTGTGACATAATTTTTGCGCTCTCTTTTCCTCTCAAGCAGTATTGGACTACATTTGTTGGGTAGTACTGGGGAGAATAGTTCTCACCTGGTGAGGCTTCAGATGAAATAGACACCTATATGTGCGGAATGCTGGAGAGTAACAGAGAAGGAAATGTCGGGTACTTGTGCGTTAATTCACCGTCAAATTAATAGTTTGGCAATTTATTACCCAAACCGAGAACCGTACTATTTCTTACATTTCTTTTCTTACAATTTTTTTCTTTTTTCTCGCCTGAATCCAATCGCAGTCTAGGTGACATTTTTTGCCACCCACTTACGCGACGTCACAAATCTCTTACCCACCCTGTCCGTCCTTTCTTTTTTTTCTGTAATCTGGAAAAAATACAACTTACTCGAATGTTTTTTTTTTTACACTTTTGTCTCTTTTTGGTGAGGCGCATCCCGTTCAACCTAGTCGGTTATATTAGGGCGCATGTCCAAATATAAAAGACCCTTAAGTCTAGGCAATTGCTAGTCATCATAATCATCATCATCATCAGCTTTCAAGTCCCTATCAGAGTCAGGTACCCATTTACAGCTGGTTAGACTGATGCGTGACATCTGTTCCTTTCCTCGCTGCCGTTGCCTTCTCTAACTCAAGATCAGAGTCAGGTACCCATTTACAGCTGGTTAGACTGATGCGTGACACTACCAAGCTCGAAAGGTGGGGCCTACGTAGCTATAAATGAGTGACACCTGTTCCCTTCCTCGCTGCCGTTGCCTTCTCTAACTCAAGATCAGAGTCAGGTACCCATTTACAGCTGGTTAGACTGATGCGTGACACTATGTCACGTAGACATTTATGATCTATAAATTGCCTATATCCTCTTCTTTTTCTTTCACCCGTATCCTCTATTTTATTATCACTTTTACCTTTTTTTCCTGTGTTTTTCGCATTCGTACGTTTGCGACTATATACATTACTATTTTCCCATTCTAACGTTTACCTGTTTCTTTTCTCAAAACTGAGAACGCAGTTATGACGTAACGTGTCAGTCGCTACAGAGACGGGAGAGCGTTAAAATGCATTCTATTTGCATTAGATGTCAGGACACGAAACTGTGACTTTCGTTTATCTCAGACATACGAGCAGACTATGTCTGCACTTTCAGCTGACAGGCGCGGTTTCTGCGGCTGAGCGCTCAGGAAAGGCGCGGTAAATGACGTCTCATCGGCGCAGTTTGAGACATTTGTCTGGAAATTCCACCTGACACGACCCTCATTGTGGGCCATGGTCAGCGTGAAGTGTGGAAACTGCCGGGGCATTGGAGACAAGCCGTCTGAGACTCGAAACTGACACGCGCACTCTCGGTCAGTAAGGGGCAGTTACGGCATGCGTTTAGGTGTTAAACGTAATCGTTAATGCCGGAAAGGGGAGAGCATTTCGTTTTATGAAATAAACGTTCACCTCTTTGTCTGTTTGATAGATATAACCAGAATGTTAAACTTTATTTTCACTCAGTCCTCTAAATTCGCAGTAGACAGGTTGCCCGGAATAGAATAAGCTGTATAGCGAAGTTTCTCAGTTTGTTTTGGCAATTTGTCGAACTTCTAGACTTCCATAAATATTCAGCGTATGATTCTAAGTTGTGCGACTACCTGTAGTGCTGTTTGAGGTAAAAATATATTTATCTAGTATTTTGTGAGTGTTAAAGTGTTAACTCGCTTATTTCATTTTGCTAGTTCTTTTGTGCAGAGTGAATATTTATTAAGTCTGTTATATTCTCTAGTCGATGAGTTACAGTGGAAAGCAGAATAATTATAATTTCTAGCTTATAAATCAGGTAGCTATAATGAATTTAATTTAACTGCTAAATACTCAGTCGAGAGAATATATTTTAAAACTAACTTATTAAATGACTGCTACATCTTGAGTATTGACGGAATGCGTAAGCATTCCTAATTCAGGATGTTTGATTTTTAAATATAACTTATTCCACGGGAAGTGGTAAACTATAAGACAAGCTACGCTTGCAGTTTAAATTATCAGTTATATTGAGTACCTAATATGTAAATTATTTATATGTGTTTTTTTCCTTTATTCAGTGAATACTGGGGTGACCCAATCTTTGCCAGCGTTCTAGTACGTGAACATTATCTGTGAAGAACTTAAGCCCTTTCATTACATGAACTGTAACGGTTAAATGAAGTAAAAGGCCTATCGCGCCAGAATTAATTCTTCCAGAATAACACTTAAGTACAGATCAGCCCGCTGTGGCAAGCAAAATATCAGTAACATTCCGACAGAGTTTTTGACTAGTAGTGTGGTGATCAAATATAGTTATATACTGAGATAAGGCACCCGACCTGACATTCCTCATTTCTAGAAACCTACGCTAGTGACACTGTGCTCTGTTAACTTTCGTGCCTGGACAAATTTTATGTGACTTAAACAGACATCCGAAAATTAAGAACACCCACGGAATCGTTCCCTGAGACAGAGAATTCAGTACGTCTTTTTGGAACTGGGGATTTCTTGGTCAAGACTGCATTTACGGGTCTGTGTGAAGGTCCTAGGAAAAAAATTATGTTCCCAGAGGCAGCGAGCAAAGCTGTAAGTATAAATGTGCGCACGTGGCCACGGCTGAGTGAATAGAGTGAACGCAAGTCTGAGTGTTATTTTTACCGTTGTATTTTGGCACCTATTTGCTGTCATAACTTTCTTCATGCAGGTTTGTTTTGCTAACAATATTTTCCCTTAAACTAGATTATAGTATCAGGTCTGTTCATACCGTAAACGGGGAAAACTCTTAGACTCAATCATATGTATCTGGGACTCTTTGTGCTATCATCTTTCTCCTAACGGGACTGTGGGCTATCCATCGAGGGAAGATCATAACTGTGGGTCTACCAGTTCTTGTAGCATTCTTTGATTTGTTTATGACTTTGTGTATATGCCTTTTTGATGTAATTTTACATGTTGTGACGTAAGTTTACAATGATAAAAAATAAACTTAACAATAAATTAATCAGCATGTTGGTCAGCTCGTTCTAAATATCTATATAATCATTTGTTATAGTTTCCCACGTCTGTGTGTCTACCTGTCGTCACTTGAATGTGCGTGCACGTGAGTGGATATATATATATATTTAATGTATATGTGTTAGACTGTCTGACTACTTTAGATCTGTCGTAGATTTTTGATAGGAGAATTAAGACTTGGGTTGGTCCCTTCTGAATAGGTTGGAATGAGTGATAGTCACAGTGTGAGATAGAAATACAAAATAGATTTCCACGAGTGAGGTGGTAGAATTGTGATAGAGGCTGTCTCTGAGAGCGAGAAATCTTCTCTCTCTCTCTCACCTAACGTCCCCCCTTTAAGATATGGAAGCACTCCATGTCTACGTTATGGAAATAAATTTCCTATATCCGTAGCTTCCGGGTGTCTGTCCTCTTCCCTCTCATCTCCCCCCTCCATCTCTCTCCAATTCCTATTCAATTCTCCTCCCACAAGTTTCCTTTCTCTGGAATGTCTCCCATGCGCGCTTGAAAGAGCGTCGCCGCTTCTGACATTTTTGAAAGATTTCGTGTGATTGCAGTGGAATATCCCTGCCACTATCGTCATCTTCGTCAGTTTTGGCGATCGTCAGGAGATGGTCGGAGGTCGGCACTGATCTTTCCACGAATTTCTTTAGCAGATTTAAGTGGAAAACCTTTTCCTTTCCTTGAATAGAGATCTGGTAGTTAGCCTTAGAGATCTTTTTCAGGACGGTAAACAGCCCTTGCCATCCGATCTTCAGTTGGTTGTTTCCGGTAGGGAGTAACACCAAAACTTTCTCTCCTGCTTCCAGTTCTCTCTCTTTCGCGACTTTCCTGTATCGGTTAGCGTGCTTTGTGCGTGCTCGCTTAAAGTTTGTCGTTGCTAGGTCCCATCCTAGTTTCAACCGATCCTTTAAATCCGACACATATTTAATGGCTGAGACAACTGTCTCATCAGCCTTCTGGTCTGTCACCGACCAAAGTAAGGCTTCAAGCGGCCCCTTGATAGGTCTGCCGAATAAAAGCGTAGCTGGCGGAAATCCTGTGGAAGTATGGGGAAATTCTCTGTAGCCAAATAAAGCTGCAGGAATACAAAGATCCCAATCTTCAGGTTTCACTTGTGCCAGAGGGAGCCGCGCTAGCGTAGTGGTTACAACACCGCTCTGGCGACCGGGTGATACAGGATCAAACCCGGGCGACGGCATTTGAGGATTTTTCGTCGACCGGGATTTGGACTGGATTAACTCGAGACCTGGCGAAGACATTTGAAGGAGTGTAGTCGACCAGGGACTGGCGGCTCCTGAGCCGACCCAGCTGCAATGGGTACCTCCGAAATCGGCGAGTATTTGCCTGAATGGCGAGGGACACCTGTCTCTGTACAAGAAATAAAGGGATACTCACGTAAAATCAATGTCAGGTTAGACATAAAATAATAACCTGAGATTTCGTCTCGAGTATTAGCGGGCGAACGCCATCCTTAGAAAAAAAAAAAAAAAAAAAAAAAAAAAAAAAAAAAAACTTGTGCCAGTTTACTTAACATCATGTTGAGGTTTCCATTAACACGTTCCACGAGCACATTTCCGACCGGAGTATAAGGCTTTGTGTAGATGTTTTGGGTCCTCAAGATCTTCACGATCTCATCCATCAACAGGTTTCGGTATGGGGATCCGTTATCCGTCAACACTTGCTGAGGAAATCCCAACCGAGTGAAAATCTGCACGAGGGCTTCTGCGACATGCTTGGCGTCTGCGCATGTTAGCGGGATATCTTCTGCCCATAAAGTGCATGTATCGACTAAGGTCAGGATAAACCTGTTCCTTCTTTTAGTCCTTTCTAAGGGTCCTAAAATGTCGATCACAACCCGTTCGAATGGTGTTCCCACTATTGGCATTTCACCCAAAGAGACTGGGGGTGCCCGTTGCTTGGATGGCACACGTTGGCACTGGGCACAGGATTTGACATATCTGATAATATCAGTGTTTACTCCTGGCCACCAATAATGAGTGGTTATCTGTTGGTTTGTAGCGTTCTGTCCCATATGTCCGCTGAAGGGAAGAGAGTGCCCCATTTCTAGGATTTGGCTTCTGTACTGTTTCGGTACTAGGAGCTGGTTGTAACCTTGGTCAGGCTTGCCCGTTCTGCGATAAAGTACGCCATCCTTAGAAAAAATGTCCCCGTCCTGTCTGGGTTCCTTAGCCATGGGCAGTTTCCTAAAGCAGGGTGCCAAAGTAGGGTCCTTTTGTTGCGCTTCTTTAAGTTCCATAGGTAACAAATTAAGCGCAGGCTCCCGTTCCTTCTTGGTTTGCCCTCTTGTAGTTACTGCTGCCACAATCGGCTCTTCCGGTTTCCCAATACACAGTATCTCCCGCCAAGTATGACTGGGTAGATGGGGTCCTCCATAACAGCCGCTCTGATCACACCTCTGACAAAGTCAGAGTGAATCTCCACCAGTGCGATGGGAAGCGCTGTAGGTGCATCACTCTTACGAACTCCACAAAATTGGACGGTCTCTGCTGTCTCTTGACCGGGTTTAACCAAGTTTCTGGTGACAATGCAATCATAAGAAAGCCCCGTGTCAAATAAACAAGAAGTTTGAGAACCGTTCAATGTAACAGTGCCTCGTGTTGAGGGTCTATCCCCAACAGGTTGGGGATCACTGTCAATAATTCCACCTTGCGAGACTGTTAATAAGCATCCGATGCGTTTAGGCTCGGTGTGCTCACTCTGATCATTAGTCCCATGCTCAGGGGTTCTCCCTTTGCCACCTTGTCCTTTCTGGCTGCGCTGCCATGTAGGGCGGTCGGGTTGATCAGACTGTTTACTGTGGTTGGGGTACTTGTTTTTGTAGAACTTGGATTTTTCAGGAGGGGGGTTTGAGGTCCAGTTTCTCGGTGGTTATTCCGGGTGGAAGCGTGAGAAGCATGAGAAGACTGGTCTAGATTATTTTCCCGAAAATGCTCCTCTGTCGGTTTACGTTTTGTGGCCGGCAGTTCAGCCAGCGCATTTTGATAACGCTCAGACTTTTCTAAGATGTCTTCAAGCTTTTCTGGCCCCTGCTTGGCTAGAAATCTCCGGGTATCAGCAGACAAAGTGTTCTTTATTTGTTCTGTTAAAACAAATTCCTCCAGACCATCATAGGTAGAGGGGAGCTGTGAAAGCTCAAGGCACTTTGTTAGGTATCCCTTCAAACGAGACGAGAACTGTTGAAAAGTTTCAGAGCTCTCTTTTCTGCTGTTGCGAAACAGTTGCAGAAATTTGCGAGCATTCATTTCAAAGCGCTCCAGTAACGCTTTCTTCAACACCTTATAGTTGTCTTGTTGGCTGCTTTCCAGTTTGGCGTAAACATCATACGCACTGCTTTTCAGCGCCTGAGAAAGCTTCATGTTCCAACGCTACCTCTCTAAACCGTACAGAGTTGCAATTTTCTCAAATTTTTCTAGCCAAGTGTCAATCTTCTCAATAGGACAAGGGAAAAATTCAAGCGTAAAAGACATCGCTGTGAGGTGAGTAGATTGAGTATTAGAAGGATCAGTCAAAGAAGAATGAGGAGAAGACTCTCCATTGCTGGAGGTAGAGGCAGCACCACGACTTTGGAATTCTAGAGTTTTAAGAGCCAACTCGTGCTGTCTATGTTTCTCTTTTTCCTCCAGCTGTCTCTCCTCCCTCTCCCTCTCCTGCTGTCTCTCCTTCTCTCTTTCCTCATGCTGCATTCTGCGAATTTCCATTTCCTCATCCATCTTCTTCTGCTGTAATGCTTCGGCTGCTTCTTCCTTCCTCCTAGTTTCTGCTTCTTTCCTCTCCGCATGATATCTCTCAAGTTCGTCCCTGACAAAAGCTTTCGTTTCTTCTCCATTCAAACCTTATTCTCTCGCCTCGTCCCTGAGGAGTTGCCTAAGCTTTGCCCTCTCGGCCATATTAGATAGCTGACTGGGACTAGGCGAGAAAGAAAAAGAAGAAAAGGATACAATGGTTCCTACCACTTGCGAGAAATTACAAAAAAATCCAAAAAGATGATATACTTTAACCTGGGATACCTCCTCCAAAATTAGTAAAGTACCTAACTATCGTTGCTATTAATCGGCAATAAAGCACCTAATGCAGACGACTACGCAAAATAAATGGTAGTTAAGATTACTCCTTGAAAAATAAGTTGCTACAGTGGAAGCAAAATAATTATTGCAAAAATTTAAAGAGAAAATAAAAAAAATTCCCTTAATTTTTAATCCACTATCAAGTTTACCCCTGAAGACAGTTAGGGTAAGGGAGGCATTTTACAGGACGTAATTGTCTGAACGCACTCCTTAGCTTTGCTCAAAAACCTACTTCTTCAAAACCCCTGTAAATGTTATACACTCTTCTTCTTCTTCTTCTTCTTCGTTCGCCCTGAAAAGGACGGTGGTTGCGTTGTGTCTGTTTACAACGTAGCTGTGATATCTGCACCTTTCGGTCGACACATCCGACTTCTGCACGGCATTTTTTAGGACCGGGTTTGCCTTCCCATTTCGATCCACACTCGCTCAGCCAGCCTGCACAGCTGCAGACTGTTTCCAGGACCACCACGTGGAGGTGGAGTGCGGTCTTGACCAGCTCTGGTCAATAATGCTCAATAATGCTGTGGAAAAACAATTATTAGCCGTGTGGTTAGCACGCCCATAAACAGATCGTTATGTCTAGGGGATAGTTATTTTTAAAAGATACAAGACTCACAAGACATCACTCTCTTACTCTATATCAGAATAAAGAATCTTACAGACGAGCTGATATTGTCGTCTCGTCTTCCTATTCTAAGTTCAAAAACCGGAAACGAGCCCACGTTTGTCGTAGATTTTCTTCTGTCACGTAGACATTTATGATATATAAATTGCCTATATCCTCTTCTTTTTCTTTCACCCGTATCCTCTATTTTATTATCACGTTTACCTTTTTTTCCTGTGTTTTTCGCATTCGTACGTTTGCGACTATATACATTACTATTTTCCCATTCTAACGTTTACCTGTTTCTTTTCTCAAAACTGAGAACGCAGTTATGACGTAACGTGTCAGTCGCTACAGAGACGGGAGAGCGTTAAAATGCATTCTATTTGCATTAGATGTCAGGTCACGAAACTGTGACTTTCGCTTATCTCAGACATACGAGCAGACTATGTCTGCACTTTCAGCTGACAGGCGCGGTTTCTGCGGCTAAGCGCTCAGGAAAGGCGCGATAAATGACGTCTCATCGGCGCAGTTTGAGACATTTGTCTGGAAATTCCACCTGACACGACCCTCATTGTGGGCCATGGTCAGCGTGAAGTGTGGAAACTGCCGGGGCATTGGAGACAAGCCGTCTGAGACTCGAAACTGACACGCGCACTCTCGGTCAGTAAGAGGCAGTTACGTCATGCGTTTAAGTGTTAAACGTAATTGTTAAAGCCGGAAAGGGGAGAGCATTTCGTTTTACGAAATAAACGTTCACCTCTTTGTCTGTTTGATAGATATAACCAGAATGTTAAACTTTATTTTCACTCAGTCCTCTAAATTCGCAGTAGACAGGTTGCTCGGAATAGAATAAGCTGTATAGCGAAGTTTCTCAGTTTGTTTCGGCAATTTGTCGAACTTCTAGACTTCCATAAATATTCAGCGTATGATTCTAAGTTGTGCGACTACCTGTAGTGCTGTTTGAGGTAAAAATATATTTATCTAGTATTTTGTGAGTGTTAAAGTGTTAACTCGCTTATTTCATTTTGCTAGTTCTTTTGTGCAGAGTGAATATTTATTAAGTCTGTTATATTCTCTAGTCGATGAGTTACAGTGGAAAGCAGAATAATTATAATTTCTAGCTTATAAATCAGGTAGCTATAATGAATTTAATTTAACTGCTAAATACTCAGTCGAGAGAATATATTTTAAAACTAACTTATTAAATGACTGCTACATCTTGTGTATTGACGGAATGCGTAAGTATTCCTAATTCAGGATGTTTGATTTTTAAATATAACTTATTCCACGGGAAGTGGTAAACTATAAGACAAGCTACGCTTGCAGTTTAAATTATCAGTTATATTGAGTACCTAATATGTAAATTATTTATATGTGTTTTTTTCCTTTATTCAGTGAATACTGGGGTGACCCAATCTTTGCCAGCGTTCTAGTACGTGAACATTATCTGTGAAGAACTTAAGCCCTTTCATTACATGAACTGTAACGGTTAAATGAAGTAAAAGGCCTATCGTGCCAGAATTAATTCTTCCAGAATAACACTTAAGTACAGATCAGCCCGCTGTGGCAAGCAAAATATCAGTAACATTCCGACAGAGTTTTTGACTAGTAGTGTGGTGATCAAATATAGTCATATACTGAGATAAGGCACCCGACCTGACATTCCTCATTTCTAGAAACCTACGCTAGTGACACTGTGCTCTGCTAACTTTCGTGCCTGGACAAATTTTATGTGACTTAAACAGACATCCGAAAATTAAGAACACCCAAGGAATCGTTCCCTGAGACAGAGAATTCAGTACGTCTTTTTGGAACTGGGGATTTCTTGGTCAAGACTGCATTTACGGGTCTGTGTGAAGGTCCTAGGAAAAAAATTATGTTCCCAGAGGCAGCGAGCAAAGCTGTAAGTATAAATGTGCGCACGTGGCCACGGCTGAGTGAATAGAGTGAACGCAAGTCTGAGTGTTATTTTTACCGTTGTATTTTGGCACCTATTTGCTGTCATAACTTTCTTCATGCAGGTTTGTTTTGCTAACAATATTTTTCCTTAAACTAGATTATAGTATCAGGTCTGTTCATACCGTAAACGGGGAAAACTCTTAGACTCAATCATATGTATCTGGGACTCTTTGTGCTATCATCTTTCTCCTAACGGGACTGTGGGCTATCCATCGAGGGAAGATCATAACTGTGGGTCTACCAGTTCTTGTAGCATTCTTTGATTTGTTTATGACTTTGTGTATATGCCTTTTTGATGTAATTTTACATGTTGTGACGTAAGTTTACAATGATAAATAAACTTAACAATAAATTAATCAGCATGTTGGTCAGCTCGTTCTAAATATCTATATAATCATTTGTTATAGTTTCCCACGTCTGTGTGTCTACCTGTCGTCACTTAAATGTGCGTGCACGTGAGTGGATAAATATATATATATATATTTAATGTATATGTGTTAGACTGTCTGACTACTCTAGATCTGTCGTAGAAGATAGGTGAGAGAGAGAGAGAAGATTTCTCGCTTTCAGAGACAGCCTGTATCACAATTCTGCCACCTCACTCGTGGAAATCTATTTTGTATTTCTATCTCACACTGTGACTATCACTCATTCCAGTCTATTCAGAAGGGACCAACCCAAGTCTTAATTCTCCTATCAAAAATCTACGACACACTACCAAGCTCGAGAGGTGGGGCCTACGTAGCTATAAATGCGTGACACCTTTTCCCTTCCTCGCTGCCGTTGCCTTCTCTAACTCAAGATCAGAGTCAAGTACCCATTTACAGCTGGTTAGACTGATGCGTGACACTACCAAGCTCGAGAGGTGGGGCCTACGTAGCTATAAATGCGTGACACCTGTTCCCTTCCTCGCTGCCGTTGCATTCTCTAACTCAAGATCAGAGTCAGGTACCCATTTACAGCTGGTTAGACTGATGCGTGACACTACCAAGCTTTAGAGGTGGGGCCTACTGTAGTGGTTTTGATGGTATTGTATGATTGTGATATTACCTAGTGTGATGCATGAGGTCAGCTGTGAAGGCTCCTGAGATAAATGTAGCTGTGAATTTGCAGAAGGCCCTTCTTGCTACCACTACAACCTCACACCTATCTTTTTTTTCTAATGAATGTGGCTACGTTAAAATTCTAGGGTACTGATATGTAATGTGTTGTAATAGTTTACATACACACACACAGATATTTAATAAGTCTAATAATATTAATAAAATGTTATAACACACTGAACTAACTCAAGCTGTGTAAAATTTTTGATAATAAATTTTCTTTAAGTTTATTTGTTCTGAACCAAGGTTTTATTTTGGTCAGAACATATGAAAGGTTTTGCAATTATGAATGAAATGCATGAATATATGGCATAATAAATGAAAGGTGAGTACATATGTATTTTACACGACTAGTTAATGTTACTACTGTTTATAGTTGTAATTTATATGGGAGAACGATTAATGGATGTGCTGTTGGGGTGGCCTCATCACTCCCTGTCTATGGCGACTACACATTGTCCAATTATTGATAGGACTATAGTTGGTGTGTTAGAAATTAAGTTGAGTTGGTGAATTTCCAGCAGGCCAGACGCTCACGTATCTTGAATGAGTAGTTCTGGTGCTGGAATCTGGTGGCCCCACCTCTCCGTGCTTGGGGGCAATATAAGGCTGCTCTGCCAAAATATAACTGCACGGGTCCACTCTTGTATTATTCAACACCTCATTTGACACCACATTGGTGCCAAATAAAAACTCACAGTTCTGCAATAAAAGTATTGGTCATGTGTCAGAATTCCATCCTCTAAACCATTTCTGGACACAACCCTACACACAACAACACCACATAGACGGGTCAGATCTCTTTGACCATACAACACATCTTACCAAGTTGGTTTCACATAGGATAAGTTCCCCAGGATAAGCTAATACGTTTCTGTAGCATTAACAACCTGGTCATTGGAGGAACACTTTTCCCACATAAGGAAATTCACAAGTTAACATGGGAATCACCAAATGGTCGGGACAGAAACCAGATAGACCACATCATGGTTAACGGTAGATGGAGACATGCATTACAAGATGTGAAGGTAAGAAGAGGTGCAGATGTGGGAATCGATCACCATTTAGTAGTTGCAAAACTGAAAGTGAAACTAAGAAGGGCTGGACCAACTGTAACTACACAGAAAAGGTTTGACATCAGCAAATTGAAGGACCCCCTTACCAGAAAAGCTTTTGCGGCCGACATTAAGAAACGATATCAATTTGCCAAAAGCCAGGAAAAGACATTGACTGATGATATAGACCAGAAATTTAACACCATATCAACAATATATAAGGAAAGTAGCAAATCATGCTTAGGATTCCAGGAAAGGAAGAAGCAAGACTGGATAACACCAGAAACACTAAACACCATAAAGATGAGAAAGGAAATGAAAAGAAAGAAAACAGAAGCGAAGTCCCCCAGGTTAAAGCAACTATATAGCGAACAGTACAGTCAACTGGACAGGGAAGTTAAACGCCAAACCCGAGCCAACAAAAGGAATTTCCTAGACGATCTTGCAAAACAGGCAGAAGAGGCAGCACTGAGAAATGGACAAAGCACAGTATACAAAATAACTAAATTCATCAGCGGAAAACAAGGTGCAAACAATATTACATTAGTAAGAGATAAGCAAGGAAATCTCATCAAGACAGCAGAGGGACAGGAAACATGATGGGCAGAGCACTTCAGAGAAACTCTGAACAAGGAAATACCAGAGACACAATTGAATGTTCCTGAGGCTGAAAACGATCTAAATGTAAATACAGACATTCCACGAAAAGAAGAAATCATCACAGCAATCAAAGGGTTAAAGAACGGTAAAGCTCCGGGCCATGATAACTTAAATGCAGAGCTATTTAAGACAGACCCTGAGCTAGCAGCAGAACTATTAGAACCACTATTTGCACAAGTGTGGAAAACGGGGATAACACCATCAGAGTGGAACAAAGGAATAATTGTCAAATTGCCCAAGAAGGGAGATCTTTCAGACTGCAATAATTGGAGAGGAATCACTCTTCTCTCAGTTCCCAGCAAAATACTAGGCAGGATAATTATACAGAGAATTTCAAAGGCAGTAGACTACAAACTGAGGAAAGAACAAGCAGGATTTAGACAGAACAGAAGATGTGTAGACCATATATTCACTCTCAGGAACATTATAGAGCAGTGCTCAGAATGGCAAAGACAGCTTTACATAAATTTTGTTGATTTTGAAAAGGCTTTTGACAGCATACATAGGGACAGTTTATGGAAAATACTGAGGGCTTATGGAATTCCAAGCTGCATAGTGTCAATCATAAAAAAGCCTCTATGCCGACTTTACGTGTAGTGTTGGGCAGAGCAACCTAACCTTCGAGGTGAAGACAGGAGTACGACAGGGATGCCCCTTATCAACCACTCTATTTTTAACAGTCATAGACTGGGTGATGCGCCAGACAACAGAGGGCAGTCCAAGAGGAATAAGATGGACTACATTTTCAATATTGGAAGATCTGGAATATGCAGATGACATTGCACTGCTGGCACATTCACATCAACACATCCAGGAAAAAACGGATAGACTTAATAAGTTTAGCCAGCAGGTGGGCTTGAACATCAATTTAAAGAAGTCTGAGGTCATGACGCTCAATGTGAGCAACCCTGAGCCCATATCAGTAAGGAATCAGCAACTGGTACAGACAGATACCTTCACATACCTAGGAAGCATAGTAACACCAGACGGTGGGGCAGGCATAGACATCAACATCAGAATGAATAAGGCAAGAACAGCCTTCTTTAGCCTAAATAACATCTGGAAGTCCTCCCAATACAGCACAAGCACAAAATTAAGATTATACCAGAGTTGCGTGCTTTCTGTGCTTCTCTATGGTGCGGAATGCTGGAGAGTCACAGAGAAGGAAATGTCAAAATTGTCCTCTTTTCACACAACATGCCTAAGAAAAATTCATCGAATCTTTTGGCCGAATACCATCACCAACCAAGATCTGCTTACTCGTAGCAAGCAAGAGGACATGCATACCATCATAGCTGGTAGACGCTGGAGCTGGGTTTGTCATGTCCTCAGAAGAGACCCCGATGCCATCACAAGAACAGCTATGCTTTGGACCCCTGAAGGAAAGCGAAAGAGAGGCTGACCAAAAACAACTTGGCGGAGGACTGTGGAGGCTGAGATGCAAAGAATGAACCACAGTTGGGGCACTGTACGAAGGATGGCCACCGACCGTGCAAAGTGGAGTCAATTTGTTGTTGCCCTACAAGACGCCACTAGGCGTGATGGCCACTGACTGCTTTGACGGTCGGTGGTTAAGGATCGAAGAAGAAGAAGAAGTTCCCAAAGACTACATATTCTGAAATATGTTCATTAGCTTCCTGCCATTAAATAGGATAGGTGATATGTTCCACTAATCTCAACACTTGATCCGCCCTTCATAATCCTTGCTGGAGTTTATGTATTTTGTTTGTCTCTAGACCCTGATCTGGGGCGGGGGGTCTAGAGCGAATCCTTACTTGTTGTAAGGGATAGATTTTGATATGGCAGTATCAAATCACTCGAAACATTAAACAAATATTAAAATATACAAAGAAATACTTTCAGTCTTACCAGAATTATGAATATAGAACACAGTTATCTGCTAGCAAAACTCAGCTGAGCTGCTGGCTTTAGTATGGCGTCCCTCTAAATATTTCAATTAGCTTCTGGGAAATACACCACTGAATAATTTACTGTGTCTACTACTGGACAACTTATGATGAATGGCAAAAATGCGCGTCTGAGCGCCGATAATATATTCATCTATGGCCAATCACCGCCTTTTTTTCCTTTTCAAATTCAAACCTCCTACCAAAAAGTCATTTCAGTCATACCTCAGTCAAGTATGCATTATTGTCTGTTGGTCCGTCTGTCTCTACTTGCGTTTCACAAAAAAACACACTTGTTTTTTGAACCAACTCTGCCTTCCCCTACACAATTTTGCCTTTAAAGTTATTTTTAGCCACAATTCTCCACCCCATCCCCTCTCTTTCATTCCAACTAGATTTTAGCACTTGAGTCTCAAGGCCGCAGTTTTTGAAAATTAGGGACATTTTTTGTTTCAATGCAGTCGCTCGCTGATATGAACAACACAGTCTTTTGTCAATATCTTTCTTATTATCTATCCGTCTGTATAAATGAAAGCATATTATTTCACTGCTCAAGATGGGCCATCCGGCCAGCTAGGTTTTATATTCCTAACATTATTATTAAGAAAAAGTTACTTTTCAAGGTTAGTTGGTTTTTTGAAATATTTTCGAGCATCTTCTGTAATGTGTTCGTCACTGCATTCAAATAAACGGACTAAGTTATCGCAAAAGCGTCCAAGAAATGACTGTTGCGTATAATAGCTAAGGTCCCTTTTGTCGATTTCTTTACCTTGTGTCAACTTGGGGACGTGAATTTCTCTTCTTTCCCCACCAATTGCGTCTTTTTAGCCTTGCTAGTTTCAAGCACGCGTTCAGTCATATTTTTTTCCTTTTGATCTCCGTTCTCATCCCGTTCCAAGGGTAAACGTTTTGCCTTCACGTCTACAAGTTAATTTCCATGGCGGGTGGTGACCCGTGGCGTGGGCGATCATGTATTCTAGTAGCTTACGCATTAGTTTTTATCCCTACATTTTATCTTTGGAGATATTTTAACGTTGCATCACGGTTAATTTTATCACACCTACATAGCTATAAATGCGTGACACCTGTTCCCTTCCTCGCTGCCGTTGCCTTCTCTAACTCAAGATCAGAGTCAGGTACGCATTTACAGCTGGTTAGACTGATGCGTGACACTACCAAGCTTTGAACCCGAAACCCGGTAACTTATTGCGGTAGTGGAGTGTTAGAGACTTCACTATGCTAGGTCCAGCATCGAGAGGTGGGGCCTACCTAGCTATAAATGGGTACTAAACTTTGAGTTAGGGAAGGAAAAGACAGCGAGGAAGGAAACTGGTCTCCCCACCTCTCGATATCTGGAGGGTTTTAAGAACGAGTCTGGAGGACTCTATATAATGTTTTTATGAAATCTCTGCAGGTAGAACCGAGTCTGGAGGACTCTATATAATTTATTGCTGAGACGCAAAAGGTTGTATGATCATTCTATAGGAAAAGATAGAAAAACATGACAACATAATTTCCAATATTAATCATATTCTAGCGCGTGATAAATTTACAGTTAAAACTATTTTATACACTCGCGTCTTTGATTCTATAAATTCAAGAAAGAAATCCCCGCGAGTCTAATAGTTAAAAACACACATCTATATATACAGAACTAAACTGTATTAAATAGTTAAACATCCCTTAACGGCTTCACAATTACTTTAAGCATCTATTGTATTGGGAAATAACTTATAGATATATCATTTAGTTTGCAACTGGAACTTTGAAATGGGTTTATTTAATAAATTTAAATTAACACATAATCCAGTGAAATAAAATGAAAGCACTAGACCACTGGTCACTTTAACGAATATATTATACAGTGCACAGAAAAAGAATACACTCCAATATAGCCGACAATTACAGATGAGGTCTGGCAGGATTCAACTATACGCTAGTGTTTCTTTAAATCACTGGCAAACGAATGATAAATGCATTTTTCAGAGGTCTTTATTTATATTAAATGGAATGAAAGATCGGGGGGACATGTGAAAAGTTCACACCTTTTAAGAACTCGGGGAAAATTCGAGATTCTGGCCGCCAGACTAAAGAGAGATGCCGCCCCTGGTTTCCGTATCTCCGTTCGCTGCATCCGCTTTGTCTTTCTCGTTCGTGTCCGTCTTGCGAGCGGTTCTGTGGTTAACACAGAGATGTGAAATCCCGGCGAGACGCTGCTTCATCTGTTCTGAGATCCCTCAGTGCCTTAGATCGAATGCCGCTACTTTCGTTTGATTCTTGCAACGCCTTTAAGGCAGGTACGAAAGAAAGGTGTAACGAAATGCTTGATTATAATCGCTCTAGAACTTGGCAGAGGTGTGGCTTAACCTCTCCCAAGACAAGCGATGTCCTGGATCCTCGCGTGATAAACTGTCTACATATTTAATTAGCAGACGTGGTGACGAGTCCACTCTGCTCTGCTGCATACTAATGAGTCCAGGTGGTGTTCCCCGTTTCCATCGTGCATGTTAATGAGCCCACGTGGAAGTGTTGCACTTTTGATGAAAAATTCCATCTATATTCGAGGGTGCTACCATATCATCTAACAATTCAGGGTCAGCTGCGTTTCATCGTCATAATCGTCCCCTCTTTTGAGACATGAAAACATCTGTTCATGTTTCATTAATGACAATGAAGCTCCCCTGATCGGTAGCTTTAGAATGATTGGTATCTTCGATTTCGTCCTCTTCCTCCGTAGTCCAGTTTCTACTCATGAAATCAGCCCCGACATTCTGTCTTCCCGGAATATATTCCACTTTGAAAGAGTAAACGCTTAAAAGCAAAGCCCAACGCATGATCCTGGCGTTAAATTCCTTGTTTGCGCCAAGAAATGCTAAGGGGGCGTGGTCTGTTTGCACCGTGAAAGATGTCCCATAAAGAAACTCATGATGACGTCTTATCCCGTCAATCAGTGCCAGACATTCTCTTTCAACTACACTGTAGTTATGTTCAGCCTTATTTAATTTTCGACTGCCATAAGCAACTGAGAATAGCATATTCGGGTCACTGTCCTCGGCTTGCAGCAGTGTTGACCCGATGCCCTGACCTGACGCGTCGACCCGCAATACGAAAGGTTTCTTGAGGTCAGGTAACCTCAGAATTGGGTATGCAGACAACTGTCCTTTTAAAGTACTGTATGCGTGTTCGCACTTTTGATCTCATATAACCTTATCAGGACGACCTTTCTTTGTGAGGTCAGTCAGAGGTGCTGTAAGTCCGTTGAAATTCTGGATGTATTTTGATAATATGCACATAGTGATAGGAAAGAACGAGTGTCTTTCTTCGTTCGGGGCCATTTTGCTGCAACTATTTTCTCCACGTTCTTCTTAACAGGCCACTTGCAGCCGTGAGAAATAGTATGCCCCAGGAAGTCTAGCTTTTCAAACCCGATGAGACATTTGCTAGGTCTGGCTGTGAGACCAGTTTCCTGTAGTCTCCTGAGGAGCATAGCAACCGTAGCAATATGTTCGTCATAGGTTTCCGATGCAATTAAGATGTCACCCATGAAATTATGGATATGGGGACTAAGCAAAGGTTCTAAAAGCTTCCTCATCATCCTGGTGAAAACGCCTGGTGCGTTATGCAATCCGAACGGCATCACATTAAATGTGTAATGTCCTTCACTAGTGCTGAAAGCTAACAAAGGTTTAACTTCCTCCTTGACTGGTATTTGATAATAACCTTTACTCAGGTCAATCTTGGAGAAAATTCTTGCTTTGCTAAGCTTGGTGAACAATTCAGAAACAGTCTGGAGAGGTTCGGGCTGGAATTCCGTTACAGCGTTAAGCAACCGGTAATCTATACACAGCCGAACTTCCTTATTGGGCTTCTGCAACAGCACTACACTCGAACTGTAAGGAGATGTCGACTCACTGATAATTCCTGCCTGGCGCAGCTTGTCTATTTCTCCGCGAACTGCATCAGCTTTTGCGTACGGAATGGGGTAAACTCTGGTTCGAACAGGGATCTCGTTTGTTAATTTCATATCATATTCGATGAGATTTGTTCGACCAGGTACATCCGTTAAGACTGCACTGTACTGTTTTAGTAGCGCCCTGGTTTCTGTTTGTTGTTCTTCTGAGAGATTGTCGCCGAACTTGACATCTTTAAAGGATTCAGTTGGTTGCAATGGGTACTCCATGCAACTATCATTATCTTCCTCGTCTTCCGTAGCTATGGCGACAGCTAGGAGATGCTCGGAGGATGGCACTGGTCTTTCCAAATATTTCTTAAGGAGATTTATGTGAAAGACCTTCTCCTTTCCTTTAATGGAGATCTTGTAATTGGTGCTCGAGATCTTTTTAAGGACGGTAAACTGCCCTTGCCATCCGATGCGAAGTTTATTGCTTCCGGTTGGAAGTAACAACAAGACTTTCTCCCCTGTTGAAGTTCTCTCTCTTTTGCAGCTTTGTTGTATCCTTTAGCATGTTTAGCGCGGGCTTTCTTAAGCTTGGTTGTAGCTAGATCCCATTCTAGATTTAGCCTTTCCTTGAGCTCAGATACATATTTGCTTGCATGAGACGACTGTCTCGTCAGCCTTTTGGTCTGTCAGGGACCGAAGTAAGGCTTCTAGTGGCCCCTTTATAGGTCTGCCAAATAAAAGTGTGGCAGGCGGGAATCCCGTAGACGCTTGGGGAACCTCTCTGTAGGCGAATAAGGCAGCAGATATATATATGTCCCAGTCTTCCGGTTTCTCCTGACCCAGCTTACGTAACATCATGGTGAGGCTGCAGTTAAAACGTTCCATGAGCCCATTTCCGGCCGGATGGTAGGGACTTGTGTGGATATGTTTGGCCCTCAAGATCTTAAAGATCTCCTCCATTAACAGGCTACGGAATTGGGATCCATTATCCGTCAAAACTTGTTGAGGGAATCCCAGCCGTGTAAAAATTTGCACGAGGGCTTCTGCGACATGCTTAGAATCCGTGCATGTTAGCGGTATAGCTTCGGCCCACATTGTGCAAATGTCGACTAAAGTCAGGATGAGCCTGTTCCTTCTTTTGATCCTTTCCAGGGGTCCAATGATGTCGACAGCAACCCGTTAAAATGGAGTCCCTACTATTGGCATTTGCCCCATAGGTACTGTGGGTATCAAGTGGTTGGGTGCTACACGTTGGCACTGGGCGCAGGATTTTACGTACCTGATAATCTCAGAGTTCATTCCCGGCCACCAATAGTGGGTTTTTTGCTTAATACTGGCGTTTTGTCCCATATGTCCGCTAAAGGGAAGAGAGTGCCCCATTTCTAAGATCTGGCTTCTGTACTGCGTCGGTACTAGGAGCTGGTTATTCCCTGTATCAGGGTCGCTCGTTCTACGATACAATACGCCATCCTTCGAAAAGATGTCTCTGTGGTGTCTGGGGTCCTTAGCCATGGGCAGTTTTATAAAGCAGGGATCCAGAGTAGGGTCCTTTTGTTGCGCCTCCTTCAGTTCATTTGGCAACAAATTTGGCGCAGGCTCCCTCTCCTTCTTAGTTTGCCCTCTTGTGGTTACCGCTGCCACAATCGGCTCTGTTGGTCTCGTAACAAACACATATATACATCCCAGGATAACTGGGTAGATAGGATTATCCATTATGGCCGCTTTAATAACACCTCTGATAAAATCAGAGTGTATTTCTACCAGTGCGATAGGAAGCGTCCTGGGTGAATCACTCTTAAAAACTCTACATAGTTTGACGGTTTTCTCTGTCTCCTGACCGGGTTTGACTAGGTGCCTGGCGACAATACAATCAAAACTTAATCCAGTGTCAAAAAGACAAGTAGTTGAGGTACCGTTCAAAATTACAGTTCCTCGCGTTGAGGGTCTGTCTCCCTCAGGTTGAGAATCACTGACATTGACTCTTCCTTGCGAGGCTGTATGCAAGCATCCGATGCGGTTTGGCCCTGTGTGCTTGCCCTGATCCGAGGTCCCTGCTGTAGGGGTCTTCCCTTTTCCTTGACTTGGTGGCCGCGCTGCCACGTGGGCTTGGTGGGTTGATCAGAATTGTTGTTTGGGGGATATCGGGTTTTGTAGAATTTCGATTTTTCTTGGGGAGGTCTCTGGGTATTATTTTCTCGTTGGTTATAGTGCTGAGAGGAATTGGAAGAATACAATGACTGCTCTAGATTTTGTTTTCGAGATGGCTCATCTGTGGGTTTACGTTTAGTGCTGCGAAGTTCGGCCATTGCGTTTGTATAGCGTTCTGCCTTATTGAGGATGTCCTCAAGCCTGACTGCGCCCTGTTCAGCCAAAAATCTACGGGTTTCGTTTGACAAAGTTGACTTTATCTGTTCCACAAGAACAAGTTCAGGAAGTCCCTCATATGTAAGAGGTAATTCAGATAATTCAAGGCACTTTGTCATATAGCCCGTGAGACGTGAAGAGAACTGGGGAAATGTTTCCGTGCTCTCTTTTCGGCTGTTTCTGAACATTTGCAGACATTTTCGGGCGGTCATCTCAAACCGCTCTAGCAAGGCCCTCTTTAGCATGTCGTAATCATGTTGGTTGGTTCCCAGCTTTGTATACACGTCATAAGCATTACCTTTCAACGCAGTTGAGAGTTTAAGACTCCAACGGGAACTCTATAATCCATACAGATTTGCTAGCCTCTCGAATGTTTCTAGGAAGGTGTCAATTTTCTCATTTGGGCTGGGAAAAGACTCTAAAGTAAAAGACATCGCAGTTAATTGGGCAGATTGAGTGCTGGAGAGATCCGTTGACTGAGACTGGGGCGAAGACGGCTCTCCGTTATTTGAAGTAGAAGCACCCCGACTCTCTAAAGCCTTAAGCGCCAGTTCGTGCTGTTTCTCCCTCTCTCTCTCTTTCCCTGCAAGCTTCCATCTCTGCCTCAATTCTCTTGTGTTCCAGTTGACGTTCTTCCGCTTTTTTTCTTCCTAGCTTCTTCTCTCTCTTGCTCCGCGTCATACCTTTCAAGTTCCGTGTTTACAAACGCGTTCGCGGCATCTCCCTCTAGTCCTGACTCCCTCGCCTCCTGTCTCAACATGGACCTCAACTGAACTCTTTGTGCCATGTGTGGTAAAGTGGGATATTATAAATATTTATAGGGGACTTAGTGTACTGACTGAGATCAGCTGTGAAGGTATCTGTATCTAATAAGGGTAGTGTATTACAGATGACCTTACTTGCTACCACATATTTATACCTCAGTCAGAATTATTCTGGAATATTGTGATGACTACGTTGAATGTCTAGGGTATGTATATGATGAAGTGTAAGTCACAACAACAACAGACAGATAAACAATTTAATTTATTCCACCACACGTGACAACACTGTGACACTCACACACATTTAACATTCTATAAGACTACTCTTAAATGAGGCACTGGTAAATTTTCAAATATAAATATGTATTAATTACTGTCACTAATATATATGTGTCCTGATTCAAATACAAAGTGAACCAGGAATCACAATCAATTTTAATTACAAGGGGTTACATAATGTTGAGCTCCGCTGGCCACATAGGCTTATCTTTCGTGATGGCGGCAGGAAAAGACTCCTCTGCTCGATTGCTCCCCTGTGTTCTGGAGACACCTCACAGTTTGCTATATGGACCAAGGAGTATGCTGTCCGCCTCTGGATTCAGCAAAGTTCTGACCAGGTGCTGCTCAATAACTTTAGGACCACGGTCCCTGAAACAAGAAGGTTGTACCTCCTATTTCAGAACCAATTTATACTCTATTTCTACACTGAGCACAATACATAACAAACACTGAGTTCAGAGCGGTAGGCCAACTGCTATCTTCATCTGAAACAATTTTCACCAGTATATTCCTCCCTAATGGTTACCACGCCTCTGCAATTCCAGCATTATTTCTTTCTAGTCAATAATATAGGTGTCAGTGTACTGTTTGGCAATTCCATGTAGTTTTACTTTCCTCCGACACCTTCTGTTCAGGCTGGAGCACTATATAGGCTTTTCCTCATGTTCGCTACTGAACCACACATATATACAGACATAAATTATCAATTTACATTCAATTTTCATTAAAAAGATATCAAATATTTCAAGCTTACCACAATTCATGGAAATAATACAGAATTACGTTGACTGGCACTGAATATAACACAATTTCGATCTGCCGATGTCCCAGGCTTTTATTTAGAAAAATATGCACTGGCGCTCAACGCACTGGTTCTGTAGTAAGTTTATTTGAACATGTGGTGGTGACCTGACGCCTCTGATTGACTATATTCGCGGGTCTAACCAATCGTGCCATGTTTACCCAATCGTTTGAAAAAAAGTACTCCTACTCCCGTTTCCCCTGACAACAAAAGATAGTATTTATAGCTCGACTAATCGTGTTTAGCCTTACATTTCTTGCGCTCCAATCAAATCGGATTTAACATGGAGACCCATTTCCCGTACAATGGTGGGGTGAAAATCTGCCACTGAGCGATTCTGATTTGGGTGTTGTCTCTGGTACATCCCCTTTTCTTTTGCTTAACGTTTAACATATTCTTTGTCAGCAAGTCTAAGGAACCCAAATATACAAATTTAAAGGAGCGAAGTGGCTGCGTTCAAAATATGCACTTTCTTCTACCTCCTGTTTACTTCGAATACGATGTGGTGTCTGGGTACTGTAATGTTTTCAAACGTAAACCAGTATAATGTCATATTTCCTAATAAGAATTTTCAGGTTTTTAAAAACTAACTCTCGTATCTTCTTCTTCTTCTTCTTCCATCCTTAGCCACCAACCGGCAAAGCAGTATGTGGCCAGTACGCCTAGTGGCGTCTTAGGGCAACAACAAATTGATCAATCTATCGCTGTTTCCACCACGCCTAGTGGCGTCTTTGTGGAACAGAAACAGACCAAACAATCTATCGTTGTTTCCGTAATCAGATTGGTTGGCAAGCAGGTGATCAGCCCACTGTGCTAACTCTCGTATGGGTAGTGTTTTTTATCACTGTCGATTTGAAAAAAGCTAGTGCATGTGGCCTTACACGCGTGATGGTAGTAATTGTGTATCGCGCGACTGTGGTAGTATTGCCTGCGTTCCGGCTTTCAGCCCCTCCCTTTCTTTCTATCTTTAGTCCATCTGTCTTTCGTTTATGGTAACGTAGTGTATAAAATGACATGAATGGAATTTTAAATTTAGGTCAACTGCGTATCTCAAGGTTTTTCTTAGAAAGGCAGTACACGTTTTATCGTAGAAAGCGGGTATTGAAGCAGTAGGATTTTACTATCAACGTGAAACGTTACAATTTGCAGACGAAGTAGAAAACAAGGGGGATTTCGAGTACAGTCATTGTGACAGCACTGTTCTTTACCATTCTTCTTTCCTTTTATTGAAGTTATTTGTTAGGCTTTACATTTACGTTTTAATTTATATATGTGGATTAGAATATTTCACGACACCATGTCAAAGAACTGGATGCTTCTACTACTAGAGAATAGTAAGAAGAAACAGTAAGAGAAAAAAACTCAAAGCCGCTACGAGAAAAACACTGGAGTACGAATTACTTGTGATACCTCCTACCTTGTAATGTGCTAACTTATCGCTGCTATTATCTGTCAATTAAGACTCTTAATGCAGGCAACTATGACACGTTAAATGGTAAGTCAAACACTAGAAAAAAAATCTACTTTTACTAACAGTAGAGAAAAAATTATATTAAAATAATTTAAAGGAAAAAAAATTTTCCCCAACATTTTAATTCTCCGCCAACAAAACTCCGCCCTCTGAAGTCAGTTATGAGAAGAGACGTTATTAACTTGATTTAAAAATCAGAATAAGGCGTCTTTAGCTTAGCTCAACTCTTGTAACTTCAAAAAACCTTTGTGACTGTAAACCAAACACGCGATCCCAGCAATCTTATAAAAAAATTTTCAATTATTTTCTGCCAGAGAATTAAAAAAATAACAAACATTTTTGTTTATCTGTAATTCTCTGCTGCTGTGGACAGAAACAAATCCTGTAAATATTGTTGTGTGGTCGACCCAATTACTAAAAGGCGTTGTCTAGGGGGTGTAATTATTTTTATTATACCCTAACTTCACAAAAGACAACTCACTCACACTCTATCTAGTTAGACCCCGACTAAAGATCAGACTAGACTGGGCTACCAGTTAAGTGCTACTAATTCTAGATCAGACTCAAAAATCCCGGACAGCGTCACATTTTATTGTCGTAAATTTATTTAAGACTGTTACGTGCAGTCTTTGATATCTTACAATATTATACATAGGTAATTTTTTTGTGCTTAAGGGAAAGTCATTATTGAGTTACTTCCCTTGAAAGTTGTGCCATCTCTTCGATCAAACTCCGCGGATAAATCCATTTTACTGCGATTTATTCGTTGTTTGGGTAATAATAGATTGTTCTTGCTTCAGAATATCTATGGCCTGAATTTATGTGTATTGTTTGTCTGAGTAGGACGAGTCTGTCTTATATCTGTATATCTTTACATATCTAAGTCGAACTATATGTTCTGTTGTCTCTAGAGAGGTCAAAGGCTATTCGGCGGATGTGTCGCTAGAGTGTGGTGTGATTTGGCTTCGTCCTGATAGGGACTGTGTGTTTCCTATGTCGGCCTGTCGCCGGGAAAAAGTGATCTCAGTATTTGTGGGGAAAGTGATAGTCGTCTAGACCTATCGTGTATGCTTTACCCCAGTGTTTATTCATATTGCCAAGGAATGGCAGTTCCATATTTCCTCTACCAAGGTAATCAAAGACACTCTTATGAACTCTCGATCGAAGCCACCATTTTCGATAGTTACGATTTGAATGTCTAAGAGAATATATTTGACTCGATGAAAACGACTTCGATTCCTAGCAGCACTATATTCTGTAGAATGCAGTCAATTGTTCATGATCAAATCTACAGAGCAATGCAATGTTTTATGAATGACTAACTTTAGGACAGATTCATTATCTGCATCCAAACGTGAGTGACAGTTCACGAGTGAAGCCATCTTGGAACCAAAACATGTAGCGACTTTCAAGAAGAGAAAGGGGATGCCCGTATTATCGCTTGTTTAGTCCAGAGATCACTGCTACACATGAGAGCCCGTTATTAGCGGTTCAATATTATTATATGAAAAAAATATGTGCTGAACATTATGTGGGAGAATCGTCGCTAAACGAGATTAGGTTTAGAAGCCATCTGAAATATTGTTTATAAGCTGACGTGCTCAGTCAGTGAAGTCAGATGATTTATATGTATGGGCGATGCTGAGGGCTTGGCTACTGACAGTCCATTATAATATTAATCTACATGAGTGCCCATGTAACATAACATTGCAGAACCATTTATCCACTGTACTATGATGTATTATGCCAACCTGTGATTTGTCACTATCTGTGCTGTCGAGTGTGTACGTCCAATTAAACTTTAGAAAAGGTACACAGTCGTTGGTGTCGATGACTTCCAGTCATACATGAGTGTGAGAAAAGAACATTTGTCAACAACACGAACCCTTATCATCATTCGCACATTGTACACTCAATCCATGTCTACACACCACTGCGTAGGTCAAGTTGACATTCCATACACTACAGTGGAGCAAACAACACCATAGAGATCTTATCAACTGATGATGATGATGATGTCTGCTTCCATCCACTTATATCTATCTTTTGGTGGATATCATTAACGGGAATAAAAATCCAACATTATCAACCTTATCAGTGAGAGTCCTTAGAAATAGTGGTCCCGTTTAGAGTGAAGAATGATGGTGACGGCTCTATGATAGCAAGGGGTAGAAAGTAAATAGTTGATTCACAGAGTGCTGGGGAGAGAAAGGACAGACTCTTTTACGACAATTTTTTTCTCTCAATCTACTCCTTAAACTCTCCTGGCTAAACAAGTATTTGCCAGATTCCAAACACACATGCGCTCACACCAATTTGGTGCTTCAAACACACGGACGGTACGTGAATACAAACAATGGTTAACAAATATGGGTAATTTGGGCTTGGGACTTCCAACATAATACTACAGTTTTATGATTGTAGCAAAGTTGATTTTGCTGGGGAGGTTATGATGGTATCCTAAAAGAATGAAAGGTGTCTGCTTTAACCGTGTGAGGTCAAGCACAAGTAGGTCTCTGACTCTATAAATGATGATGATGAGTTTTGTGCAGGGAACCTACAGCTACCTCCCTAGGTCTCACACGGTCACTATACTGGCTCTAGTGTATGGTGTATGGTGTACCTAGTGTCTAGGAGAGAAATGAAATAATGGTACACAATAATCAAACACTTAAAGTTTCTATAAAAAAAGAGAATAAAACTAGCAGTTAAGTTTTTCTTTGAACAAATATTTTTTACAATTTATTTTGCCTGTCCATTCATAGCTTGAGGACAGGTCTTTGAAAATAAGGACAAGATAGTTTACAGAAAAGAGTAATTAAACTTTTTGGGACAATCTGCCCAATAACTAAAATGTTAATATGTATTTATATGTATCTTTCCTGTAGGAAATATTAAAAGAGTTTACTTTATTCATCTAATGGGAGAGTCACTGTATATGAGGGCTGTGGTGTCATCCTACCCCCAATAAACGTCCTGTGTATTGTTTTGAAACACAAGAAACTGTCAGAGATGCCCCATATGTCTAACTCATCACCTGGGAGTCCTTGTTGAAAGATATTTCAATGTGTAGTTGCAGAAAGTTCAATTTCACCACTCGCCAAAGCTCCTACTGTTTATTCGACAGCATATAAGTCTGGTTGGAGATTTGTTGGCGTTTATTTGTACTCAGCCGGTTTCCTGTCACCAGCCGGCAACAGGAACATAGATCCTCTGCAACAAAAGGACACCCTGGCCTTTTACATCTGGTCACTTATTCTAACACTTCATTTCCTACGTGGGTATGGGGTCAGCCTCGCGTGCCTTACAAATGCACTCGCCCCGAATTGTACAGGACTCCCACCTGATGTGACCACACCTCAGGTCCTTATAGTAGATACGCCACTGTACGTTCACATACTTTTCCTCAATACAATAATGTGGAGTAACCACATTTCCTTTGATATGCTCTTTTCTTCTTTTCTCTTTAAAATATAATTGCTTCAGGCATGTTAAACAGTGTTCATTGAACACAGAGGCTTACTAATTTATTCTAATACAATGATATGACAACATAATCATAACATTATACATCAGTTGGATACTGTTTAATTTGAGGACTCAACAATGTCTGCTCCTGGCATGTCCTTCACTTTTGTCCCAATAGCAGTATCTAACTTTGTAGTTGGACCAAACATATTAAATTTCATAAAATATCCTTACCACAATCAAGAAATATATAAACAAATGACGCTGACTTTGTGAAGAAATGGCCTCAGCTTCCTCCGAACTGCACAGACTGTGAATTTATTCTTTATTTAAGTTTAAAATTAACACAGCTGTTTCTCAGCGTATCTGAATAAAATTTGTATTTCAACTGGCAATGAATAGTCAAAGCCTTTTGCTAATATTTACTAACACTGACCAATCGAAACGTTCTACTACTTGAATTCAAAAGCAGTTTGAATGAAAAACCAAAATAATTTCGAATAATTGCTGCGTCTGGTGGTCGATTGGCCAGTCTGCTTTAGTCATGCCCAATACAAAAAGATATTACGTTTAGGATTACATTTTCCTTCTGCTCCCCTTTCCCATTCATACTTTGTTTACCTAAGCGAATTTGAATGTACCTCCCTGCCTTTCCCAAGCTCACGTCCCCCTAACGTTACAAAAAAACATAAGCAGGGACGCCAGTCTGTCTGGTCGAGCGTTCGTAGATATTAGTATTTCTTCAATAACTTCTCTAATACTGGGACTATCATATTATTGAAAGTACATTCTTACTCAGCTAACTTTACGTCATACTACCATATAATTTTTATGGGGAACTTCATAATAGTTTTAGATTTTCAATTTTGTCACCGGTCATCGTCAATTAAGTATTTTACATAAGTCCGCCATCTTTCCTCTCCTTCATCTCGCCAGCATGTATTTTTCAAATAACGAACTTGTTTTAGTTACGTCAGAATGCTACGAGGATGAAAATAAAATTGTCTGCGTGGTTTTTGCATTGGCTGGCTTTTTCGCAGTGTGTGTGTGTATATGCGTTGCAGACTGTGTCAGCGAAGCGGGGTGTAGACGGGGAGGGTTAAGAATTTGCGTTAATAATTAGTATTGTATCGGGTAATCCTACCAAACAATGTAAGGATTTCTACTAAATTTTGCGTTAATGTTGACAGAAAGCGTTAATTCAGATAGTTATTTTGCGGCACGCTTCCGCAAATCGTTAATTATAAGGCTAGACTACAAAGTGTATGCAGCAGATCGGGCAAATGTTAAATATTAGTAGTGTTTCTCGAAAACGAAACTAAAAGCGTGTCAGACTTTTTGCCGTGAAATCCTTCTATTGGCTTTAGCACTGCACAAAAAGGCAGCGTGGCTGGCGTGTGAGATCATCACCATCAGACACAATAGGGCTAATGTATTTATTATCATTTTATGCCTAGATCTTACTGAATTGAGCGTTTATTCTCGCAGATTTTACTACAATGATGTTTATTTATCATTTAAATCACAATCACAACATCTATCCAATTACAGGCAAAAATCATAGTACAGAAAATACAAATACCAAGGTGGAAAGGGGGGGGGGGTGAGTAGGAGTAATCCAATATGTCCTTCCCGCTTGAAATAGACACAGACCAAAAAAAAAACCCAGTCCAAAAGACAGGGGGGTTTATCAGAGATAGATAATTTAACCCAACAGTAAAGTTATTACTCTGATAAGAGGTGTTACAATATTATATATGTGGGGTAGGAAACAGGTCCCATTAGTTTCTAAAAAAAAACAATGTTTTCCCTTGACTAAGCAGAGTTAAGGGAGGGGAAATAACCAAAGTTAAGAGATCCCACTTGAAGAGAACAAATACAATGAATACGGTAAAAGAAAATATTACTAGGTAGGACCAATTATAATGTTTACAAATAACTCTCATTCATTCATGCACGCTCGTGATGGCCAACACTCAGTTTCTCACACACACTTACCGACCGTGAATTCTGGCACTCCATAGAAATATTACAACAGCAATTAAACACTCGACAAAATAGAAATGTCTTTTTTTCTTCGAAATCCAGCCCCAGATTAGCGGGTTTGGCTTGTAGCAAATAGTCTCGTAATCGCTAGACGATGAAGCACTTGTGTTTCTGTTGGTTTTAAATAAAGTTTCTAAGGGATGGCACAGTCACAGATATGGGGGTGAGATCGGTGTGGTCTCATGTATTTTCACTTCTGGTGGTAGGAAAACTTCTCTAGCGTGATGACAAAAAAACTGTCAGTGTTCTTAAGTGATATTTCTTCTCCACAGTAGAACAGTAATTATATATTGGTTCCTGACAATGTTCTTCTCCAGTTAATCTTAATTTTATTGATGACGTGTTAAATTGTTCTTGGATGTGCTTTCCTTCTGGTAAATTCAGTTAGCTGGACCCCACACAGGATCGCCACAAGATTAAAATTTAAACTGTTCATCAAAATATCTGGAGGGTTTTAAGAACCGAGCCTGGAGGACTCTATATAATGTTTTTATGAAATCTCTGCAGGTAGAACCGAGTCTGGAGGACTCTATATAATTTATTGCTGGGACACAAAAGGTTGTATGATCATTCTATAGGAAAAGATAGAAAAACATGACAACATAATTTCCAATATTAATCATATTCTAGCACGTGATAAATTTACAGTTAAAACTATTTTATACACTCGCGTCTTTGATTATATAAATTCAAGAAAAAACTCCCCGCGAGTCTAATAGTTAAAAACACACATCTATATATACAGAACTAAACTGTATTAAATAGTTAAACATCCCTTAACGGCTTCACAATTACTTTAAGCATCTATTGTATTGGGAAATAACTTATAGATATATCATTTAGTTTGCAACTGGAACCTTGAAATGGGTTTATTTAATAAGTTTAAATTAACACATAATCCAGTGAAATAAAATGAAAGCACTAGACCACTGGTCATTTTATCGAATATATTATACAGTGCACAGAAAAATAATACACTCCAATACAGCCGACAAATTCAGATGAGGTCTAGCAGGATTCAACTATACGCTAGTGTTTCTTTAAATCACTGGCAAACGAATGATAAATGCATTTTTCAGAGGTCTTTATTTATATTAAATGGAATGAAAGATCGGGGGACATGTGAAAATTTCACCCCTTTTAAGAACTCGGGGAAAATTCGAGATTCTGGCCGCCAGACTAAAGAGAGATGCCGCCCCTGGTTTCCGTATCTCCGTTCGCTGCATCCGCTTCGTCTTTCTCGTTCGTGTCCGTCTTGCGAGCGGTTCTGTGGTTAACACAGAGATGTGAAATCCCGGCGAGACGCTGCTTCATCTGTTCTGAGATCCCTCAGTGCCTTAGATTTAATGCCGCTACTTTCGTTTCATTCTGGAAACGCCTTTAAGGCACGTACGAAAGAAAGGTGTAGCGAAATGCTTTCCTATAATCGCTCTAGAACTTGGCAGAGGCGTGGCTTAACCTCTCCAAAGACAAGCGATGTCCTGGATCCTCGCGTGATAAACTGTCTACATATTTAATTAGCAGACGTGGTGAAGAGTCCACTCTGCTCTGCTGCATACTAATGAGTCCAGGTGGTGTTCCCCGTTTCCATCGTGCATGTTAATGAGCCCACGTGGAAGTGTTCCATTTTTGACGAAAAATTCCATCCATATTCGAGGGTGCTACCATATCATCTAACAATTCAGTGTCAGCTGCGATTCATCGTCACACTGCACTACCTCTGGCTCTCCAGTCGTGATCTCTCAGCTCGTCTTGGGGTAGGACTCTCTAGCGGCTGCAGGGTATACCAGCCTGGTTCAGGTGTTAGATCTTGTACGTCCTCGCCAAGGCCTGTCTCATCTCAGGTATGCCTAACGTCGTATCTACTTGACCTGAAGATGGAAAATTATCTTTGTCTTCACATCGTTTCAGTTCGTTGCCAGTGACTCTAAAGCTCGGATTCTCTCCGTCTGTCCGTTGGATGACATATGGACCTCCTGTCATTGTGGGAGCACGAACAACAATGTACTCCTCTTCTGACCACATGTCACGAATTTTGGATCTCTCAGTGTAGTGCGTTTTTTCTTCTTCACTAATTCTCCCGCCTGTAGGGGAATAGAACACGGCAACCTGTCACATCTATCTTTCCTGACTGTAGCCAACCTCTGCAACTGTGCCTCTGCTCTTACGTGCGCCGCTCGTAGCCTGGAAACGTGTCCTTCAACGTGTTTTAGATGAGTCTCCTCCTCTAAATGTCGACCACTTTTCTTGGCGCCCTTAGGGTGACAGTTGTCTCGGCCATCTCTTGGCTTGCACCATGATGGCAACCTTGAGGCGTCGGTACGCCTAGAGAGAGCGCTCTTTGAGGGACAAAGCGATATCAAATGGCCTGGGGACTTACACTGAAAACATCGCTTCGGAAGCGGGCCCTGATCACACTTGGCTGCCATGTGGTCGGAAAAGTCTCCACAATTGTAGCATCTTATTTTCCTAGGCTTCCTCTGTGCCCTGGGTCGCCTCCTGCTACCCTTACATTCCTGGCTGCCTTTGACTTTCTTTCCTGCTTTCATTACATCACACCCCTGTCGGACACTACCCATCTTTATCTCTGAGTCATTCTGCTCCCCTTCTGTGACCTGACTCCCAGCCCCAGAGGGGTCTTGTTTGGTGCCTGTGGGCATCGATTCTGTACGTGGCCTAGTCCTCTGCATCTAAAACAGCGAACTGTCTTGGTACGTCTCCCCTGCTCCTGAGACATCGCATCAATTTTAGCCTCTAACTGAGCCACCTGTGCTCTCAGCCGCTCCACTTCTGCGTTTAATGCATGTGTATCTGGTACCGTCTCTGTATTTACTACTTCGACACTGGCAACACCTGCCCCAGAAGCGTGTTCAGTCTCTAAAAACAGTAGGGCATAGTCCCTCACCGACGTGAACGATGCTGTAGACTCTTTGATGATCATTTCCTTTGCAAACTTTCTTAGTAGATCATCTCTCAGACAAGCAGCAAACTGGTCACGAAGAAAGGATGGCGCCAAGGGAGTGACATTATTTTGTTTTTGTGCTCTTACAACACTTTCAAACACCTCGTGGATGCGATGGGAGAATTCCCAAAGAGACTCCCTTGCCCCTTGCCGGGTAGAGTAAAAATGGCCATTAGCTCTGGGATGCTTCGACGCTCCAAATACATCCTAAGAATGGAATGTAGCATCGCTTCTGGGTCATCATCCTTAGTCTGAATCCTCAACTCCCTGCGGACAGTCGGTGTGACACTGTCTCAAATAACATCTGCCTGGTCCTCTTTGCTCATCATCCCTACTCTCAAGGCGACTCTCACCTCTCTGACATATTCTTCGGCCGTAGGACCCGTGCGCTCCCCAAAGCATCGCACTTTCTTGTGAGTAGGTACCATGATGTACCGTACTCGTTCTGGTTGACGATCCAGCCCCACTACAGGGTCATCCACCGAAGCCACATCTTCGTTATCCAATCTACTAGCAGCACGTGTGCTGCGTGTCGCCATCTTGTCGCTAGTAGAGTTGACTAGATATAATGACAAGCTGGATTATCCTGTTCCCTGCCTTGCACTGAACTGGGTGTTCTACTGTTTCGGCTGTTGTTACTCTGATACACTTCCGAGCAAATGAGATGTTGGATTTCTTCCGTAGCAGACTTTATCCGGAACATGTTCTCACCTCTGCTCTCCAACGTGTGCTCCCCATCTCTCGTCAGGAGGCCCTCATACCTCACTATAAATCCACTTCAGATAGAATCAAATTAATCTTGACCCATCACCCTCACAGTACTGCTGTCAAACAGATCCTTTTCCGCCACCTCCCTATCCTCCAAGCAGAGCCTGCGACCCAAGAAGTATTCGGTGAAGCACATTTGGTGGCATATAGACGCGACAAGAACTTGAAGGATCTTCTTGTTCACAGCCGTCTCCCAAAGGAGAATGCCACTCACTTTGGCACACTACCCTGTGGTCAGACACGATGCAACACGTGCAAGTATGTCATCTCAACCCAGAAGGTGTCCTTTCCTAAGGCTACGTACACCATCACTAGTAGCTTCACGTGTGAATTGCGTAATGTCATTTATACGATCATATGTAAACGTTGCTGCAAAACCTATATTGGCCAAACAGGCAAACGACTTGGGGACAGATTCAGCCAGCACTTAAATGACATCTCTCAGCAAAAGTCAACACCAGTTGCCACACACTTCAATAGTCCTGACCACCATGGTCCCATCGACATCCAGGTCACTGCGATCCGATCCTGCTCCTCTGACACTGCCAGCCGAGAACAGCTTGAGAACCGTCTTAACCACCGCATGGGGTATCTAAAACCAGCCGGTCTCAACACTTTCCACACCTTTGTCTGAGGTCACCCTTTCCTCTCTTGCTCTATTTTGACTCTTTCCACTCTTATCCTATTCTTCATTTATCTCCTACTTATTCTATCCTATTCTATTTCCAGTCCCCACTTTTATTACGTTTGGGTAGTTTTTTGTTCAGTTTCGTTTTTTAGTTTTTAGTTTCTTAGTATGTATTGTGTACATCTGGGGGCAGAAGTCACTTCCTTTTCAGCCATGCTTCGCCTTCAGGGAAGTACATAGGTTTTATTTTTTATATTTCTTTAAGTTCTTATGTCTCCTATCTAGCCTTCGCTTTCTTTCTTTTCCTGACGAAGGCCTTGTGGCCGTAACGTAGACTACTTTCTTTGTCTTTTGTCCTCGTAAGACGAATCACCTTTTTTCGAATTTTTTTCAAATCCATCCATTTTACCCTGATTACCGAAGAGTTGCTTCACTGCGTGCTGTATGTCAATCCTGCCAACGACGCCCCTTGTGACAAGGGCTAGGTGTGGTTGAGGCGAACTTATGTCGATGTGGCTACCTCACACCCAAGACCCATGCACTAAGAAAATTTTATTAAGGATCGTTTGACAAAGGTTGCAATTATTGGTTGCTTGCAACCCTCTCAGCAGCAGACTTAGCAATTCAAGCAACACAAAGCCTTATACAGATCAACATTTAATACTACCGAACACCCAGACAGTGTTCGTAGACTTTAAGTCCTAGGCATGTTCTTGCTTGAACTAGACTTTAGATATTAATAGCTTGTTCTCTCTATGTGACAGGCGATAAGAATGATACAGAATTTCAACTGACGCGATAGCCTGGACGCTTCTCTTCTCTGATTGGCTGTTACTCCATCAGCGGCATTACTAATGTTCTATTTTTAGATGTAACCTAAAATGACCGCCACATGTTATGTTGTGGTAGAAGGTACAGAACAATCAACAAAATCGCGATGGACAACAGACGAGATGACGATGGCGCTGTCACAGATGTAAGAGATTGGAGAAAACTGTCAAAAGAGAGAACCTTGTGGACAGCAAAATGCACGGAAAAGTGACCGCCCAAAGCTGGATATTCAACAAATATCTTAGGATAGGGGGTCTGTGACATACTTTTCGCGCTCTATTTTCATTTCCGGCAGTATGGAACAACATTTGTTGTGCGTACTGAATTGGGTGCATTATTCTTTGGTTAGCATACCGCTTTCCCTATTATCATTGTTCACGTTTCACGCTTCGAAGCATGGCCGGGTCAGACAAGCGTATCGTCCAGTTCTGAGATATTAATTGAGTCCCAATAACGTGATAATACCACATTAACTCCAGGTAAATGCGAGCATGAAGTGTTTGCTAAGATTGCATAATTACTTCCGACTCGACAGGAAAAATATAAGAGGCTGTAACGTAAACATCGACAACATTTGTTGGATGTAGCAACTCCATATACTGAGGATGACTGTTTGAAATTGTCAAAAGCCTGAGTCATACAGAATACTACACGAGGAAACGTTTTCATAATATGAACTGAATGTATTAGCTGACATTTGAGGCGCCAATAAACAACCACGTGCTTGGAAGATTTGTCAGAGCGCCATGCAGAAAGCGTGGTCGAGAGCTGCGATATAACCTAAAATATATAGCATACGACACTGCGTTCCAGAAATCGTCACAAGTAGACACCTAGGACCTTACCACAGGAAAGAAAAGAGTCAGGATTCTGAACTTGTAAGAGCGGAAGAACGTGTTAGAGCATCTTTTCTCCACTGGAAAAGAAAACTCGCCAATATTAATACGAAACCGGACTCTTCCAGAAACTACTCACAAGTCACAGAGGAATTCTAGAATTAAAAAAAAATATCCAGACGTGTGTTCGAGGCATCTGTGTTAAGTTGCCAAGACTATTTATCTGACCAAGACGTCTAAGATTTGCCTAGTTACTAGGTTGGTGGTACGGACTGGGGAGACCATTTGAAGTTCTACCCACGTTACCAGCTGTACTAGTCTGTGGTTCGATGCTTGAGGTCGACACGTGAAACTTGCATCCCACGGGTGGTGAAGATCCCTGCCTTGACCTGAAGCAGTTACCTCCAGAATCCTTTGGAGACGTGCCCTTTCCACAGAGACGAAGTGACGGAACCAGCAGCACCAACATTTCAGCAATTTGGAAGCTAAGCTATAAGTTTAGCAGGCCACCTCAAAAGACCATATTTTCATCTCCCAAACCATGAACCACAATTTCTCATAATTACCATTTCATATTTATTTACAGTTGTTTCAATGTAATTGATCATTAAATTTGTATATGTTGATTTTGACAAATTCATAATTGAATTAATCATTACAGAGAGAAAGGCATATGTATGATCCAGAACCTCCAGTATATATTCATTAATAAATATACATATCTTTATCGGGCTAATAAAAGGAATTTCGCTGAATTAAATCAGCTCGGAGCTTGAATGGGCAAATCATTTACATCCATCTTCACAAAAGGCTGCGGGTCAGATACAAAGATACAAAGACACGTGCAAGGAAAAAGGGATACTCACGTAAAAATCAGTCTCAGGTTAGATATACTAACCGGAGATTCTCGCCTCGAGTAATAGCGAGCATCCGTTTAAAAATAATAATAATAAAAAAAAAAAGTAATAACAAATACAAAGTTAACCTACTAAGACTCATTCAGCACTGTTCTTGACTTCTGAAATATCCATCGAGGTAGATGTTACGGTATATGATATTAACGCCGTCTGCTAAAGGTTACCAGACGTGCAATTATAAAGGTTAAGACATTTAATATATTGCGATAGATGTTTCAATTAATGAACGCTTTATACACGATCGATTATGACGTGTATAGCGTTGTTTAGGACACAGTCGGTAACTAAGAAACGCTACCCTTTTCACATTGACCGTCAAGCTGTTAAGACGCGTTTGACTCTCCTTCCAATGTTGGGCATGGTATTGCCATACAGATATATTTTATGCAAGTACGGACATGGGTCAGTCCATTGCTATTACGAAGATTTGAAATGATTAAAGGTCAGTACGAAAGTAAAAATTAAGGAAGGATGAATTACAGTCCATAGTATTTGATTTTGCCAGACTCATAGACTCACTGTCGGCCGTTGGAAAACCCCAACCGCGCGTGCATACAGCTATGACAATCTGCATACAGTAATTTGATTATTGGACAAGGACTGATAGGATATCTACATATCTATGCCATATATTTTCAAGTTATAATATGTACCTTTGTGATCAACATGCATGAATCGTCTTGACGTGTAATCTGTATTAAATAATTGTGGACTCAATGGAACCGACTTGTCACATCAATCGTATTCCAAGGTTCAATTATTATTCAGAATCTTCCACCCCTGCATTCGAGTAATCTTACATAGAAGGCACGATACACGATCACTCAAGAATATCAAGAAGATAAAACAATGGCCAGAATTTATAATTACTTTATTGACATTACATGGAACATTGTTCAGAGCTAACCAAACCACTACTTGCAACATTTCCACTTGCAACAGTGGTGTCCGGTGTCTGGGGATCGACAAAAAAATTTCTGAATGACTTTCGAATGAAATGTTTACGATCAAGTTACGATCACATGATGTGCTGAATTATGACCTATGACGCAGTACTCAGTCTAATGCCTAACAACGCGACGTCACTGAAATTCGTGTAGGTGAAACTATCGGAGAAAAACTGAAGTCGTTCTTTTAAGCCTAACCAAGGGAAAAATAAGTCATTTGAAGCAGACACAAGAAATGGACTACAGGAGCAGGCAGTCAAGGGCATTAGCCTAGCTGTTGACGACCTATAGCACTGACCGAAGCAACGGGAAAGATAAGTCTAGCTGTTTAAATTGTCGTCATTGCAAAACCGTAATACTGAGTCCATTTCGCTTTGATTAGGCATGTCTATGTATTTTCATGTATATATGTTAAATTTGTTTTCCATCGTATGTATTTGTTGTTAATTCGTGGGCCGGTTGGAGAGGGAACTGAAATCTCTGGGAATGTCGCGAACAGCTGACCACCTAGATTTCAGTCGTTCTTAGGGAACTTAAACGATCGCACTTTTGGAAGCCCATTGAGGTTGCCATTGGACAGTCTGTCCAAATTTGCTACCGTTTGACAATTTGCGTTAGCTGTACTGTCCCGTAGATAATTGGTGTATTTTATTCGTATTCAGTTAATAATTTTATTCAGTTCTGTACCATGTTCGTTACTATTTCGTCCATTCTCCTCTGACTATCATTTATTTTATGATTATTAAATTTTCGTCCGTTATGAGTCCTGTGACGTCATCATTTTTCGCAGTCATTTTTATTTTTTGTGTACTTTGAATATTAAGTTGACCTCGGGTCAGACCATGACCTTTCATTTGGTCTGTGACATTTCCGCTTATTTTATTTAGTTCATAAATTCATTTTTAATTGTGAAAATGTCTTGTTTGCGTCTTGACATTGTTTGTACCCTTTAGTTGCATCATTGCTTGTCTGTCCTCATGATATATATTTATATTACATTAATAATATGCTATTATATGCAATAATACACTTGTAATCTAATTTAATTAATTTTTTCTGAAATTTAAGGGTAATATGGGACATTGCATAATTATGCAGTGATAGTCCAAGAAAGTAGCACTACAATTTATCATAGATGCCTAGGGCATAATAATATAATATATATATTGACAAAATAAACTAATCTTATATCTACCTTTGAGGTAATAGACCCATTGTATATTATTTAATATACTTTTCTAGTACTAAGAGAGTGACTTAGTACATTGAATAATATAATTACTAGGAATTATACCCAACATTATTGGATATTGAGGTTAATTGGGTGATATAATTACATTATATTTAACAGATATCATAACTATTTATGATATAGTATTATTTAGATACAATATTGTTACAAAATATTGTCTATTAGGTGAACTTAAACATTAAGTTCAATACTATTGTGATTACTTATATTGAATATTTCTAAGTTGAGTAAGTATAATAATTACTCTGAAGCTACTATTGACTATTTTAATCAGTAATTATCAATAATTACTACAGATAAAAGTCAAAATGCTTACTATAGACCATTTCGTTAAAATTGGCCGTGATTATGGCTACAAATCTCAAGAACTTCGTCAGTTTGCTGAATCAGAACTCGAAAAATATGAAAGAAAGGAAGAAGAGAAAAAGGCTGCATTAAAGAAAGAGAGGAAGAGGAACAAAAGGCAGCATTAAAGAAAGAGGAAGCAGAACTTGAGATGAAGCAAATTGCCAAGGAAAATAGGTTGAGAGAGATTGCTCAACGTGAAAGAGAAGAGCAAAGAGCAATCTCCAGGCAGGAAGAAGAGAATAAATTGAAACGAGAGGAAATTATTTTACAACAAGAAATGGAATTGGCGCGTATTAAATTGGAGACAGCAAGATTACAAGCACAAAATGCTGATGCAAACCAGAATAATAACGCACAAAATGGATCATCATCCAGCCAGCCTAAACACTTCTACAACTTTAAACTACCCATTTTCAACTTGAACGTCGACGACCTTTCATCGTTCCTGGCACGTTTTGAACAGACTTGCAAAACAAACCATTTGCCTGAAGAGTCATGGGTACTCAAGTTAAATGAATTCTTGGTTGGAGAACCACTGACAGCTTCTCAAAATGCTGACCCATCAATAGCTAATAACTACGGTGCTATTAAGTCCTTGCTTCTACGAAGATTTCACCTGGACGAGGAACACTGTAGGTTGAAATTTAAGGGAATTTTACCTGAATCTCCAAGGGATTTTGCAGGATTCATTGCGAATATACGCAATACATTTAACAGATGGGTTGAACTGGCAGAAGTCAACAAATCATACGACAAATTAGTTGATTTACTACTACGAGATAAGGTATTATCTTCGGTTAGCCAGCCATTTTTTGCATATTTGCAGGAGCGTAAACCAGGTACTATGGATGAGTTAGAAAAAATTTCTTTAAACTACTGTTCGGCACACCCGAATGCAACCATTTCTAACTCCTCATTAAGAGAACCTCTACCTGTGGCGTCTAATATGGCCTACAATCACAATAACAAACAAAGACATCACAGTGTAGACAGAAGCAGGTTCCAAAGAAATCACAATGTTAACTTTCAGAAGGGACATAATAATGATTTCAACAATAAAAATGAGTTCAACAGAGGTAGATCACGAGATAGAAATTATTCACCTCAAACAAACTACCACAATGGTCAACATAACACTCATTATAATCGATCACATACTCCCAATGATAATAGTAACTGGAAGGGTAATAATCATGGCTCGAGACATCGAGATAATAGTTACTATAGAGGACGACGAGATAATTCTAACAATTATACTCGGAATCGATCTCATTCTCGGGGATCATCTCATTACAACCATAATACAGGGGCGGCAGTTACAAATAATACTACCCCTATAGCTCAGGTTCCACTTGACAATAATACAACACAGTCTTCTGCTGCATGTTTTGCTATTAATTATAATGTGGCAAATAGTTGCCAGCAATGCAATCTTATTTTTCAGAAGGCGAAAGAAACAGTGCTTAACTGCGGACATATTATACCACAGGTAGGTCTTGCAGTCAACGATGGAACAGGCCTACTAATTTTTTAACAGGGGATTAGTTAATGGATCCGTCGTCTCAGTATTGAGGGATTCGGGATCCACAACGATTGGTGTACGACAGTCGCTGGTACATCCCAGCTGTGCAACGGGGGAATATGTTCGTTGCATGACGTTTGGTGGAACAATAGAGTTTTACCCCACAGCTATTATTCATGTCAACACTCCTTTCTTCACAGGAAACGTAAAAGTATGTATGCTAAAAAAGCCTATAGCTGATTTGATGGTTGGTCGTATACACGGCAGTAAAGATTGTACTCCAGATGAGATTATAGAATGGGAGAAACATAACCTATGCACTGGAAACGCCGTGACGACTAGAGCACAGACTCAACTCATGGAGAAAGTTGATGATAATAAAATGGATGCAGACAACCAAGAGGAATTTGTAGTCAATTCACCTATTGACAGGGAAACATTTGCAACCAAACAAAAAGAGGATAAATCTTTAAAAAAATTTTTTACGTTGGTTGATAAAGTTGACAATCTATCCTCAGGTAATAATAACAAACATTGTTTTGTTATTAAAAATGGCATATTGATTAGATGTTTTCATGACAAATCACAAATGAAACAACAAGTTATGGTCCCATATACTTTTAGACGGTACATTCTTCAACATGCACATGACTCACATTGTGCTGGACATATGGGATATACTCGAACACGATCTCGAGTACTGTCTTCATTCTTTTGGCCAGGGGTGTCAAGAGATATTTCGCAGTATGTACGTTCCTGTACTACATGCCAAGAAGTGAAAGCACGTGGAGCTTTTCACACGGCGCCTATTCAGGCTTGCGATATCTCAGTGAGACCTTTTGACAAGATGGCAATAGACATTATTGGTCCATTGCTACCATCGGCCAGAGGACATAGATTCGTCCTTACGTGCATTGATTTGTGCACACGATGGCCGGAAGCTATCCCATTAAAGACCACCACTACCACAGATGTAGCTGATGCACTACATCTCATCTTTTCTAGAATAGGGTTTCCTAGAAAACTTTTATCAGACCATGGGTCACAGTTTATATCTGACACCATGAAGGAAGTCATGAAAACTTGGGACATTGATAGGAATTTAAGTAGTATTTATCATCCGATGAGTAATGGTGCGGTTGAAAGACTTAACCGTACACTTAAACAACTACTACATAAGGTTACTGCTAAGCACCCTCATGACTGGGACAGAGCACTCCCAGCTGTTCTATTTGCTTATCGGGAGGTACCGCATGAACAAACTGGCTTCTCTCCCTTTGAATTAGTTTTTGGTGCTCCCCCAAGAGGTCCTATGGGACTAATAAAAGACTTATTAATTGACGACGAGATGACTCAGGACACTCAGTCATCTTACGAGTACGTGATTAATCTTCGGAAGAACATTATTGAGTCTTGCCAGTTGGCAACAGCTTCTTCTGAGGCTGCAAAAGCTAAGGCTCGATCTCTACAAAATATGTCTCGACGATTACGCCAATTATTCCCAGGCGACGAGGCTTATGTGTTACTTCCTCACAATAACAATAAATTATTGATATCTTGGAATGGTCCTTACAAAGTCATTGATAAAATTTCCGACGTCGATTACGTCTTAGATATCAAGGGACACAAAAAGATATTTCATATTAACATGCTCAAGCAATTTCATACACGTCCTGAACACTTACAGTCAATTTTTCATGAACTAGATGACAACACAGTATCCACTTGTCATTATACTAACTTATCTGTCATCCAGGAAGAAGAATCTTCTTTTCCTGAGGTACAGTTACCGTTACCTGTACCAGTAGTTCAACCTACTGAATCTTGGCGGGATGTAACCATCTCTTCAACGGTTACACCGCAACAGCGTCTACAGATTGCTAATTTATTACAATCTTATCCAGATGTGTTGACCGACGTTCCGGGTCGCACATCGGCTATCAGTCATGACATTACTCTCAATGACGATACACCTATTCGTGTACATCCCTATTCTGTTCCTTTACATTTCCTTGCTAAAACTACTAAAGAACTTGAACAGATGTTGTCTCTGGGAATCATTGAGACTAGTAATTCGCCATTCTCTTCTCCATTAGTGATTGTCCGGAAGAAGGACAATAACATTAGACTATGTGTTGATTATAGAAAATTAAATGCTAAGACTATAGTTGACAGCGAACCACATCCACTTATCGACGACTTACTACCACGTCTATCCAACGCAACTATATTTAGTAAGATAGACTTAACTAAAGGTTATTGGCAGATACCACTGACCGAAAAGGCTAAGTACTACACCGCATTTTCCACGCCACAAGGTCTATACCAGTGGAACGTGATGCCTTTTGGGCTTGTTAATGCGCCAGCTACCTTCATTCGCCTGATGCGACAAATTTTATCAGGTAGACCAGACGTTATTACATATATTGACGACATATGCTTGTTTAGTTCGTCGTTTGAGGAACATGTTTCGGGACTTAGATATGTTTTTGACACTCTAAGGAATTATCATCTAACTGCTAAACCTACAAAGGTGCAAATCGCGTGTAATGAGATAACCTTTTTGGGACATATCATTGGATCGGGATATATCCGAACGTTACCTAGTACAGTCTCCAAAATTCTAAACATAGCAGTTCCTCAGACGAAGAAACAGGTCAGGAGTTTGTTAGGACTTGTTCAATATTACAGTAGATTCATACCAAACTTGTCATCCATCACGGCTGTATTGTCTTCATTGTTAAAAAAAGATATGCCGGTGAAGGTGACATGGACTGGTACATGCAATGAAACTTTCAACAAAATTATAAATTTGTTCTCACATGAACCAATTTTAAGACTTCCCGATGCTTCCAAAAGATTTTTCTTACGAACAGATGCTAGTAACTACGGCATTGGTGCATGCCTGCTCCAGAACCATGACGGCATTCTCCATCCTACGTTATATATATCAAGAAAGCTGAAGCCGGCTGAAACAAAGTATTCCACAGTCGACAAGGAACTTTTGTCTGTGATCTGGGCAATAACGAAGCTGGAGAAATTCTTACTCGGTGCCCCCTTTACCATACAGACGGACCAACGTGCGGTCGCATCCTTGCGTCGATCCAACCACAAAAGCCAAAAACTTGCCAGATATTCAATCATCCTACAGCCATTCGAGTTCTCCATTGAACACATACCTGGCACTGAAAATTGTGTGGCAGATGCGTTGTCACGTAATCCTATTGACGACGAATAATCAACATTGACACTCTTAAACTACATCAATCAGAACTACATTGGATTGAACGAAGTATCAACTATAAAGGAACTAACCTTGCCTTCAATTCAAACTTTATAAACACTATATGCATCACAGAATTGAACGACAAGACAATCAAGGTATATATACTTACATTCGAACTTCGTATAATATCCATACACGATATACGAATATCATTGAACAATCATGGAATAATATCTGACGACAAGTCGAACTTATTATCCTATGGACTCTTAATTCTTCGATGCAGTTATAAATGACATTTCTTTCCGACGTGGACATTTGAACACTTTTGCCTAAAAGAATTCATCAGGATCAAGACTACGGATGGATCATCATATCCTATACTAATTAATTAGTTAACTTAACTTCTTAATTGAATTATTATCAATAAAATGAAAAGTGAGAAAAAAAAATTAAATGAAAAAAAAAAAAAGAGAACGAAATACTAAAAAGAAGAAATTATGAAAAGAGAAAATAAATCTCACACAAGTATTAGATTAATAATTTTTTTTTAATGTACCTATACATTATTTAGTTAGTTAAATTAGATAGTTATTATTCACTAACACTTAACACACACAATTAAGTTAAAACTTATATTCGAATTTCTTTCTATTTCTTCTTACTTAGTTTGTATTTTCTTCTCTCATAACATCGCATTACATTAGAACCTTAATAATTTAACTCTTAATTTAATTAATTAATTTAATTTTAATTAGTCAAATTAATTCCTATATGACATACTAATACGACAGACCTTACTTTAATTTAATTTTACCATTCACTATTAACATTGGACATTTATTTAGTTGATATAATAATATGTATAATATTAATATATAATGTGATTTATGATTAGATGACTATGACAAATAGTTAGTTGACACGACCGCAACACGGTTCTACTCAGAACATCGTCGGCCATATGTCACAATTGTGTTAAATTTTTTTGAAAAATTGTTAAGTCGGATAGATATTGGAAAAAAATCTATCGATTTTTTTTTCCCCGGTGTACAGGGAATTGTTACGGTATATGATATTAACGCCGTCTGCTAAAGGTTACCAGACGTGCAATTATAAAGGTTAAGACATTTAATATATTGCGATAGATGTTTCAATTAATGAACGCTTTATACACGATCGATTATGACGTGTATAGCGTTGTTTAGGACACAGTCGGTAACTAAGAAACGCTACCCTTTTCACATTGACCGTCAAGCTGTTAAGACGCGTTTGACTCTCCTTCCAATGTTGGGCATGGTATTGCCATACAGATATATTTTATGCAAGTACGGACATGGGTCAGTCCATTGCTATTACGAAGATTTGAAATGATTAAAGGTCAGTACGAAAGTAAAAATTAAGGAAGGATGAATTACAGTCCATAGTATTTGATTTTGCCAGACTCATAGACTCACTGTCGACCGTTGGAAAACCCCAACCGCGCGTGCATACAGCTATGACAATCTGCATACAGTAATTTGATTATTGGACAAGGACTGATAGGATATCTACATATCTATGCCATATATTTTCAAGTTATAATATGTACCTTTGTGATCAACATGCATGAATCGTCTTGACGTGTAATCTGTATTAAATAATTGTGGACTCAATGGAACCGACTTGTCACATCAATCGTATTCCAAGGTTCAATTATTATTTAGAATCTTCCACCCCTGCATTCGAGTAATCTTACATAGAAGGCACGATACACGATCACTCAAGAATATCAAGAAGATAAAACAATGGCCAGAATTTATAATTACTTTATTGACATTACATGGAACATTGTTCAGAGCTAACCAAACCACTACTTGCAACAGGCCACTTGCAACAGTAGAAGCATCCTTATATCTACAACTCTGCCAAGAGTAATCTTGTGCGAAGGTAGACACCTTTGAAGACCCACATTAGATACTCTAGGTGTTTGCCACTGTTGGACCACTACTGCAGAGCAAGGGGAGGCAACCCGTGTTACACCTTAATTAAAAAAAGGTAAACATTTAATTGTGTAGATACTGAACAGGCAATGGGAGTGTCCTTATCTTGATCTCACACGTGAGGGCGCTGTACATCTCGAAATCAATATACAGGAATACCAGTCAAATACAGCCAAATGTTTTGATAGTAAACACATTCAGAGATAAACAGTTTACAAGGTAAAGTAGATTACAATCACTCATAACAAGAGACAATACATACAGAAATAAATAAAGGAAATAGCAGCTAATTCCAGACAAAGACGGCAAGGAATCAGTATAGGGTGTCTGTTTGACCAAGGTGCTTAACTTGCCTCTCTTTGTCCGGTGAGTTGCTTTGGTCACGTGTGGGTACTAAGTTTGGCTCACTGATGAATATTTCTAATTTTGTTCTTTGTTGTTGTTGTTGTTGTCTCATTGTGAACTAAGCTATAAAAAAGGTCAAGGTAAAGGATCCCGCTACACACCCATTGTAGCATATTGGGAATATGGTGTTAGGCCCTTATTCTTTTGACCATCGGCACACTAGGGGTGATGTGGTCAGCATAACGCTCGCCGCCTTTAACCTTCCCAGAGTTGGGAATCATGAGGCTGGGTCAACCATGGAGATGTTTTCGGTCTAAAAACATCCCACCTCAAATGGGAATCGATCCAGGACCGCCGAGCTGGGAAGGCAGTGCCACGGTATAAAAGTTGTAATAGTATAGCTTGTCTAGTCTATTATTTGTGACTATCTCGGTTCTAAGTGCACGACCGTACTTGTTTTCTAAGTCAGTGGTTCTCAGCGTGGTCCGTGCCATGTCTCTAGTGGGCCACAGGAAAATGGTAAATTCAGCGACTGCAAGGAGGGCCACAGAGCTAAATGGGGCTCAGAAGAGGGCCATGAAACAAAATAGGTTGAGAACCCATGTTCTAAGTAACCTGTCCTGTCAGAAGAAGTTTTTTTTCTTGACAGCTGCGATTGGAAGGATTAATTTTCGACATGGGTCGACCAGTCCTGCAGGCCAAACGTGGCCCACGTAAAATTGTTTTGTGGCTCGCGCTCCTATAAAAAATATATCTTTAATTATATGGAATAATTAATACTTTTGAGATTATACCTCTGATTCATGCTATACAGAGCTTCTATAAGTCTAGCAGAAATTATGTGAGGACGGCAAACCATAAGTCGGAAGAGTTCAGGACCACCACTGGTGTAAGACAAGGTGATATCCTCCCCTGCAGACCCAAGTAGAACAGCCCCAACTAAAATGGTTTGGCCATGTCTGCAGAATGAGAGAAGATCGGCTACCACGACAAGCATGGGAAACTAAGAGCCAGAGATCCAGACCTCCAGGACGACCCAGAGTCCGCTGGGAGGACAACATTAGACAATCTTTGAAGTACCGAGGACTAGAATGGAATCAGACCAGAAGGAAGACAGCCGATAGGATAGTCTGGCGCTCTCTCTTCCAAACCTCTACACCTCAAGGTATAAGAGGAACGACTAAGTAAGTTAGTAAGAGATTAGACTCAGAACGTCCGGTGAAAAGCAATGTTTTGCTGCCTGCAGTTAGCATACGAAACCGTTTGATTGACGTTGATATCGAGACTCTGGTTACAGAAAATCCAAACCCCCAAACTTCCCATTAGGACGAAAGAATAATACTAACATTATTTCCAAAGAAATTCAATGCTCATTGTAATTACAATTTTTTTTTCATTTCGTATTCTGCGATTTTCATTCATTTTCACTGAGCTTTTACTTTAAACAATTTTTTTTTTTTTTTTGGTCAACAATGGACACGAACTTGAAATTTGTTGTTTATGTGACCCTCGGGGTTTGTCACAGAATTGGCCATTCGTTTCTCTCTCTCTCTCTCTCTCTCTCTCTCTCTCTCTCTCTCTCTCTCTCTCTCTCTCTCTCTCTCTCTCTCTCTCTCTCTCTCTCTCTCTCTCTCTCTGCAATTATCCATTTATTTCTCCATGTTACACATATAGATCTGCCCCATCGCCACGCCTTAGATTTGTTGACCTCTGTTCATACTGCGAAAGTGTTATTTCACGGTTAATTGACCATCCTTAAGGATTAATTATAATTGCTTAAGTTGTTGAACCAGACTGTTATTGTTGAACAGAGTTGACATCATTGCACTTCGAGCAAACCCATAGGTGCTCAGTTTCCCTCAGTATATGTCGATCAGTGTGAATGCTAACTGTTTCTGTAGCTCGCTAGTTGTATACACAATGGATGCATCCCCTCATACGTCCATCTCTGCTAGCTATTTTACTTCATTTGGTCAGCGTAAAAAAATGATTGTTGGCACAGGAAGCGCTCAATGCTTATAGCGACAATACCGAGTCTGACTACAAAAGAAGGGCAAATATTGTTTGTGAGGAAAAGTCTGGGCAAGCGATACGTCACCAATTATCCGTGTGGTGAACGAATTCAAGTTCGATTAATCGCCTTCGTCCAGACATGGTCTGTGTAATTATTACAGATAAACCCGTCTGGGTAGACACATTAGAGAGGACACTATCTGCAGGCGATGTTACAAATCGTAATTTGAAAGGTTATTTAAGAGAACGGAAGAAGTCGGGCCATATATGGAAGATGAGGTCACGTGTTTACATTTTAAAATGATATTTTAGAATACGTGGAGGAAATTTTTGGGATAAACCCCATCATAACACGAATGATTGAATACAGTTGGCTGGGCAATTCTATATGGTATAAACAACACTTATGATTGGAGCTTGGTCAGATTGTAACAACCACGTGCGTGGGACGCGAGTTGCAATATAATCTGACACTTTCGCTGGTTTAGAGCACTAAGAAATTCATCTTGTCAAGAAGACAATCAGCTAGCCAGATTAAGGAATAGGATCATAATTCCATTTATCGGACCGAACTTTGTTTGAGCATCTTGTTGACGTTATCCCAGGAAAACTATACCTTTATTAAAATGGGCAGTCGGAATCTTAGGAATCTGAAACACAAAGTCAGAGCAGGAGCCTAGTGTAAAGTAATACCCACGACCGCGTGTAAGAGGCACTTAAACAAGTTGCCTTACTATTGCTCTGAGCCAGGAATCAGTATTCATAAAGAGATTTTAGGGTGAGTTGTACATTTTAAAATTCTACATTTTGCCTAGTAAAATTCTACATGGGAAATATTGCTGATAGATGTCCAAGTCATCTGAGGCTGGCAACCTCAGCATAAAGAATGATGGTTTCATGAACCACCAGTGCAAGAGATGGTGGCTGCTTTATGCGGGTTTCTCATAGAGAAACAAAAGCAGAGGTAGTCCCAAGATCCATATGGAGCAGGGAGTGGATAATGATAGAACTGATGTACATACTTATTATATTATTCACCTTTTCAACCAATGCAAATGTAAAGATATTCATTATAAATGTAATGAATGTTTTCCACTCACTGGGATTAATATTAATGGTCAGAGAGGGTAAAGTTCTGAAGTAGATGAGATGGTGGAATGAAAAGGGAGCGGGGGTAGGGGGGACACGATTGTGCGTCAGGAAACCCAATGCTCAGGAGGGTATTTGTTTCTCTTCTTTCATGATACTAGTCGGTAGTACCAGTTGAGGGTGCTATCTCTGGAACAAAGTGTGTGATATACGTGGCCTGCTGTCAACGCTAGACACCATCATCAGACGGGTCTTGAAGACGTTGGACCAGCTTCTTGATTACCCTGATATTTCTTGAAACGTGTCACAACTTTCAGACGTTACCAGTGACAAGATTGCACCAGTCCATAACCTGCAAAGAACCAACCATCGGCTGGAGCAGAAACCAACAAACTTACTGGCAGCTAAGTACAAACTTAAAAGCTGCCAAGTGAACTTTTCAAACAAATCCTTCAATATCCTGTGATGATAACTTGTATTTTAAAAAAATAATTTTTCATTTTACACTGTTAAATATTTAACGGTGTAAAATGAATAATTCTCTTTTAAAAAAAAGGGTTATCACCGCAGGGTGAAGTTATCGATATTGAAGGACTTGTTTGAAAAGTTCACTTGGCAGCTTTTAAGTTTGTACTTTCTGTGCTTTTCTATGGGGCGGAATGCTGGAGAGTAACAGAGAAGGAAATGTTGGCATTGTCCTCCTTCCACTTAGTCTGCCTAAGGAAAATTCTCCGAATCTTTTGGCCGAATACTATCACTAACCAAGAACTACTTACTCTGAGTAACCAAGAGGACACGCACACCATCATAGCTGGCAGACGTTGGAGTTGGGTTGGCCATGTCCTCAGAAGAGACCCCGATGCCATCACAAGAACAGCTATTCCATGGACCCCGGGAGGAAAACGAAAGAGAGGCCGACCAAAAATAACTTGGCGGAGAACTGTCGAGGCTGAGATGCAAAGAGTGAATCAGAGCTGGGGTACTGCACGATGGATGGCTGCCAACCAAGCAAAGGGGAAGCAGTTGGTTGCCACCCTACAAGACGTCACCATGCGTGATGGCCACTGACTGCTTTGACGGTTGTCGGCTAAGGATCAAAGAAGAAAAACAGTTAAATACAATTGATTATTAAATTTTTATTTTTATATACAAATTTATAGTTGATTTAATCCTTTTGAGCGTACTGCACCCATATGTCTCATTCGCCTTAAATACACTTCAAACAGAGCTTTTAAATTAAGATTTCACTGAATTAAATCAGTTTGGGGGCTTGAACGAGCTAAAATACACAATAATTCTTTTAAAAGGTGTCGGGCAGATACGAAGTTAACAATTGCTCAGCTCAATTCAGCATTGTTCTTGATTTCTGAATAATCTTATGAATACTTCCTCGAGGTAGAAGCATCATCATTCTTCTATCTGAATCTCTGCCAAGAATACTCTTGTGCGAAGGTAGATACCTTTGAAAACCTACATTGTATACTCTAGGTTTTGGCCTTTGTTGGACGATCTCTGCAGAGCAAAGGGGAAGCAACTGGTGACAGGGTTTAATAAGTCGGACCACTTTAGTCGCTGGGTTCAGAGAATCAAAGAATCAAGAAATGGAGATACGGAGCTGCTCGATCGGCCGCGCTGTGGACGTCCTGCTACAGCCACCAAGCAGAAATGTTGAAATGTGCTGAGGGCATTATTCTTACTGATAGGCGAATCACTACTCAACAATTTGCCTTACAGATGTCAGTCAGCATTGGTAGTGGAAATGCAGTTATAAAAACTCTGGGATTTTCTAAGGTTTGCTCAAGATGGGTTCCTCGAAGTCTCACAAATGACCACCGATTGCAAAGGAAAGCAATTTCTTCTGAATTGTTGGAGCGTTTCAATGCTGATGGAGAGAACTTTTTGGCTAAGATCGTTACAGGTGACGAAACCTGGGCTCATCATTTTGAACCTGAGACAAAAAGGCAGTCAATGGAGTGGCATCATCCGCAATCACCACGAAGAAAGAAATCCAAGACAATTCCTTCAGCTGGAAAGGTCATGATCACTGTCTTTTGGGACATTGAAGGTGTGATTCATGTGGACGTTATGCCAAGAGGAGAGACAATCAATTCGCAAGCTTACATTAAGACTTTGAAAAAACTCAATCAACGTTTTCGCAGAGTTCGGCCGCACAAGAAACCAGCAGACCTGCATCTCCTTCACGACAATGCGCGACCTCACACAAGTCTGGCAACACGAGAAGCAATCACCAAATTGGGTTGGACTGTACTACGCCATCCACCCTATAGTCCCGATTTGGCACCCTCTGATTTTCATCTATTTGGTCCACTTAAAGATGCACTCCGTGGGACAAGGTTTGAAGATGATGAAGGAGTGATTCATGCAGCGAAGAAATGGCTACATGATCAAGACAAAATCTGGTACGGGCTAGGAATACATGCACTTGTTTCGCGCTGGCATAAAGCCGTACAAGTTGATGGGGGTTATGTTGAATAATACCGATGTTTACATGACATATCCATGTATATTGTGTATAAATTTCACGCTTTTTGAATAAACAGCTCCTGAGACAAACGATGTGGTGCATTACTTTTTGAACGCCCCTCGTATGTATACTTGTTTTGTTACGATGCTAAGAAAGCTCCAATCGTTTCTAAAATGCGTGTTTAGTGAGGTAATTTCAAAATTATTTCCGCCAGAAATAATATGCGTGATGCAAAAGATCACGACTCCCATATATGGAATGAAAACATCCGAACTTCTCTCGGCAATGTTTACAAATAATTTATTATAACTTTAATCTAAAGTAATGTCTTTGTAACAAGGTGTGCCGGAAGCGAGGATGTCATGCATTTCTGTCCAAAATATGTCGCACAGACGACTAATCTCGTTATCTGTCGCTTGTGCACACAAAATTCGTCTCTTTACCATCTTGGCAGAGAACGCATCCTGGCCTTATCCGCGATTAAACAACTGCGCTGGGCGATTTTAATGCTGTTGCGTAGCATGATATCGGGCACACCCGAAATTAACCAACATGGTTGTCGATTAATATTATCTTATCAGTTCCATCCCCAGCAGGGAGGAACAGGTAAGCAAACAGACATGACGACTTATCAGTGAGAGGAGTGTAAGAATGTTTGAAAATACAAACTATCTGCTACATTGCAGAGAAAGAAAAATTGTGCTGACCACTGAAAAGCACGCACTTACTCAGTAAAACAAATGTCACTGATTACTGCCGTAGTGAAGCAGAGATCGATAAGAGGTCGCACCAATGCATCCTTTCACACTAACTGTGCGCTGATTGCTAGGTGCCTTGTGTGTTTAGACCTGTTGCATGGTTTGCTATCATCCTGATTTGGATGATTGCACTATTCAGTAATTCAACTAGTTAGACTCAAAACATTATGCGGCAAGTACTTGATGACGCGTCAGACTTAGTGACAAAGGAGTTGCCTTTGGACCTTCGCGCCAAATGGACATATGTTTAAATGTGTGGCAAGGCCACTTACTTATGTGTAATTCGGAATGTGTATAGGCTTTAAGCCGACAAAATATGTTAAGCCTTCTAAGTGGGGTTTAACCACTTCATAGTGTACATACATATGTGTGTCGAATGACACTTTGGATAAAATTGGCCGATAGAATATATTAAGCTTTCTAAGTGTAGAATAGCCACTTTACGGTGATGATAAAAATATATGTGTCATAGGACACTTGAAAATGAATAAGCAGACGAGGACCTGAGCGTCAGTAAAGTGATTAAACGTTATTATTAAACAAAGAGTTAATGAGCGGTATTTATGAGATACCAGTTTTACGGAAATTTGTGTAATTGTAGTGAAGGCAAAGTATGTGGCTACTAGAAAATGGCGTGAGATGCCAAAAGAATATGAAGTCATACTGAGATGAAACGATGAAAATGAACATTAAGCACTCGCCTTATTAGATGGCCGAAGGTAGTACAGAGATATTGACATTGTATGAACATTTTTAATACGATAGTATTTGTTGAATAAGAAGGAACATTATAATCTATACTTTTAACGGTTATGTCAAGATTAATAGGGTCATGAAAAAGACAAACGTGATGACTGACTTATCTTCAATGTGAAATCATACAAAATGAGTTCTTCGGTGTATGTTATTGGAATAAATTATATGAAGTTGTTTTCAACTGACTTATTTAATGTCACAATTCTGTGGAGTTGATGTTCAAATCAAGTTCACATGTTAGTGTTACTGTGGTTGATGAAATCTAATCTTGGCACATTATCAACACTATTATTCTGATATAAACTCAAAGAAGAAAATAACAATGAACTTCAGTGAAGAATAGTCACTTTTAAAACCGTAGGTCATCCAATACGAGCCCTGCAGTTCGCAGAGAATAATAAGGACAAATCAAGTTACGAAAAGAACATTCTTATAATAGTAAATACGTATAACCCAGTTCAAGAAAAATGACAAACTTATTATCTTCATATAATTGAAACGAAGCGCGCGATTTTAATGTTACTCCGTAGCCTGATGTCGAGCACACCCGAAATTAACCTACATTGTTGTCGATTAATATTATCTTATCATTTCCTTCCCCAGTAGGGAGGAACAGGTAACCAAATAGACATGACGACTTATCAGTGAGAGGAGTGTAAGAATGTTTGAAAATACAAACTATCTGCTACATTGCAGAGAAAGAGAAAAGGTGCTGACCACTGAAAAGCACGCAATTAGTCAGTACAATAAATGTCACTGATTACTGCCATAGTGAAGCAGAGATCGAGAAGAGGTCGCCCTATTCCATCCTGTCACACTAACTGTGCGCTGATTGCTAGGTGCCTTGTGGACAACATTGTTTTCTGTAGTAAGTTTCATTTTAAATGCTGCCTGATAGGGTTTAGCAAATACAAGTAGGTCCCTGTTAAAGTTTATTTCTTTAACACCTTCAGCAGAATGTTTATGGTGGTGGGTGTGTGTTGGGTCACTGACAATGACAAGTCAATATGGTCGGGCTTACGGGTGGCCGACAAGTGTGTAAATATGTATACGTCAAGATACGCGAATGTCATACGTTCATAGATTAAATATCCATAGCATACACACACTCCCAAAGCAACATTGGATCAGGAAGCAGGAACTAGTATGACGTTCTACACAGTTTATTAACGTCACAGTCACGAAGACATCATGGAAACACAGTTTACAGCAAAATATGAAGCATCGGTTAAATGAATCCATAGAGCTCAATTACAGAACAAAGCGCCGCACTTTTCATAGAAAATGCACAGCAACAATATTCCTCAAATAAGGACTGCATACACCGCAGTTTACAATACTCCATGGCTTGAATCAATATGAATATGATACATCAACGAGCCTGCGTGATCCGCGGCTTTGAATAATAAATTCCCTGGGAGAAAATAACATTCCCTTCAACACTCTATCTATCTGCAAAAATCCATCACAGGAATATGAACATGAAATAATGGCCTGTACAATCCGTGGCCTCATAATATCTTTAATAGCTATCAAAACTCTCCCTTCACAAAAGATATCCACTGGTACACACAGCGAAAACATGGCTAACAACCATCCCAGAACACTGCCAGGAACGCACTGTCTCGAGATTACCGTATCTCAGTACAGCTCAGCCAATAAAACATGCGCGGGCTAGCCGCGAGAGACTACCGCACAGCTCAAACCATACCTACCCCAAAAATCTCACTAGGAACTTTCGAACAGTTTTCTTTATCATATTTTTAAACAAACTAACAACTAGTCAGGTAACAGTTTAAACATTACTGAGCATGCAACCCCCAACTAAAAAATTCTCTCATCACGCAGAGCGTGTTTACTAGCGTGTACAAAAATCCGACCCGTACATTCAAGTCTTTAACACTTAACTCTCCTTAATTAAAATATTACTTAACAGCCCCTGTTATCAAAGAACAGTTTCGTGTGTGTGTGACAGTGGAGCGTGTGGATGTGTGTATGGGTGTGAAAGTAAACCAAAAGTTCAGAACAACGTAACAAACTTCAAGCGCCACAACGTCGCATCATTCTGATTATTCTTTTGCAGGCATCCCTTCTCCCACACTGTCAAATCTATTTACACAACTCTTTTTTGTTTAACTTTATTTATACTTTAATAATCAATAGTAGGGCAGAAATATAGTGAATACGATTATAAAATAAAACTTGACTTTTTTTTTTTAATTACTTACTTACTTAGTCGTTCCTCTTCTACCTTGAGGTGTAGAGGTTTGAAAGAGAGAGCGCCAGACTGTCCTAAAAGCTGTTTTCCTCCGGGTCTAGTAACCATTCTAGTCCTCGGTCCTTCAAAGATTGTCTAATGTTGTCGTCCCAGCGGACTCTAGGTCGTTCCTGGAGGTCTGGATCCCTGGCTATTAGCCTCCCATACCTGCAGTGGTAGCCGATCTTCTCCCATTAGCAGACATGGTCAAACCATCTTAGTTGGGACGGTTCTACTTGGGTTTGTAGGCCTTGAAGTATCGTCTAGTTGTGGACCATGTATCTTCTTGTTACTTCAACCACCTTTCTCAGATACCTCATTTCATTTTTTTAATATACGACGAAAATTTAAAATAATCAAGCTACTTAATTAAGGTAAATGGAATCACTTTTGTTTCGGAAAATACCTGGACCTGATAACAAAACGCACAAACAAATACACGTGAAAAATAGAGAATAGATAGATAATCGAGATTAGACAACACATAGAAACTTGTAATGTAAATATTGCTTAGAAGCCAATTTACGTGCTAGTGTTGGTGTCTCATATCAAGATAGGAATACTCTTTCAATAAATCATTTTAATATTTCCTCCAACGACGGCCGTGGGCCCAGAAAGTCTCAGATCGACCGTGCTACATCGAACCCTGAAACAAGAAACAGGTATGAAATTATTCATGTACGTCATAACAGTGAAAAAAATACAGGAATAACGCAAGTTACATCTTCTTCAAGTAGCAAGCCCGGTGGCGTAGAAGATCATGTCTCTCCACAACTTCCTGTCTCCAGTACAATTTATCAATTCTGTCGTTGACTTCTGTCCATGCCATGATATCAAACTGTCCAGTATTTGCTGTCTTTGTCTTCCTCTATCTCTATTTTTCTTCAATCTTACCTGTTGTTACGATATATTCCAGCTTTCCTCTTTGCATAACATGCTCAAAAAAGGGGATTGCTTCTTTCTAACTTGACAAATAAGTTTCCTTTGTGAACTGGCCTCTTTCAGGACATCCTCATTACTCTTTTTTGGCTGTCCATGGTATTTTTAACATTCTTCTGTAAAACCACATCTCTGTTGCCTCTAGTGCCTTCCCTACTTAAATACTATTTGTCCATGACTCACTCCCATATGTCAGGATTGCAGAAATATATAACAGAGATATACGCACGCCTCTTCATATTAGTTACCATCTTTCCTCTCTCTTTCTAATTATCTCTCTTTATATGTTTCTCTTTATCTATCTCTCATCGTTTAGATAAATAGCATAATTTAGCCTAAAACAAGTTACAAGTCATTAAAAACTCTTAAAACTTTTACAAGAAGCAGTTGCGAAGACGAAGTTGTGGTAAAGTGGGATATTATAAATATTTATAGGGGACTTAGTGTACTGACTGAGATCAGCTGTGAAGGTATCTTATCTAATAAGTGTAGTGTATTACAGATGACCTTACTTGCTACCACATATTTATACCTCAGTCAGAATTATTCTGGAATATTGTGATGACTACGTTGAATGTCTAGGGTTTTGTAAATGATGAAGTGTAAGTCACAACAATAACAGACAGATAAACAATTTAATTTATTCCACCACACTTGACAACAGTTTGACACTCACATACATATAACACTCTATGAGACTATCTTAAATGAGTCACTGGTAAATTTTCAAATATCAATATGTATTAAGTACTTTTCATTAATATATATGTGTCCTGATTCAAATACAAAGTGAACCAGGAAACACAATCAATTTTAATTACAAGTTATATGTACAGAATTTATAAATATGAATCTTGTAGTGACATATTTTATTAATATTATCTTATGTGTGTCAGTTGTGTAGTGGTGCTATGAGGTAATACTGGTTTTGTTCTTTCAAGCTATGTTGTTATTTGTCATCATGACTTCAAGTGTTTGTTTCTGTTGGAACTAGTATTGGAGATGTTCTCAGTTCCGTTCATTAAAACAATTAATTTCCCCTCTTATTTTTACACAATGTCAGTTTAAGATGGGGTTACATAATGTTGAGCTCCGCTGGCCACATAGGCTTATCTTTCGTGATGGCGGCAGGAAAAGACTCCTCTGCTCGAGTGCGCCCCTGTGTTCTGGAGACACCTCACGGTTTGCTATATGGACCAAGGAGTATGCTGTCCGCCTCTGGATTCAGCAAAGCTCTGACCAGGTGCTGCTCAATAACTTTAGGACCACAGTCCCTGAAACAAGAAGGTTGTACCTCCTACTTCAGAACTAATTTATACTCTATTTCTACTCTGAGCACAATACATAACAAACACTGAGTTCAGAGCGGTAGGCCAACTGCTATCTTCATCTGAAACAATTTTCACCAGTATATTCCTCCCTAATGGTTATTACGCCTCTGCAATTCCAGCATTATTTCTTTCTAGTCAATAATATAGGTGTCAGTGTACTGTTTGGCAATTCCATGTAGTTTTACTTTCCTCCGACACCTTCTGTTCAGGCTGGAGCATTATATAGGCTTTACCTCATGTTCGCTACTGAACCACACATATATACAGACATAAATTATCAATTTACATTCAATTTTCATTAAAAGATATCAAATATTTCAAGCTTACCACAATTCATGGAAATAATACAGAATTACGTTGACTGGCACTGAATATAGCACAATTTCGATCTGCCGATGTCCCAGGCTTTTATTTAGAAAAATATGCACTGGCGCTCAACGCACTGGTTCTGTAGTAAGTTTATTTGCAAATGTGGTGTTGACCTGACGCCTCTAATTGACTATATTGGCAGGTCTAACCAATCATGCCATGTTTACACAGCTTTTCAAAAAAGTACTCCTACTCACGTTTCCCCTAACAACAACGAAGTAGTATTTATAGTCCGACTAATCGTGTTTAGCCTTACATTTATTTTCCGCCAATCAAATAGGAGGTAACATGTCAGCATATTTCCGTACAATGGTGTGTTTGAAAATCTGCCACTGAGCGATTCTGATTTGGGTGTTGTCTGACATCCCTCACTATTTCTTTTGGCTATAATTTGGTAATTCCTAGACTATTTGCGTAACGTTTAACATATTCTTTGTCAGCAAGTCCTAAGGAACCCAAAATATATAAATTTAATGGGGCTAAGGGGCTGCGTTCAAAATATGTATTTTCCAGGATAGTCGTGTAGTTTTTTTTTTTTTATGTTTAGAACCGCCACCTGTCCTGCTGTACTGTCAGACTAATGTCAGGATTTTAGACATAAAACAGTAGAATGTCATGTTTCCTAATAAGCGTTTTGTAAGTTTTTAAAACCTAACTCTCTTGTGTGTAGTGTTTTTTATCACTGTCGATTTGAAAAAAAAGCTAGTGCTTGTGGCCTTACACGCGTGATGGTAGTAATTGTGTAGCGAGACGCGTGTTTAGTGTTGCATGCTTTCAGCCCCTCCCTTCTTTCTATCTTTAGTCCATCTGTCTTTCGTTTTAGGTAACGTAGTGTATAAAAAGACATGAATGGAATCTCAAATCTAGGTCATCTTGCGTATCTCAAGGTTTTTCTTAGAAATGGAGTACATATTTTATCGTAGAAAGCGGGTATTGAAGCAGTAGGCTTTTACTATCAACGTGAAACGTTACAATTTGTAGACGAATGAGAAAACAAGGGGGATTTCGAGTACAGTCATTGTGACAGCACTGTTCTTTACCATTCTTCTTTCCTTTTATTGAATTTATGTGTTGGGCTTTACATTTACCTGATAATTTATATATGTGGATTAGAATATTTCACGACAGAAGTATAGGCCCCATTAAGGTGTAGTCAATGAAAACGAAGAGTTTGTCAATGACCTTGACAGAGTCAAAGCGAGTCTTCTCCTTCAGGAGCCATGTCGTTTGGCGTTGGGGATCACGATTGCTTAGAACTTCTTGAACTTAGATTTGTGTGTGTGTGTGTGTGTGTGTGTGTGTGTGCAAAGATAGTCAAACTGTCCAGGGTTTTCTCTCTTTTTCGTGCTCTGCCACTTGTCAGGACAATTTGGCCCCTTTTCTCACATTATTGACAATGCCTTCTTCTTGTGACATGTCCACACAACAAAAAAAAAGAAAAAAAAACAGCCTTAGTCTTGGCATTTTATTCTCCATCGGGAAGAGCCTCATTATTCTCATTTTATTCTCCGTCGGGAAGAGCCTCATTCATAACCCTCAACTCCCAAAGGAGCATATGCCTTCAACAAACACATGCCAAGTCCTCCTGTCACGTGCCATCATCTCAAGTTCTTTCCATGTTCTCCTCATCCTTTTCACCTCTGTTTCCAACTCTCTTCTCCATGTACTTCTTGGTCTTCCTCTGCCTCTCTTGCCCTGGGGGTTCCAGAACAAGGACTGCCTTGTAATGCTATCAACAGGTTTCCTCAGTGTGTGTCCTATCCATCGCCATCGTCTTCTTTTCATTTCTTGTTCCACTGGCACTTGTCTAGTTCTTGTCATCAGTTCCACGTTGGTAACCTTGTCATACCATTTTAATCCCTCTATTCTACGCAAGCACCCATTTATGAAAGTCTGTAGCTTTTTGGTTGTTGTCTTTGTTGTTCTCCATGTCTCTGAGCCATACAATAGGACTGACTTCACATTTGAGTTGAAGATTCTTATTTTCGTGTTGGATCCTATTTCTCTTGATCTCCATATATTTCCCAATGCAATGAAAGCTCCTCTTGCCTTTTGTATTCTTATTTTGATATCGCTGTCTGTCCCTCCAACTTTGTCTATATTACTGCCAAGATATGTGTATGATTCTACATCTTGTATTGGTGTTTCTTCAAGTTCAACCCTGTTATCATTACCTGCATTTATTCGCATTATTTTTGGCTTTTCCCTGTGTATTTTCAGACCCAATTGCTGTGACCTCTCATCGAGTGTTTCAATTTGTCCTGCATCTGATTACGGCTATGGGACAGAAGGGCCAAGTCATCAGCAAAATCCAGATCATCCAACTGCTTAGTCAGAGTCCACTGGATTCCATTTCTGTTGTGTGTTGCCGATGATCTCATAACCCAATCTATTGCCAGCAAGAAAAGAAATGGAGACAAGAGGCATCCCTGTCGCACTCCTGTTCTTATCCCAAACGGTTCTGTAAGCTGTCCTTCGTGAAGAACTCTGCATGTCATGTCTTCATATGTTTTCTTTATTAAATTAATGATCTTCAGGGGAACTCCATAATGCCTCAACAATTTCCAAAGTGATTCTCTGTCTACACTGTCAAATGCCTTTTCGTAGTCCACAAATCCGATGTATAATGGTGAATTCCATTCCAGACTTTGTTCAACTATTATAGACAAGAGCCTCATTATTCTCATTTTATTCTCCGTCGGGAAGAGTCTCATTATTCTCATTAACTGACTCTGGCATTTGTTACACTCTTCTAAACAACCAGGACTTTGGAGTGGAGCCCGGAGCTGGAGCAGTGGAACAGCAGATTTACATGGGGATTGACATAAGTCTTGGGCCTGACCATGAAGGAGTCACAGGAGGAAGATGAAAGTTGGCACATTTAAAGTCCATCATATTTGCACTGAATGTGTGAAGTACGCGTTTGTTTCTTCAATGGGTTTTCCCACTACGTTGCAATGTACCCTATTGACCGGATCTGCTGCTCCAAAGATTTGACAAAACAATGGAAAAGAAGGAGGCCAGAGCTGTGATAAAATTTCTGATGTTTCAGGGAAAAACACCTACAGAAATACACAGGGAGATGGAACCAGTGTTTCGTGATTCTTGTCCTTCATATACTTCGGTAAAAAACTGGTGTCAACAGTTTAAGTGCGGCCGCTCAAATGTTGCTGATCTGCCAAGATCTGGTAGACCAGCCTCAGAGTGCAACGATGAAAATGCATCAAGAGTGAAGAAAATCATTGACCAGGATCGAAAAATGACAATTGTGGATATAGCTAGTATAGTAAAACTAAATGAAAGAACAGTTTATAGAATTTTACACAACAGACTGAACATGAAAAAAGTGTGTGCACGCTGGGTTCCGCGAATGTTGACACGTAAACAGAAGCAAACGAGGGTAAATTGCTGTCAACAGTTGCTCAAACAGTGTCAGTCAAAAATTTTTTTGGAGACCATGGTGACAGTAGATGAGACTTGGGTACACCATTATGACCCCGAATCCAAAATTGCCAGCATGCAATGGAAAACCCCGGGCTCCCCAACACCTGTCAAGCCGAGAGCGCAGAAATCTGCAGGAAAAGTGATGCTGTTTTTTGGGACGGCAAAGGTGTCCTTTTGAAAGATTATTTGCCTCATGGCAACACAGTTAATGGACAGAACTATGCAGATCTTCTCACCAAACTAAGAAAGGTTGTGACCAGGAAACGAGGGATAACGCGCACTCAAAATCTTCCTTTGCTTCACGACAACGCGCCCTCTCACAAAGCACGACTTGTGCAGCTAGCAGCTAACGATTTGAATATTGAAATTCTTCCACACAAACCCACCATATTCTCCAGATTTGGCTCCATCAGACTTTTTTCTATTCCCAAATCTTAAAAAACAGCTAAAAGGAAATCATTTTGACAGCAATGAAGAGGTTATACTGGCATGTAATGACTGGTTTAGTTTGAAAAATAGGGTGTTCTACCCCCAAGGTCTTTTCAAGGTCAAGCAGAGATGGCAGAAGTGTGTCAATTCAGACGGTGGCTATATTGAAAAGGAATAAACACTATACAAAATTTCAGCTCTCTGTGACATGTCTTTCATGGTCAGGCCCAAGACTTATGTCAATCCCCTTGTATTATCCTAGAGCTGGAGACAGAGACAGAGCACGGAAAACCGTGTCTGCTCCCCTGCTCCGATTTTTTTTTTTGGGGTCGAATTCACAATGTCATATTTTTCGACGACTCCAAAAACAAAATGTATTGCTACTTTTGAATTCTGCGAAAATGACCGAAGAGAAGGAGTTACAAGAAGATGAATCATCAACAATTGAATGTGCCAATTCGGAAATTTACATCAGTAAGGAACAGCTGGCTGTTCTCAGCTCTAAACCTGTTAGAGCGTCCATTTCTTAGAGCAGGGTTTCTTAACTTTTCTTGTACCATTTTAATAGCCCATTCAGTCATAACTGACTATGGGAATGCGCCCCTGAGGTGACAGCCCTACGCTGCTTATTTTTCTGGTGTTCCTTTCGACGCTCTTTCCTCACTTCTGCTTGTTGTGTGAGCCTCTTTTCGCAAAAATTGAGGTGACGCCGCAGATAGCATCGCCACCTGGTTCGATCGGCAGCTTCATCCTTCCAGGTTGCTGGATTTTTGTCCAGTGCTCTCGTGTCTCTCTTGCACAATTCTTTGAATCTCAACTGCAGTCGCTCAACTGTTATTTTGCCATCTGCCAGTTATCCGTAGTGGATATCTTTCGGGATGCGACCATCGGCGGACATGGCCAAGCCAGCGCAGTCTACGCTGTCTAAGCAGTGTATACATGCTTTGAAGGCCCGCACGTGACATCACCTCGACATTTGTCACTTTGTCTTTCAACGAAATGCCGAGAATGTGGCATAGATACCGTAGATGGGAGGTTTTGAGCCTTTTGTCAGCCATAGACTACTTTGATTGACCAATGAAGGCTACTGATCCTCTTCTTGGAAAAAATAATGTACATAAAAACATAATTTTTTTACATTTTGAATTTTACATTATGCCCACGGAACCCGTAGAATCAATTCACTGACCATCAAGGGATTTATTAACATCAAGTTAAGAAACCCTGCATTAGAGCAAGAAGTTTTCATCAAGTCACATGGAAATTGACATAACTGAAGCACCAATTTTTCGGAAGATGATTATTTCGATAAAGAATTTGGTTTCGTTTGGTTTGGTGTTAATGACTATCTTCATTGCACACGGACAACTCCATCAGTGCTCCGATCTTCTCCCTTAGAGCACACAAGGGGGATCTCAGCACAGAGCACGAACTCCGTAACACAGGCGAGAATCCTAATGTGTGTATATAAAAATAGCACATTTTATAAATATTTTTATGGTGGATAGGTTTCTAATTTTTTTAATTTTTTTTTCAGGGCTGCGGTCTTATTGCATACTCTTTAATATTTCCAACTGCCGTGGGATTTTTAACGATAAAGAATTAATAAACAAGAATGACACCAGCGGCCTGCTGTGATGTACAATTGAAATGAAGCATATTCGAGAGCGCTTATGGAGAGAGACATGAAATGAATGAGGAAGATATTGAAAGACCTTGACCTGATGACACGTGACATTGCATAGGTTTATTGAAGGCCTAAACTCTTTGCGGACCTGAAGTGTGATAATAAAGATGATGATGATTGAATAAAACATTTCATGAAGATTGTGAAGCGATGGAATCTGTTGGTAGTTAAAAAGTCAAATCTGAGGCCATCCACAGATAGCCACGACACATTAGGGCTGCTTGTAGAGACGGGTCATGTGTACAGCCACTGTTTTCGGCTTTATGGTTAATTTATAAGCGGAAAGAAAGGAAAGACGCTATGTGTGACAAAACGTCTGAACATGCTCTTTTGTGTGATCTCTCACACCTTCAGCCCTCCATCAGTATCCTTTCTATTTCTTCAGTTTTCTCACTCATCGCTTTCATTTGGCATAAATCATGCCTTTTGATTTGTATTTTCACTATTTTGCTCTATGCTGGACATAGTATGGTGAAGTCTCTAACACGCCACTCCCCTATGGCAGTATTTGTTACGGGAGTAATTCTTATCTTATTGTGAAAAACTATGTTTTCACTTGGAGAGGGAGAGGTGGATGTCATAATATTTGCATCATCAGCCTTAGTCTGAGCCCTCGTCATTACTGCGTTACCAAACGAATCATATCCATTTTCCCACTCCTCAATATCCTGGTTGGTGCAATCATGAACCCCATTAACATTTCCAATAATGAGATCAGCGACGGGAGAGTCAAGGACGCATACTGGAACTCTACCGGACAAGAAAGGGGTGTCGATCTGCACAATAGCCAGTGGATAGTACTCGACATTACCACCAAATGTAATGCATTTGGTCATCTTTCCAATATAGCAAGTATGCTTAATCAATGCCTTCCTTACGCCGATGGTTGTACAGCCAGTGTCCCTCAAAATAGAAACAGGTGTATTCTCCACAAACCCTTATGAAATGTTAGGCTACCATTCTTATCAACTGATGAAAGGCAAGGCAATGTGTGGCCACATATTAAAATAGGCTTGCCATCAGGCTCGAACAATGGTCTGCACCTCTTACACTCCCCGCTATTAAATGTATCAAGGACAGTAGCTGAATTTGCATGTTCAGTGTTTTCCTTTGGACTCTCCTTTTGACTGTTTCTTCTTTCATTACAATTGGGGCAGTGAGAATCCATCTCTTGGCACTTGCAAGGGCTTCTCCTTGGACTGACGTGAGAATTTTTCTTTGGGCTAGCATGTGGATTTCTTTGCTAGCTGAATGAACACCTTATCTGGGTTCCTCCCACACTGATAAGATAGATTACGCCTCGAGCCACACTTATAACAACACCTTCTTCTGTACCCTGACACAAAAGAAGGGTACTGTCTCTTAGAAGAATATCTTCTGTCCCCATTCCATTTTCTATTGCCACCATCTGTATCAGCGTACCTGTCCAAGCTGCGGGCCCGACGATGTATGTATGTCTTCTTCCCAACTTTCTCCTGAGCACCACAAGCTGGAAAGGTCTCAGCAACTAACTGCTTGTGAAAAGGCTTCCCATAGTGAGCAGTGACATACTGCTGCCCTAGCTCCGACATAATGTTTATATCTTTTGGCTTTCGCTCTTGTAGAAAAGCCACTAACTCTGGACTGCAGGATGATAGAACCTTGTCCTGTAGCATGAGGTAAGATAGCCCATTAAAATCCTTGACAATACCTGATAGTTCAATCCACCTATTGAACAGCAACTTGATTTTCGCAATAAACTCACTAAAGTCAATGCTAGTTGTAGGAATAGCCTCCTTAAATCTATCATTGTATCCTTGAGCTGTCAGTCTAAATCTTCGAAGCAGTGTCTCTTTCACAGTGTCATAATTCATGCAGTCCTCTACTGGCAAAGCAAAGACACTTTATAAAGCCCTTCCAGTGAGCAATTTATTGAGCAGAGATGGCCAGTCCTCTTTCTTAACCTTCCAAGATACTGCTTCTTGTAGAAACATTTCTAGATAAACGTCCATCATATCAACACCCTCAACAAATGACGGAAGTCGCAGCTTGAAAGGAGGAGTAGACTCCTTAGTAGCTGGTCTAGAACTAGCAGCCTCAAGTTCCAGTTTCTTCAAAGTAATTTCTTTATCCGCCTGAATTTTAGCTTTCCTTGTCTCTTCCTTCTTTGCTTCCCTGTCAGCCTCAATCTCAGCTTTCCTTGTTTCTTCCTTCTTTGCTTCCCTGTCAGCCTCAATTTCTAACTTCCTTAGATCTCTTTCCTCGTTGCGTTCCCCCCCCCTCCTCAGCATCCGCAAATTTTGTCTCATCCCATAATTCAACTTCATCCCCTGATTTACCAAGTGCCTGTCCCTTGGTGATAAAATCCAAGAGGCTAGTCATCCTGCAATATTTATCAAAAATGATAACTATGAAAAAAAGATGCAAAAAAAAAACAAAAAAAACCGTATACCACCTGATAAGCCAAATGGTGTCTGGAAAACTATAGTGGATGCCCCTCCACCTATACATATCCGTAAGGATTTATCCTTCTTCCGCACGATGACCATGGGAAATGAGTATAATGATTCAGATGGAGAGATGTTCAAAACCTGTTGTGTATGACAGACGTTCGTCTGTCATACACAACAGGTTTTGTACAACTACACATTGGGTCTACACACAGGAGAGTACAGGGTTCTCACCCTTTGAGCTAGTATTTAGGGCAAATCATCGGGGTCCCATGAAGATTTTGAGAGACTTACTGACCGCAAATTACGCTGATGAGAGCGCCAGGTCAAGTTATGAGTATGTCGTTGACTTGCGAGAGCGCATAATTACATCCTGTTTGATAGCACGTGAGGCATTACAGATATCTGGTGCAAGGTATAGAGCATACGCCAATTGGAATAGCAAACTTGTATCCCTCAGTCCTAGCAGCGAGGTATGGTTGTTGTTACCTACCAAGGAAAATCCCCTGCTAGTGTAAAGAAACAGATTACCGATGTGGATTATCTGATATTAGTCCGAGGGAAGGAGAAGATTTTCCATGTTAATATGCTAAAACCATTCGTAGTACATCCAACTGAACTGGAACCAGTTGTGAACGCTGTTCTTGATAGTACAGTTCCTGTAGCTAGTGCAGCAGTCATCGAGGAAGATGGAGAGAAAGGTGAGGTCAACCTCCACATCCCACTATTGCCATTGATTGCATAAGAGTCATGGAGAGATGTAGAGGTCTCTGCATCTCTCCCACAGCATCAGAGGAAACAAGTGCAGTCACTGCTCTGCGAATTTCAAGATGTGCTCACATATATTCCTGGAAGAAATGATTTAGTTGAGCATGATATCAAACTGACCTGTGGAGAGCCCATCCGGGTGAGACCATATCCTATTCCACTACATTATACTTCTGCGGTTGAGAAAGAAGTGAATGATATGTTACGCTTAGGTGTTATCTCCCCATCTGAATCATCATACTCATTTTCCATGGTCATCGTGCGTAAGAAAGATAAATCCCTACGGATATGTATAGACTTCCGTCGCTTGAATAGTGTCACAGTGATAGATGCGGAACCAATGTGGAACATATGCCCAACCAAGAGGTCCTCCTATTCCAAATAACGGGGGCAAAGTAATTTACAAAACTAGACTTATCGAGGGGGTATGGCAAATTCCCTTAGCAGAAGGCGCTAGGCCATTTACGGAATTTTTTACCCCTCAGGGTCTTTTCCAGTTTAATCATATGTGCTTTGGACTAGTGAATGCCGCTGCAACTTTTGTGCGAATAATGAGAATGCTTTTGAGGGGACGGAAGGATGTTATCACATATATTGTTGACATCTGTTTGTTTCATGAAACTTGGGATGAACATGTAGAGGGTTTGAAGTCACTGTTATCATGCCTTTGGGTGCATCACCTTACAGCAAGACCCAGTAAGATTAAGGTGGGGTTTCATGAGTTAAAGTTTCTGGGGTATGTAGTAGGACAGGGTGTTTTAAAACCAGTTGATTAGACAGTTAGAAGAATTTTGAATTTGAAACCTCCAAAAACAAAGAAACAAGTACGTAGTTTACTCGGTCTGATCAATTTTTATCATAAATTTATCCCCAGGTTCTCCTCATTGTTGGCAGCACTGACACGACTCACTCAAAAGGGCACTCCGAACAGAGTGGTCTGGACTGAAGAGTGTGATAGAGCACTGAGGAAAATCAAGACTATATTCTCCAGCAAGCCCATTCTTCTACTGCCAGACTTGGCTAAGCTCTTTGTACTGAGGACTGATGCTTCTGCAGTCGGCATTCGTGCGTGTCTTGTGCAAGAACATGATGGGTCTACATCCTGTCATGTATGCCAGCAGGAAGTTGCTTCCGGCTGAAACGCGATATGCCACGATAGAGAAGAGACTGTTTAGCTATTATTTGGGCTGTTTCACAACTCTCTAGGTATTTGTTAGAATCTCATTTCGTGCTGGAAACGGACCATTGTCCACTGACTTTTCTTAAGTCATGCAGATCACCAAATTCGCGTTTGACAAGATGGTCGTTGTTATTACAACAGTACAACTTCATTGTTTTTCCCATTCAGGGTAAATTAAATGTTCTTGCAGATTCTTTATCGAGATTATGAAAACTTGCGTTTAGACATTGGTGTGTTTTTATGTTTTTTTACCACCCTTTCCATTGTACTATCTGATACCTGTACAAGATTATTGTTTGTCAACTGTATTCTGCATGATTTTTGTGTAAGCTATGTTCTGATGGTATGTAGTGTATCCGATAGTGTACTATGATAATTAGCAAAACAGACGATAAACCCACATTAAAGATAAGCGTAAATGGGAAAATCCTGGAAAAGGTCAAGAGCTACGTATATCTTGGTCATATAATAACAGAAGATGGCAGATGTGAAACAGAAATCAAGAAGAGAATAGGAATGGCCAAAGCTACATTCAACAACATGAAACATATACTGACATCCAAACAGTTATCTCATAAATTAAAACTGAGAATCATAAAGTGTTATATATATTCTGCATTTCTGTATGGTGCAGAAACATGGACGATGAATAAGCATTTGGAAGAAAGAATTGAGGCTCTTGAAATGTGGATATATAGAAGAATGGGGCGTATCTCATGGAAAGAGATGAAAACAAATAAGGAGGTCCTAGAAAATCTAGGTATGAAAAGAGAACTAATGAGAGAGGTCAAAGTTCGGCAGCTAAAATACTTTGGCCACATAAAAAGGCATAACACCTTGCAGAAGACCATAACAGAAGGGAGAGTTGAAGGTAAACGTGCAAGGGGAAGACAGCGCTATAAGTGGGAAGATAACATCAAGAGATGGACGGGAAAGAGTCTATCAGAGTGTACCACCAAGACAAGAGACAGAAGACGTTGGAGATCCATTACAGCCAACCTCCGTTGTGGAGATGGCAACTGATGATGATGAGTGTATCCAGTACAGGTTTATAGAATAGATATTCTCCGGTATGGTAGAATTTGATGAAATTGATGTAATGTTTATCACCCTTTTTTGTATGTGTAATTAGAGTTGCATCATTTGTGCCCCACGGTAGCTGTTGTATTTTTCTAGCAACTCGGTTCTATTGTAATTTTTGTTTTGTTTTGTTTTGTTCAGCATGTTATTATTGATTATTTGTAGATAGCATATTTTCACACTGATGCAATAGATTTTGCCCACACATGTAATGATAGGTTTTGGATGGTTGGGTTCCTGATATCTACCACCCATTTAGTGAAAACCTATGCTTTTCACTTGGAGAGGGAGGGGTGGATGTCACGAACGCTTTATGGAATGAATGTCAGTATGTTATGACTAAATTCATAACACCATTATCGGTCGCTCTCAAGCTTTGTTTTATGAGCTTACTTCCTTATTTACTATTCGTTACCACCAACTCAAATACTCAAAGAAATAATGAACTCGCAACACAGTACTCATGCTCCGACGGGAGCTAGATGTGTTTATGTAATTTGTGAGTTGAAGTGAGTGAAGGTTAAGTTTGACTGTGGGCATGAATGCATTAGTAGCAGTAAGCGCTAATGTCGAGTTCACGGGCATGACTGAGTTTTTGTGAACGAAGTGGTGGTGAAGACTGGTCAGGTGTGAAAAGGATGATGTGTGGAAACGCATTCGAGAGAGAGATTGGAGCGAGAAGAGATTACGTGGAGAGAGAAGACGATTTGGATGAAGGAAAGTAGACAGTAGAAAGTATATTGAGATATAGTGAAATTGGTTCCGTTGGATGATGTTTCAATTATGCACATCATACATTGTGCTTTTCTTATGATTTATGGCCAAAGCGGCAGTCTGTCTGTGTTATTGTGTTACGCTCAAGTTTGTGACACAAAGTCGTCGGATATCGTACCTAAGTGTTAGAGTTCAGTGCGTTAACATTAGCTGTGAATAACGAGCCATGTTTGTCGCTCCATGTAGAATGTAATATATATAATTTGTCAATGTGCACTCACAGCTAAGCACTTGACATGTCGCATTCACGCTTCACGAAGACGTGTTAAGTTACGCCAAGTTATTGGACGGTCAGCGACCGTATTTTATCACAATATCGGTCTGACAATCTTTTCAAGCGACGAGGCGTGTTTATCCAAGGAGTTTTGTTTGTTTGTCTGGCAAAACACATGATAATCCGTACACGAGGCGGAACTGATGACATAAGCGCTTCCGGGTCATCCTTGCTACACCAACATTACCGTCTGTGTGACACCTGTGGGCAGACAAGAGTGATATAATCGCTTCCGGTCACTTGGTAAAAAGTAATGACGGATTCATTACATTTTAGACAATATGAGTCTAGAAATGTGTTGTGAGAGTGTATGCAAGACATCATATTACCATATATGGGAGACGTGACCTTTTGCAAATTTTTCCGTGTAGGAAATATTTGGAACGTGCCACACCCGATCTTTTTGAAATGATTTGATTTTTATGATTAGATTCATAACATCATTGGAGGGAATATAGGCTGACAATTTTACAGTTTTATTTCTCTGTGATTTGCACGCTCGCCAAGACAACATCAGACCTTCGCCAGAGTGAAGAACTAGATTCATAATTCCTAATTGTTATCCGGAACTTTTATTGGAGAACCAGATAAGACTTATAAAGCACAGGAAATCTGTTTCAAATTTTAATAAGGAACACCTAGACAAGGAAACTGAAGAAACACGGAGTCAGAAAAGGGTATCTATTGTAAAATTAAAAGAAATCACAGGCACGTGTAAGAGAAAGATTCGTCTCTTTTATTCATCTATGCGACACGTCTGTGGCCAGGATTGGCGTAAGTTGTTGTGGTAAAATGGGATGTTATAAATATTTATAGGGGACTTAGTGTACTGACTGAGATCAGCTGTGAAGGTATCTGTATCTAATAGGGGTAGTGTTTTACAGATAACCTTACTTGCTACCACATTTATACCTCAGTCAGAATTATTCTGGAATATTGTGATGACTACGTTAAATGTCTAGGGTTATGTAAATGATGAAGTGTAAGTCACAACAACAACAGACAGATACACAATTTAATTTATTCCACCACACTTGACAACACTGTGACACTCACACACATTTAACACTCTATAAGACTATCTTAAATGAGTCACTGGTAAAGTTTCAAATATTTATGTATTAATTACTTTCACTACTATATATATATATATCCTGATTCAACTACAAAGTGAACCAGGAATCACAATCAATTGTAATCACAATTTATATATACATAATTTATAAATATGAACCTTGTAGGGACATATTTTATTAATATTATCCTATGTGTGTCAGTTGTGTAGTAGTACTATGAGGTAATACTGGTTTTGTTTCTCAAGCTACGTTGTTATTTGTCATCATGACTTCAAGTGTTTGTTTATCTGGAAAATAGTATGGGGAAAAAGTTCACAGTTCCTGTCAATTTAAACAAGGTATTGTCCCTCTTTTTTTTCTATAATGTCAATTTTTGAGGGGACACATAATGTTGAGCTCCACTGGCCACAGAGGCTTAACTTTCGTGATGGCGGCAGGAAAAGACTCCTCTGCTCGATTGCTCCCCTGTGTTCTGGAGACACCTCACTAGTCGCTATCTGGACCCAGGAGTATGCTGTCAGCCTCCAGATTCAGCAAATCTCAGACCAGGTGCTGCTCAATAACTTTAGGACCACAGTCCCTGAAACAAGAAGGTTGTACCTCCTACTTCATATCTAATTTACAATCTATTTCCAGACTGAACACAATACATGACAAACACTGAGTTCAGAGCGGTAGGCCAACTGTCAGCTTCATCTGAAATAATTTACACCAGTATACTCCTCCCTAATGGTTACTACGCCTCTGCAATTCCAGCATTATTTCTTTCTAATCAATAAGATAGGTGTCAGTGTACTGTTTGGCAATTCCATGTAGTTTTACTTTTCTCCGACACCTTCTGTTCAGGTTGGAGCACTATATAGGCCTTGCCTCATGTTCGCTACTAAACCACACACATATACAGACATAAATTATCAATTTACATTCAATTTTCATTAAAAAGATATTGAATATATCAAGCTTACCACAATTCATGGAATAATACACAGTTACGTTGACTGGCAATGAATATAGCACAATTTCGATCTTCCGATGTCCCAGGCTTTTATTTAGAAAAATATGCACTGGCGCTCAACGCACTGGTTCTTTAGTAAGTTTATTTGAAAATGTGGTGCTGACCTGACGCTTCTAATTGACTATATTGGCGGGTCTAACCAATCGAGCCATGTTTACACAAGCGTTTGAAAAAAAGTACCCTTCCTTCCGTCTCCCCTAACAACAAAAGATAGTATTTGTAGCCCGACTAATCGTGTTTAGCCTTACATTTATTGCGCTCCAATCAAATAGGATTTAACATGGGGACCTATTTCCCGTACAATGGTGGTGTCAAAATCTGCCACTGAGCGATTCTGATTTTGGTGTTGTCTGACACCCTCACTATTTCTTTTGGCTATAATTTGTTAATTCCTAGACTATTTGCGTAACACGTAACATATTATTTGTCAGCAAGTCCTAAGGAACCCAAGTATATAAATTTAATGGGGCTAAGGGGCTGCGTTCAAAATATGTATTTTCTAGGATAGTCGTGTAGTTGTTTTTTTTATTTTTTATGTTTAGAACCGCCACCTGTCCTGCTGTACTGTCAGACTAATGTCAGGATTTTAGACATAAAACAGTAGAATGTCATGTTTCCTAATAAGCGTTTTGTAAGTTTTTTTAAACCTAACTCTCGTATGGGTAGTGTTTTTTATCACTGTCGATTTGAAAAAAAGCTAGTGCTTGTGGCCTTACACGCGTGATGGTAGTAATTGTATAGCGAGACGCGTGTTTAGGGTGGCATGCGTTCCGGCTTTCAGCCCTCCCTTCTCTCTATCCTAATTCCATCTGTCTTTCGTTTATGGTAACTTAGTGTATAAAATGACATGAATGGAATATTAAATATAGGTCAGCTTGCGTATCTCAAGGTTTTTCTTAGAAAGGCAGTAAACGTTTTATTGAGTTGTGGAAACACGTGTATGCTGCAGTAGGCTTTTACTATCAACGTGGAACGTTATAATTTGCAGACGAATTAGAAAACAAGGGGGATTTCGAGTACAGTCATTGTGACAGCACTGTTCTTTACCATTCTTCTTTCCTTTTATTGAAGTTATTTGTTAGGCTTTACATTTACTTTTTAATTTATATATGTGGATTAGAATTTCACACGACAAATTCTCCCCACTTGAAACAGACGTTATATGTCAGTCTATAATTCTATATACACATAGAGAAATTTATTATCTTTCCTGGGGCTTAGGGTGATTCTCATCACACAGATGGCGGCTTAAAAAATCCGTTCCCAGATTTGTTTTTCCACTTATATACTCTATGCTAAACTCATATGGTTGCATCAGTAATGACCAACGGAGTAATCTAGAATTTTCATGTCTAGCTTGCGCTAGAAACGACAAGGGTTTGTGATCCGTTTGCAACTTAAATGCCTTACCATACAAATAAATATTGAATTTCTTTATCGCCCATATTACTGCAAGACATTCCTTTTCGCTAGTTGAGTAATTGGTTTCAGCTTTATTCAACTTTCTGCTAGCATATGCCACTGGGCTTAATTCCCCATCCAATGCATCTGATTTCTGTAGCAGAGTCGCACCTAACCCAATATTACTGGCATCCGTCCTTACTATGAATTCTTGACTTAAGTCAGGTAATTTCAAAATAGGTTTACTTGTGAGCTTTTCCTTCAATTCTTGGTAAGCCATTTCACATTGTGGTGTCCATGTAATTCGATCTGGATTTCCCTTACGTGTCAAATCAGTTAACGGTGCACATATGGAATTAAAGTTTTTGATATACTTTTGGTAGAAACCACATAATGAGACAAAGGATCTCACGTCTTTCTTGGTTTGTGGTCTCGGGGCTTTCTTTAATTTCTCTAAATTCTTTGGGTCAGGGGTCATGTTTCCCTGATAAACTGTGTGTCCCAAGAATTCTAATTCTTTACATCCAACGCAACATTTGGTTGGTCGGGCTGTTAAATTCGCTTCCCTAAGTCGATTAAACAGCATGTTCAGAGAGTCAATGTGTTCCTCAAATGTTTCTGTGGCTATAAGGATATCATCCATGAAATTTGTGATGCATGGGGTATTCAGAGGGTCCAATAATTTTCTCATCATTCTAGAGAAGACACTAGGCGCATTCTTCAATCCAAATGGCAATCTATTAAACTCATAGTGTTCTTCTGAGGTACTAAAAGCTAGGTATGGTCTAACCTCAGGCTTTACTGGAATCTGATAGTATCCTTTACTCAGGTCCACTTTTGAGAAATATTTAGCTTTATTTAGCCTGGCAAACAACTGATTTGTATCCGGCAATGGATCCACCTGTCCTTCTGTAATAGCATTCAGTCTCCTGTAATCTATACAGAGTCTATGTTCTCCAGAGGGTTTCCTTAAAAGTACAACACCGGAACTATACGAAGATTCACTGTGTGAGATAATTCCTTCCTTCAACAAATAGTCTATCTCTTCCTTCAAAGCTTTCTCCTTAGCAAAAGGAATCGAATAGGGTTTCATACATACAGGTGTGGGGTCTATCAGCTTCATATCATATTCCAATAGGTTTGTATGCCCTGGTCGGTCTGTTAACACCTCTGTATGAGTATCTAGAACCTGTTGCACTCTCTCTTTCTGAGTTTTCGTTAAATGTGTACTGATTTTCACCTGTGCCGCTGTCTCACAGGGATGTAATGGATATTCAAATGATGAAAGTGGTTCCTTTTTCATCTCCATTGCAATGGACAAGGTCAACAAGTGTGTCTCTTCCTGATGTTCTCTTTCCAAATATTTCTTCAGGAGATTCACATGATAGATTTTTTCTTTCCCCTTCTTATCTATCTTATAATTTGTTCTAGACACCTTCTCTAGAACTGTATATGGACCTTGCCATCCAATTTGTAACTTATTCTGACTACCGGGCAGAAGAAGCAGTACCTTCTCTCCCACAGCCAAATCTCTGTCTTTAGCTTTCCTGTTATAATAGGCAGCATGTTTCTTCCTGGCTTGTCTCAAATTTTCATTGGCAAGTTTCCAGCCAGTTTTTAAACGAGTGGTCAGCTCATTCACATATTGGTATGAGGATGTAATATTTTACTCTGCCTTTTCATCAGTCCACGTTCTTAACAGCGCTTCGAGTGGACCTTTTATTGGCCTTCCAAATAATAATGTTGCCGGGGCCATTCCGGTTGAACTATGGGGTACCTCCCGATAAGCAAAGAGGGCGGCGTGAAGGTACTGATCCCATGTATCTGGTTTTTCGTGTGCCAACTTTCTCAGGATCGACATCAACGTGCCATTAAATCTTTCCACTTGGCCGTTCCCTTGTGGGTGGTACACACTACAATGGAAGTGTTTGGCCTGGAAGATCCTGAAAACTTCTTCTGTTAGTTTCCCCTTGAACTGAGAGCCATTATCAGTCAAGATTTGATTGGGAAAGCCTAACCTTGTGAAAATTGTGAGCAATGCCTCTGCCACATGTTTAGAATCAATCGATGACAGGGCTACCGCCTCTCCCCACATAGAACAAGTGTCCACCAGAGTCAGAATGTAGCTGTTCCTTCTCTTGGTTCGGGTGAGAGGTCCCACAAGATCCACGGCAACTCTCTCAAAGGGTGTTCCCACTATGGGCATTTCTCCCAGAGTTGCTGGTGCAGTCCAATGTTTAGGTGCTACTCGTTGGCACTCTGGACAGGATTTTACATATCGTTTGATATCTTCAGTTATCCCTGGCCAGAAATAGTGACAAGCTATACGCTGTCCTGTTGCGCTGATCCCCATATGACCACTGAAGGGAATCACATGCCCTAGTTCCAACACTTTAGTCCTATATGAAGTGGGAAGGACCAGCTGTCCGTGACCATTGGATTCAGATCCAGCCTTCCTATATATCAGCTTGTTCTTCATATAAAACTCTCCCTTGCCTGGAGGTGTATGGGTTTTGGGCAACTTCTTGAAACACGGCTTGAGTGTTTTGTCCTCAGCCTGTGCCTTCCTCATCTCATCTGGATGAGTATTTATTGGATTATCCTCCTCCTTTTTAGACTGTGATCTGGTCTGCACTGTTGCCAATATCACAGGTCTCTTGGGATTCTCCAAGAAGACATATCTACACCCCAATATCAGAGGGTAGATTGGCTCATTTATCACTGCTGCTTTTATGATTCCTTCCACATATCGCGTTTTCACCTTTATCCGGGCGACGGGAAGTGTCATGGTAGCTACATCCTTGGTTGCAGTTTGAATCTCCACTGTTTCTGTGGTGTATTGATCTGCCTGCACCAGGTGAGAACTCACAACGGAATCGTAATCTAAACCGGTATCATATAAACACCTTATAGTGACACCATTACAGATGACATCTTCACACACTGGGGGGTGGTATGGTTCCTGTAGTTCTGCAGGTTTGACCTTTTTTTCCTTTTTCCCAGATGTCATAGCAGCACAATGAGGAGGTTTCCTTCTACAATGGTCAGTGTCATGATTGTTCATCTTACACTTTTTACACCACTTTTTCCCTTGGTTGAAAGATTTTCTTTCATCATATTTCCTTTCATCGAATTGTGGGGTTTTATTTTTATTGTCTTACCGTGGCCTATCAAATTGGTGCTTACCTTTGTTTTGATCTCTAGGATCAAATTTATTAAAGTTCTGTGGTGCCCTAAAATTATCCACCTGTTTCTTTTTATTACCTGATACCTCTGCCTGAGCCGCTTGATACCTTTCTGCAACATTTAGCAACTCACCCAGCCTCTCTGCACCTCGTTCCATGAGAAACTTTCTCAGGTCTGGAGCCATGGACTCTCTTAGTTGTTCTATAAGGACCATTCCCTTAAGATCTTGGGTTTTCCCCCAGAGAAGTCCATTTCTCCAAGTATGTCTCTAACCGTGCAGAGAACTGGTGATAGGTTTCACCTGACAGTAGTTTAGCATTCCTAATTTTTTTCCTATAAAATTCTGCGTTCTTTTCATATCTTAACAAAAGAGCCAGCTTTAGCATGTCATAATTTTCCTGATCACCTCTGCTCATTTTGGCAAAAACTTCATAAGCTGCCCCACGAAGCCCTTGAGATAACTTTAAGCTCCACCTTTCTCTCTCTAACCCATATGTGGTAGCTAATAGTTCATATCTATTTAGAAAGCTCTCAATATCATCGTCTTTCTCAACAAAATGATCTAAATGAAAATTCATAGCTGAGGTTGAGGCTCCCTGGCTAGCAGTGGCATCAGAGGTAAAGGGACTGGCACCATTTTCAGGAGCATGGCCTTGAAACTCAAACTCCCTTAGTCGTAACTCGTGCTCCCTTTGTAATCTCTTCTCCTCCTTTTCTGCTTCCCTCTCTGCAGCCAATCTTCTTTCCTCTCTTTCTGCTTCCCTCTCTGCAGCCACTCTTCTTTCCTCTCTTTCTGCCTTTTGTTCTTCTAATTGGAGCCTTTTAATCTCCTTATCTGCCTCCAATGCTTTAGCCTCTTTGTCAGCCTCAATCTGCAGCCTCTTAGCCTCAGCCTCAATCTGCAACCTCTTAGCCTCAGCCTCAATCTGCAACCTCTTAATTTCCTTTTCAGCCTCTAACTTTCTTTCGGCCTCTTTTTCTAATCTTCTTTCTTCCCGTTCAATATATTTGTCACATTCAGCAGTGACATAAGCAATCATAATTTGCCCGTCCATTCCTAACTCTTTCGCAGTCTGTACAGCAGCAGATCGAAATTTGGCCAGGTCCGCCATTTTCTAACAGGTAAATTTATATAATGTCTAACTAAACAATACAATCTGATATTACTTATCCAAAGACACCACAGGCACTGAGAGCTCAACGTTATCTATTTTCACCCAAGGATACCTTTTTAATTTCTATTATTCCCTGAAGTGAATTACCCCCAATATTTTTAATAGGGAAAGATTCAAAATCCCGGGAGCGAGACCCCAATATATGTCGTAAAATGGGATGTTATAAATATTTATAGGGGACTTAGTGTACTGACTGAGATCAGCTGTGAAGGTATCTGTATCTAATAGGGGTAGTGTTTTACAGATAACCTTACTTGCTACCACATTTATACCTCAGTCAGAATTATTCTGGAATATTGTGATGACTACGTTAAATGTCTAGGGTTATGTAAATGATGAAGTGTAAGTCACAACAACAACAGACAGATACACAATTTAATTTATTCCACCACACTTGACAACACTGTGACACTCACACACATTTAACACTCTATAAGACTATCTTAAATGAGTCACTGGTAAAGTTTCAAATATTTATGTATTAATTACTTTCACTACTATATACAAGGGGATTGACATAAGTCTTGGGCCTGACCATGAAGGAGTCACAGGAGGAAGATGAAACTTGGCATATTTAAAGTTCATCGTATTTGCACTGAATGTGTAAAGTACGCGTTTGTTTCTTCAATGGGTTTTCCCGCTACGGTGCACGGCGCAATGTACCCTATTGACCGGATCTGCTGCTCCAAAAATTTTACAAAACAATGGAAAAGAAGGAGGCCAGAGCTGTGATAAAATTTCTGATGTTTCAGGGAAAAACACCTACAGAAATACACAGGGAGATGGAACCAGTGTTTCGTGATTCTTGTCCTTCATATACTTCGGTAAAAAAAACTGGTGTCAACAGTTTAAGGGCGGCAGCTCAAATGTTGCTGATCTGCCAAGATCTGGTAGACCAGCCTCAGAGTGCAACGATGAAAATGCAACAAGAGTGAAGAAAATCATTGACCAGGATCGAAAAATGACAATTGTGGAGATAGCTAGTAGAGTAAAACTAAATGAAAGAACAGTTTATAGAACTTTACACAACAGATTGAACATGAGAAAAGTGTGTACACGCTGGGTTCCGTGACTGTTGACACGTGAACAGAAGCAAACGAGGGTAAATTGCTGTCAACAGTTGCTCAAAAAGTGTCAGTCAAAAAATATTTTGGAGACCATTTTGACAACAGATGAGACTTGGGTACACCATTATGACCCCGAATCCAAAATTGCCAGCATGCAATGGAAAACCCCGGGCTCCCCAACACCTGTCAAGCCGAGGGCGCAGAAATCTGCAAGAAAAGTGATGCTGATTGTTTTTTGGGACGGCAAAGGTGTCCTTTTGAAAGATTATCTGCCTCGTGGATACACAGTTAATGGACAGTACTATGCAGATCTTCTCACAAAATTAAGAAAGGTTGTGACCAGGAAACGAGGGATAACGCGCACTCAAAATCTTCCTTTGCTTCAAGACAACGCGCCCTCTCACAAAGCACGGCTTGTGCAGCTAGCAGCCAACGATTTGAATATTGAAATTCTTCCACACCCACCATATTCTCCAGATTTGGCTCCATCAGACTATTTTCTATTCCCAAATCTTAAAAAACAGCTAAAAGGTAATCATTTTGACAGCGATGAAGAGGTTATACTGGCATGTGATGACTAGTTTAGTTTGAAAAATAGGGTGTTCTACTCCCAAGGTCTTTTCAAGGTCTAGCAGAGATGGCAGAAATGTGTCAATTTAGAAGGTGGCTATATTGAAAAGGAATAAACACTATACAAAATTTCAGCTCTCTGTGACATGTCCTTCATGGTCAGGCCCAAGACTTATGTCAATCCCCTTGTATATATATCCTGATTCAACTACAAAGTGAACCAGGAATCACAATCAATTGTAATCACAATTTATATATACATAATTTATAAATATGAACCTTGTAGGGACATATTTTATTAATATTATCCTATGTGTGTCAGTTGTGTAGTAGTACTATGAGGTAATACTGGTTTTGTTTCTCAAGCTACGTTGTTATTTGTCATCATGACTTCAAGTGTTTGTTTATCTGGGAAATAGTACGGGGAAAAAGTTCACAGTTCCTGTCAATTTAAACAAGGTATTGTCCCTCTTTTTTTTTCTATAATGTCAATTTTTGAGGGGACACATAATGTTGAGCTCCACTGGCCACAGAGGCTTAACTTTCGTAATGGCGGCAGGAAAATACTCCTCTGCTCGATTGCTCCCCTGTGTTCTGGAGACACCTCACTAGTCGCTATCTGGACCCAGGAGTATGCTGTCAGCCTCCAGATTCAGCAAATCTCAGACCAGGTGCTGCTCAATAACTTTAGGACCACAGTCCCTGAAACAAGAAGGTTGTACCTCCTACTTCATAATTAATTTACAATCTATTTCCAGACTGAACACAATACATGACAAACACTGAGTTCAGAGCGGTAGGCCAACTGTCAGCTTCATCTGAAATAATTTACACCAGTATACTCCTCCCTAATGGTTACTACGTGTTACGCACAAATAATTACTTTTTCCAAAGTCTTTGTATGATCATTTTTCGTATGTATGATCATTTTTTGACTGAAAGGTGTATTATGTTTTTTACAGTCAAAGGGACATAACCCGAGATATCGAGACTACAATTTTTTTATGAGTTTGCCTTCTCTTGTATAGAGACACGTTCGGTCTATAATTTCTTGAACGAAGCGTGACCATATCTCCTTATTTGGTAGTATCAGTCAACTGTTGTAGATGTCTGAAACCTGTCTTAACGCTTCTGTTCATGACCATAAAAGGCGCGACTGTGTAAGACTTTTATCTCGAATGTTCTTAGAATCGTCTTATGTGAGCGGCGACTCAGATATTGGAGTTCTGCGCATGTCAAAACTGGTAGTTCGTTTGGTGTGTTCCGCCCAGCTCGGGAGTTTAGAAATGGTCTGAGCAGCGAGCGGACGCAATGTGCGTCTTGTGATTTTCTGAGGGAAATACATTGTCTTTGTGAGTTAGTTAGCTAACTAGACTATTTCCCAGTATTATTCAAGCCTGCCTGGAGGCATATGTTCGTGGTTGATTTCCGAAGAAAGGTAATTCCTCTTGTATTGAACTTTATGCTATCATCTAGAAGTTCGTCATTTTGTGGCTCCTAGCAAATCGATTTCCTGATCTGTTAGGAAGAAGGACAAGTGCCGTAACAACTGTTCCGGATTGAGAAGGTCAAGTGCTCAAGTCAATTCAGAAGGTCAAGTTCAGAAGCTGTTTTCTGTCAGAAGCTCATTTCCGTCGTCGTGGCAGTTTATGAGAGCAGATATGGATCAACGTTGGATCATTGTCCTAAGAATGCTGATCACATCCTGTTCTGAACTGTGCTGACGTTGTGGATTCATAGAAGTTAAGTGGCCTGTTTTGTTTGTGAACTGTGCCCTTATGTTCTAACTGAGCCTTCTGTCTCTCACATTTTTCACACTGTTTACATGTTACATGTTAAATGTTATTTGTATTTGAATATTTATATGTTTATATTTCAGCGAGTTTTTCGGTTGGGCGGTGTCTTTCAGTAGAAGATACCACGTCACAGAGGTTCTACTGTTAGCGTTTTCGTTAGGGACGGTGCGAATTTCCTACTGTGAAATTTGCTAGCGACAATCGTTGCTATATCTGTTTAGTTGTGACGAGTTGTGCTTTATTTTCGTTTTTTGTATATTTTTTTTTCTCTCTTTCTGTTTTTTAGTTTCGATTTCATTTGTTTGTATTTGTAGGTCTCCTCTTTTCTATTATTCAATTCTTTACAAAATTGCTGTCTATACACTGTAGCGTCATTTGTTTGTCATATCTTCGCATATTTCTTTTTAGTTTTCGCTGTTTATTTATTTGACTTATGCGAATGTTTTCGTATTGCTTTGATCTTTATTATTGTTTACATTGACTTTGATCTTTGTTGTTGTTTACATTGACTCTGATCTTTGTTATTGTTTACATTGACTTTGATCTTTGTTGTTGTTTACATTGACTTTGATCTTTGTTATTGTTTACATTGTTGGTGACCTTTGTTATTGTTTACATTGTCTTGTTATTGTTTACATAGTTCTTGCATAGTTAGCTTTCACTATTGTTACATATATGCTCATGCACTATTGGTCTATAGTGCACATATCATAACTAACTGGTGGTTTTTTGCTTATGCACTATTGTAGTGCAGTTATGATAAATAACTGATGGTTATGCACTGATTTGTGTAGTGCACTGATGATAAAGAGGTGACTTGTGATATTATTATACATTTGATAATACAAGTTGGTGTCAAATCTTGTTTCCCACAGAGATTGGAGTAAACATAGTGATTATACAAGCACTTTATTAAGTCTTGTTGCTATTAAGATTGAAATAAGATAATTAATTATTTCAGGTTCTGTACTCACATTTTAGACATCATGTCTACATTTGAGTACTTTATTGAGCAGGGTAAAACCCTTGATAAGACTGGTGATAAATTAGAAGAATTTGCGACTGTTCAATATGCCAAGGCATTGAAGTCGGAGGAAAAGAAAATGAAAGAACAAACTGAACAAAAGAGAATAGATGCTGAAAATTTAAAACTGCAGATGCAGGTAGATGAAAAAAGATTACAAATGGAAATGGAAAAACAAAAAAGAGAAGCAGAATCTCAGGAGAAGAGGCTTGAAAAAGAAGCTGAAAATAAGAGACTTGAAATAGAGGTTGAAGAAAAAAAGTTACAGGCTCAGGCTGAAGAAAAAAAGTTACAGGCTCAGGCTGAAGAAAGAAAGTTACAGGCTGAGGCTGAAGAAAGAAGGTTACAAAGAGAAGCTGATGAGAGAAAAGCAAAAATGGAGCATGAAGAAAAACTCTTAGCTTTAGAGTTAGAGAAGTTAAAGTTATTGAACACTGGTAATGCTAATGATGCAAATAAGGTGTCAGATAAGACTAATGCTAAGGATTTCAAGCTTAATCTACCAGCATTTAATCCCTCAATTGATGATATAACATTTTATCTAGATAGATTTGAAAGTGCATGTAAGGTGCATAATATAGATAAAACATTATATGTTTATCATCTGTCCAAGATACTTAGAGGTGATGCTTTGACTTTGTTGAGTATGGTAGATGTGCCGGACAAAAACAACTATGAGGTTGTCAGGGCGGCATTGTTAAAGAAGTACCAACTTAACGAGGACGGATATCGTCTTAAATTTAAAAACATGTTACCAGAAACTGGAGTTGAATTCTCTGAATTCATCTCAAGCATACGTCTTACTTTTTTACGATGGGTTGAGTTGTCTAAGACAGAAAGTACATTTGAAGCCCTTATGGATTTACTACTTAGAGACAAGGTCATGTCTTCTGTTAATGAAGCTTTTCTTTCTTTTCTTCATGAGCGTAAGCCTAAAAACATAAAAGAAATGGAAGAATACTGTAGCCAGTATGTTACTGCGCATCCTCACATAACCATTAGCAACTCTAAAATAAAAGAAGGTCTGCCAGTTGCTTCGGCAGCACCTTATGGCCCAAATTTTATGCGTAAATTTCAGGGTAGCCAGCAAAATTTCAATAAAAAGAGTAACCGTAATTATGCCCAGAACCATAGTAATCAATTCCAGGGTGATTCTTCTTCCCAGAACTGCAGACAACCTAATACTACACAGTATTCTACTCCGGTTAACTTTAGAAATTTTCACAAAGGTAATCGGCATAGAGGGAAATATTTTTTGCAGAGACCTCAATACCAAGATAATAGAGGTTCTCAACAGCATAGAGATGGTAATGACAGTTATGGAAACTGGAACTCAAACCAGGATAAAAATTACAGTAGGGACTTTAATGATAATTGCAGAGGCAATAATGGTCGCGGTAGATCGCAACATAAGAGAAAAAGATATCAACAGACGAATTCTGTTCAACAAGAATCTCAGGGAGCAGATAAACAGATTAATAGTGATAAAGACCATAATGCTATCGGATGCTCATCTTTTGATTTTGGTAGAGCAAATAAATGTATCCAATGCAGTACTTTATTTGATCCGAAGACCGTTAGTACTCTAAGCTGTGATCATCCTTTGCCCGCTCTTCCTGCTAATGTTGCTCATGATGGGAGAGGTTCTCTTATATTACATAAGGGGCTTGTAAATAGTAATCCAGTCTCAGTGTTGTTTGATTCTGGATGTACTACTGTTGGTGTTAGGCAATCTCTTGTAGATCCATCCTGTGCTACAGGAAAGGTCATCAAATGTGTCACATTTGGTGGCACGTTGGAAAAGTATCCTACTGCCATAATACATATTGCTACTCCTTTCTTCACGGGAGAGGTCCACGCGTGTCTACTTCCAAATCCTATTGCGGACCTTATTATTGGTCGTATTCACGGAGTTAGGGAATGTACCCCACAGCAGATTGCTGTTTGGGAAGAGCAAAACATTGAAGCTACCAATGCGGTGGTCACAAGAGCACATGCTCTGGATCCACCTCAAACTTCATTAACTAATAATGATGAAGTAAATGACCAAGATAGTCACTTGACTATTACACGTGACTCATTTATCAAATTGCAAGAAGAAGATCCGTCTTTACAAAAATTCTCCATTCTAGCAAAAAAAGGTGATCCTAATCAGAATACTAATAGAAAATCTTGGATTTCTATGAAGAACGGCGTACTTGTACGTATGGTACAAGACTCGACTACGTCCACTCATTCACAAATTCTTGTGCCCAAGAGCATGAGATTGCAAATATTGCAACATGCTCATGACTCGCAATGTGCTGGACATATGGGTTTTTCCCGTACAAAGTCGAGGGTTCTTGCGGCTTTCTTTTGGCCATTTGTGAGCAAGGACATACGAATTTACTGTCGCTCTTGCAAAGTATGTCAGGAGGTCAAATCTAAAGGACCACGACATGCTGCGCCTATCCAGGCTGCTGACATTCCTATTCGCCCTTTTCAAAAAATGGCAATAGATATTATCGGTCCTTTTAGAATTAAGTCAGCTAGAGGACATCAATTTATTCTTACATGTGTCGATATGTGCACACGTTGGCCAGAGGCAATACCTCTCAAGAGCATCTCAACTGCTGATATCGCAGACGCTCTTTGGCTGATATTTTCTCGCTTGGGTTTTCCCGGAGAAATATTGTCAGACCATGGCACTCAACTTATATCAGACACTATGTCACAGGTAATGTCTATGCTACATATTAAAAGGTCTCTCAGCAGTATCTATCACCCAATGTCTAATGGGTTAGTCGAACGTTTAAATAGGACTCTGAAAACTTTACTTGGTAAGATAACTGAGGATCATCCTCAGGATTGGGACAGGGTCTTACCCGCGGCTCTCTTTGCGTATAGAGAGGTCCCCAATGAACATACAGGGTTTTCCCCTTTTGAACTTGTCTTTGGCGCGCAACCGCGCGGCCCTATGTCTTTACTTCACGATCTAATCACTGCCGATAATATTAGCGATGAAACTCAATCTTCTTATGAGTACGTCATTGCTCTTAGGCAAAAGATCATCGAGGCATGCAAACTAGCAACTTCTTCATCCGAATTTGCTAAAGAAAAGGCAAGGCAGTTTGCAAATAAAAATAGATGTCTACGACAACTTTGTCCAGGTGACAAAGCTCTCGTTCTACTTCCTTCAAGGGAGAACAGACTTCTAATTGCATGGAAAGGTCCATATGCAATAGTCTCCAAAATTTCTGATGTCGACTATGTTGTCGATATTGATGGAAAGCATAAAACTTTCCACATAAATATGCTCACGGAATTTTATGAAAGACCTGACTATTTGCAGCCTATTTTCCAGGCAACGGACAATTCTCAAGCACCTCATGGTCAGTACTCATCTCTGTCAGTTATACAGGATGAGGAAACTACTTTTTCTGATGTCAATCTTCCTCTTCCTATGGTCCCACTTTATTCTACGGAATCTTGGAAAAACGTGACCGTTTCTCCAAATCTTTCCGCTGAGGAACATCGACAAGTTTCTTCGATGTTGCAAACATTTCAGGATGTTCTTACAGACATCCCGGGACACACACATGTCATTGAACATGACATTGTGCTAACTGATCATAATCCTATCAGAGTCAGACCTTATCCAATACCTATCCATTTCCAGTCTCAAGTCGAAAAAGAATTGGATGAAATGATACGTTTGGAAATCATTGAACCATCCACTTCAGCATACTCTTCGTCTATGGTTATTGTTCGAAAGAAGGATAATAACATTCGCATTTGCGTAGATTATCGCAAATTGAACCAAGTTACGAAGTTCGACGCTGAACCTATGCCTTCATTAGAAGAGCTACTCAATAAACTTGCTAATTCTAGATTCTTTACCAAACTAGATTTGTCTAAAGGTTATTGGCAAGTTCCGCTAACTGAACGTGCCAAACCTTTTACAGCTTTTTCTACACCTAGGGGTTTATTCCAATGGAATTTCATGCCTTTCGGTCTTATGAACGCCCCTGCTACATTCGTACGCATGATGCGGCGAATTCTCGCATATCGTACAGATGTCATAGTATACTTAGATGATATCTGTCTATTCAGTGATTCCTGGGAAGATCACTATTTGGGTTTATACGAATTACTGTCTACTCTTCGCGAGTATAACTTGACTGCAAAACCCTCTAAAGCCTTTATAGGATTTAGCGAGATTTCTTTCCTAGGTCATCGTGTTGGTCATGGTCTTTTAAAGACAGAGGACCACAATGTTTCAAAAATACTTAACATTTCGGTCCCTAAGACGAAGAAACAAGTACGGAGTCTATTAGGTTTGATCCAATTCTACGGACGATTCATTCCGAATCTGACCTCCATTATGGCACCGCTTTCTACTTTATTGAAGAAAGGGTCGCCTAATCTGATCCGCTGGTCTAAAGAATGTCAATCCTCATTGGACCAGGTTAAAGCCCTATTTTCATCTCCACCTATTCTTAGGTTACCTACTATTGAGAAGACTTTTGTTCTTCGAAGTGACGCCTCGTCAACTGGGATTGGGGCAGCACTAATGCAGGAGTATTCTGATACTCTGCATCCGGTGATGTATATCTCTAGGAAATTAAATGCTGCAGAAAAGAATTACTCGGTTTTAGACCGCGAGTTATTGGCTATGGTATGGTCTATTCTGAAGTTACAAAGATTTCTTCTAGGCGCACACTTCATTGTGGAAACCGACCAGAAAGCGCTTACTGCTATTCAGAGCAAAAACTTGAAGAGCTCGAGGTCCACTCGTTATGCCATAGCTCTTCAACCATTTCATTTCTCGGTTAGAGCTATCCGTGGTTTGGATAATGTGATGGCAGACATTCTGTCCAGATGCCCACACGATTCCACATGATTCTTCTGTCATATATATATTTCCTGACATACAGTCCAATAGTATAATGACATGTTAGTAGATTTTTTCTCACTTTTTTGGGGGGAATTTATAACATTGTACCATGTAATTATCTAAGAAGGCTTAGTTAGTGATATACGGGCCAAAAGATCACTCGGCCACATTTAGATAATATATTTGCATAATTGTATTAAGAGATTTACCAGTTGTCTTTAAGATTTGTGTTATTGATATTTTCGCAGCACATCAGTGAAGTCTGCGAGATTATGTCCATTGTGGAACATTGAGGATATCAAGTCCTGTCCTAGATTGGGAGCGGATGATGTCCACATCTTCTTCTATTGATTGTTTTATGTCAACGAAGAATAACATTGTATTAGTTATTAATTACTGATGCATTATATAATGTAATAATATAGTGCGGTATATTAGTATATTACACCGCTATTTGCACAACACATTGTATGATATCATAATGATATATTTAATTTCATATATTGGTATGAGAGTAATTTGACTTTTATTATGATGTTGCCATCATTGTGGCGTGTGTTGGTGGCACCTTCCTGGAATATATACGCGAATACTTAGATAAATTTTTTCTCTAAGGACCTGAGATATGATCTCAGTTTCGCTCCATGCGTTGAGCTAGTTTGTTAGGTATATATCCGCGCATCATACGTGCGTTAGGAGCCTAGATTTTTCCGGCTCCAGGATTTAAAAAAAAAATGTTTCATTTTTTTTTTTCCCGGGAGGGTGCGGTAATGTTACGCACAAATAATTACTTTTTCCAAAGTCTTTGTATGATCATTTTTCGTATGTATGATCATTTTTTGACTGAAAGGTGTATTATGTTTTTTACAGTCAAAGGGACATAACCCGAGATATCGAGACTACAATTTTTTTATGAGTTTGCAATCGTTCGGTCTATAATTTCTTTAACGAAGCGTGACCATATCTCCTTATTTGGTAGTATCAGTCAACTGTTGTAGATGTCTGAAACCTGTCTTAACGCTTCTGTTCATGACCATAAAAGGCGCGACTGTGTAAGACTTTTATCTCGAATGTTCTTAGAATCGTCTTATGTGAGCGGCGACTCAGATATTGGAGTTCTGCGCATGTCAAAACTGGTAGTTCGTTTGGTGTGTTCCGCCCAGCTCGGGAGTTTAGAAATGGTCTGAGCAGCGAGCGGACGCAATGTGCGTCTTGTGATTTTCTGAGGGAAATACATTGTCTTTGTGAGTTAGTTAGCTAACTAGACTATTTCCCAGTATTATTCAAGCCTGCCTGGAGGCATATGTTCGTGGTTGATTTCCGAAGAAAGGTAATTCCTCTTGTATTGAACTTTATGCTATCATCTAGAAGTTCGTCATTTTGTGGCTCCTTGCTCGCCTGTGTGATTCAAAATGGAGAGGTACTTTGACTAGGATTTTCGCCACCGGTATCTTTATACCTGAACTAGTTATATATATATGGGTCGCTCTAGACCAACAAGACTATTGTCTGTGTTCCAGGATTCGTTATATCAGAGATCACGTCCAAGTCAGATGGTTAGACTTAGGAAGGTTATAAGGGTCGGTTTGACCTGTATTCCATGTATGCTATTCACGTGCAGACAGTAAACGGACTTATTGTACACATCTGATCTGCTAGCATCAGGAAGGGAGCATTTATTATTGTCTATGAACATTGATGATCTGCAGCTGACACTGTTGCAGAAGTTATATGTATGAACCTTAGGCACCCAGATCTGTGCTATATATATATATATATATATATATATATATATATATATATATATATATATATATATATATATATATATATATATATATATATATTATTTATACAGCTTCATGAACCAGAACTTTATGATATCGAATATACAGAAGCTATCTGTTTACAATAGAACTATTGAGTATTGAATCCTACATGACTATCAGCTAATATGATTTTGAATGCTGCATTCGTTGAATGGTTTACAGTAGAAACAGGGGTGAAACAAGGCTGTATTATGTCACCACTACTTTTTGGAATAGCTATTGATTGGGTTATGAGAAACTATACCCACAATGAACAATTGGGTATAAAATGGACAAATGGAAAATTCCTGGGGGACCTGGATTTCGCAGATGATGTAGCATTCTTAAGTTCAACACCAAGACAATCCCAAGAAGCAATAAATAATTTGTGTCATCTCTCGGTTAAAATTGGTCTCCAAATAAATGCCTCTAAAACTAAAGCTATGAACTTTTCTAACGAGACCTTTGATATCATCTTGAACGGGGAAAAACTACAGAAAGTTGAAAGTTTCAATTATTTAGGCAGTAAAATGACTCAGGATGGTGACACAACAAGAGAAATCCATACTAGAATTGCTTTGGCAGCTAGCGCCTTCAATAGATTATCTAACATTTGGAAATTACGATCATTGAATATACATACCAAGCTTCGTCTGTTTAATTCAAATGTTATCTCAGTGTTAACATACGGCTGTGAGAGTTGGAAAATAACAAAATCATTGGAGAACAAGCTGAATACATTCGAGAACAATTGTCTTAGAAAACTCATGAACATCAGTTGGAAAGAATTCAAGACTAATCGACAAATAAGAGAAGACTCTAGGCAGAAATATGTCTCCGACTATATAAGGAAAAGACGATGGTCATATATCGGTCATGTCCTACGAATGCAAAACAACAGAATACCACTACAGGCGCTCACTTGGGTTCCTGAGGGTAAGCGGAAAAAAGGAAGACCAAAAGAAACACTCAGAAGAACAATAATAAGAGAAGGAAGAACGTTGGGCCTAAATAATGTGCAAGAGCTAAGAGGAGTGGCGTCACAACGAACAACCTGGAGAGCACTGGTTTCTGCCTTATGCGCCGTGTTTGGCGCTTAAAGAATTTATTATTATTATTCGTTAAACTATGTTGGTGATGACAAAATATCATGACTGTTTTGTGGCGTGCAATAAATGGTATAAAACATAAAGCGAAGTTACCATTTTCATGACTCTACACATCATGTTGCCTGTGTTGTACCCTGTGAACTATTCTACTGCAACATACACAGCAACACTATAAACCAGAGAAGACACCTACATCTTGCACTTTTATACCAGGTGTCGATAGGGGTGGTGATTTGTCGTCAGCCTAAATCCACTTTTGGTGGTCAGACCCTTTGGCTTATCATTCCAGTTAAATCCACCCTTATCACTACGCCTCTGCAATTCCAGCATTATTTCTTTCTAATCAATAAGATAGGTGTCAGTGTACTGTTTGGCAATTCCATGTAGTTTTACTTTTCTCCGACACCTTCTGTTCAGGTTGGAGCACTATATAGGCCTTGCCTCATGTTCGCTACTGAACCACACACATATACAGACATAAATTATCAATTTACATTCAATTTTCATTAAAAAGATATTGAATATATCAAGCTTACCACAATTCATGGAATAATACACAGTTACGTTGACTGGCTATGAATATAGCACAATTTCGATCTGCCGATGTCCCAGGCTTTTATTTAGAAAAATATGCACTGGCGCTCAACGCACTGGTTTTTTAGTAAGTTTATTTGAAAATGTGGTGCTGACCTGACGCTCCTAATTGACTATATTGGCGGGTCTAACCAATCGAGCCATGTTTACACAAGCGTTTGAAAAAAAGTACCCTTCCTTCCGTCTCCCCTAACAACAAAAAATAGTATTTGTAGCCCGACTAATCGTGTTTAGCCTTACATTTATTGCGCTCCAATCAAATAGGATTTAACATGGGGACCTATTTCCCGTACAATGGTGGTGTCAAAATCTGCCACTGAGCGATTCTGATTTTGGTGTTGTCTGACACCCTCACTATTTCTTTTGGCTATAATTTGTTAATTCCTAGACTATTTGCGTAACACTTAACATATTATTTGTCAGCAAGTCCTAAGGAACCCAAGTATATAAATTTAATGGGGCTAAGGGGCTGCGTTCAAAATATGTATTTTCTAGGATAGTCGTGTAGTTGTTTTTTTATTTTTTATGTTTAGAACCGCCACCTGTCCTGCTGTACTGTCAGACTAATGTCAGGATTTTAGACATAAAACAGTAGAATGTCATGTTTCCTAATAAGCGTTTTGTAAGTTTTTTAAACCTAAATCTCGTATGGGTAGTGTTTTTTATCACTGTCGATTTGAAAAAAGCTAGTGCTTGTGGCCTTACACGCGTGATGGTAGTAATTGTATAGCGAGACGCGTGTTTAGGGTGGCATGCGTTCCGGCTTTCAGCCCTCCCTTCTCTCTATCCTAATTCCATCTGTCTTTCGTTCATGGTAACTTAGTGTATAAAATGACATGAATGGAATATTAAATATAGGTCAGCTTGCGTATCTCAAGGTTTTTCTTAGAAAGGCAGTAAACGTTTTATTGAGTTGTGGAAACACGTGTATGCTGCAGTAGGCTTTTACTATCAACGTGGAATGTTATAATTTGCAGACGAATTAGAAAACAAGGGGGATTTCGAGTACAGTCATTGTGACAGCACTGTTCTTTACCATTCTTCTTTCCTTTTATTGAAGTTATTTGTTAGGCTTTACATTTACTTTTTAATTTATATATGTGGATTAGAATTTCACACGACTGTTGTGATTTACATTTCATATTTTATTACTAACATGTGAACTAACATATATATGTATATATTACCACGTGAAGTTTAATGTGTGGAACTTGCTACTGGATGTCAAAGTCGTTTGGGGCTGGCAACCTCAGTATCTAGAATGATGATTCATGAACCACCACTGCACGGGCTGGTGATTGCTTTATTGATAGTTTCGTAAGAGATAACTAAAAGCATAAAGAAAAGCAATACAAAGAAAAGAATCTTCAATTCGAATGTCACGTCAGTTGTATTGTATATCTCAGAAAAATCGAAATTAGAAAAACAACAACCAAACTGATACATACTTTCATAAATTAGTGCTTTCGTAGAACCGAAGAATTGAAGATTACGGGCAATGACTACAACCCACAAAATCCAGATCCAAATCTCAGCAATGGGGTATCTGAGGGAGGTGGTTGAAGTAATAAGAAGAGATATGGTCTTAAACCAGACGATACGACAAGGCCTAAAATCCTACCCCCTGCAGACCCAAGTAGAACAGTCCCAACTAAGATGGTTTGGCCATGTCTGCAGAATGGGAGAAGATCGGCTACCGCGACAAGCATGGGAAACAAAGAGCCAGGGATTCAGACCCCCAGGACGACTTAGAGTCCACTGGGAGGACAACATTAGTAAATCTTTGAAGGACCGAAAACTAGAATGGAACCAGGCCAGGAGGAAGACAGCCGATAGGATAGTCAGGCGCTCTCTCTTGAAAACCTCTACACCTCACGGTAGAAGGGGAACGACTAAGTAAGTAAGTAATGATAAGATTATATCAAATTCCATAATTCTCGCCGTTTGTACGTCGGTCACATCTAAGGGATGCAACTGTGGTTAGAAGCTAGACATTAATTGTGTTGTTTCCCTTATATGTACTCTCCCGAAAATAGTAATACTCAACGAAGAAAAGTCGGTGTAGAAACCAGTTTCCTTCCGGAAACGGATTTAACTCATCGTTTTGTTAAAAGTTACCTTAACATGTAAGTTTTTTACTGTTTCTTCAAGACAAAATTTTAATTTGCTGAAATTAAAGGTTGATGCATTTATCATGCTATTTCGAAATCTGAACGCAAAAAACGGACTATTGAATGGCACGCGAAACATGCTTTGAAACAAATCCACTCACTTTCACAAAAAATGTTGTCATCAAAGAACTTTTATATTGATTAATTGCGGTTTTTGATTTACTTCCGTCATGATTATTGATGGGGTTGATGATTATGTTCATGATGGTGGTGGTGATGATGATGGGTGTGATGATAATGATGGTGATGATGATGGTGGTGATGATGGTGGTGATGATGATGATGACGATGGCGATGATGATCGTGAGGATGATTTTGGTTATGTTGGTGATGATCGTGATAGTGGTGATGATGATGGTGGTGATGATGATGGTGGTCATGATGGTAGTCATGATAATGGTGGTGATAATAATGATGGTGAAGATGATGGTGATTATGATTGTGGGGATAGTGGTAGTGGTAATGATGATGGTGATAATGGGTGGTTATGATGATAATTTTGGTGGTGATCGTAGTGATGATAATGTTAGTGGTGATGAAGGTTGTGATCATGTGATGGTGGTAGTGATGATGATGATGGATTGGTGATGATAATGGTGGTGGTGGTGATGATGGTGATGATTATGATTGTGGTGGGGATGATGTTGAACAATCGTTGTTAGTTTACCTTATTATAATGATGGTGGTGATGACGATGGTGGTAGTGATGATAATGATGTTAGAGGTGGTGATGATGATGAACGATCGCTGTTAGTTTACCTTTCCTTCCCTTATACAAGCAACCGAAGTTGAATTTACGTGCATAACCTTCAAGGATCTCGATATATTCGGCCGATTTACAGCCAGATTTGGAATCCGCAATACACCGTGGGAAGCCGGCGACTCTCCTAGATCAAAACCCCACGCAAGGGAGGAGGGAAGAGAAAGAAAACATACAATGACATCAAACACGACACCTGCTGGATCAAAGAATACGTGACAAAAATATTTGTTTAGATATGCAAGTACGTGCTGAATGAGTGTTCGTTTCCATCAGCGGTTAGAGCGCTTTCCTCTTGTAGCAAAGTTACCGGTTCGAGGAAAGAAACCTGGTAGTGTCATGCTCCGGTACTCCCAGGTGTAAACGGGTATTTGACTCTGTTCGTGAGTTAGAGATAGCGAAGAATGCAACTGACCACCGCACCCCAATAAAAGTTAGAGCTAGTATGGTGAATCTCTAACAATTCACTTCCCTAGGGCATTTTCTGCTGGAGGACTGACTTTAACTTTATTTGTGAAATGAATGCTGAAGCAGCCCATGGCGATACGACATGAAACAATCAAATTCTTAAGAGCTGTTCCGGGGTACATTAAACTACTGCTGATATTTTGCAGTGGTGTTTATGTACCACAGAGCGCTTTAAACGGATGGAAACATTATGATATATGCAAGTTGTGCAGGGTGACGTGTGGGTGGTTACGGGACTTTTGTTTTGGACATGAGCGGATGTGTCCACGTCAGTATCTTTGATTGCCATCCACGTATCCGTAGGGTCTCTTTCTCTCCCTCCTCTCTCTCTCTCTCTCTCTCTCTCTCTTTCTCTCTGTCAAACAATACGCTTTTAAGTGAGTTAAACTTGATATATAGCAGAACCAACTTGTGCACGTTTTACCTTGACTCAGGCGATATGCTTTTGAGTGCGCAGAGCTTGACATATATGGGAATCAACTTGTGAGCACTTGATAAGTAGATTAATAAAATGCTGCGCCACCGACGTATACAAACGCGGGCGTGGATTTCCTTCATTATGACTTAGGAAGTGTATGATGTCCTATCTTGTGAACTCTGCTATCCGGACGTAGGATTTCCTAGCTTCTTTTCGGTTAGACCCCAAACACGTAATGTGTAGACTCAGATTTCTACACGACTTGTTTTTTTTTTTCGTTCGTAAATTCCTTAAGAACAGATTTAGAATTAAATTCCACTGGAATTACATTATAATCCACACTGGAATGAAAAGTTGGAACAGGCTATACTTATGACTTCCGTTATGCTAACCGACCGTTTTAAAACGTGCTGACATCCATGGAACGTATCGTTATATTTCCTGATGGCCAATATTTGATCATTCTTAGGCGTTTTCTATTGCTCTGTCCCTCATCCACTAACATTGATGTCATCTTGAAATGTCACCTCTGACCGATGGCTTACCCAGCCAGTCCGTGTCAATCCTGAAAAGTGGGTGGGTTCTTGCAACAACCTCTACGCCTTCTTGCTTGCTGTCAGGTGATAAGAAAAACCGTGGCTTGGCATTAGCCACCTAAAAGAGAAATTAGGAACTTCTTGTCGCGAAGTTATCTTTCTTTTGCGGCTTTGAGTAAATTCCACTTTTGTCGTCTACCTGTTGTGCTGTCTTTTGTTTCCTTGTCGTATGGCCTGTGGGCGGTTTCTTTAATTTCTTCCTTCACTGTTCTGCCACGTAGACAACCTCTAATTTTCTTTGCCGCTATCAAAGTAGACGATCTTTGTGTCCCATATGGCTTCGTCTCGAACGTCCTTTTTTTCAATCGCTCCGGCTGGCCTCTATTGTATAGAAAATGTGCTCTCACCCGATTATTTTCGCCGGGCATAATTCTTCCTATTGCTCATGTTGCCGTAACCCGAGCTGGACAATGCTGTCTAACGAAGCCTGATTTTCGCCAACATGGGAAATCTTAAAGATACTATTAGGCACAAACAGTGACTAGGAAAGATTACTTGAAAAATGATGAACAAAGACGGGAAAAAATAAAATGAAAACTATGATGAAAAAGGAAAAGACGACGAAAGAGTAGGTAATTATATCACAGTTTCTGTGTTTGTTCTTACTTAACTTTCACCCTTACTATCATCTCTTACCGAGCCACACATACTTTCTAGTATTATGTGCCATAGTTGCTACAGGTTTTCTGTATCTTGTGTTTGCACTTCAAATCTCTGATCCATATCTTCTTCTGCGTTCAGTTTGTAGTCATGCTATATCTGCAGGTCTGTCGCCAGGACGAAGTCCACGGTCTTTTCCAGGTCCATGCTGCAGCCCCATAGCTTCTGCCTGAGCTCAGCACCTCGTCATGGGTCATCATGGGTTGGACAGTCTTGGAAAATGTGTTCGGGGGTCAGTTCCATATAATTTCTTTCCTTTTTTTCACTTACCATCCTTGGTGGCGTTTTCGATTATATCTGTCAATAACTTCCTGTCTTCATTATAGTTTTACAATTCTGTTATTGATTTCTGTCCATGTCATAATGTCAAATTGTCGATTATCTTCTCTTATTGTTATCGTAATTCGATTGCGTTCTTCTAATGGCAGTAATTAGCGTCATTTGTGCAAATAAAGTTTTTTTTTTTTTTAAATCTGTCCATGGTATTTTTAACATTGTACTGTAAAATCATATCTCTGTGGGTTCTAGTACTTTTTCTGTTTGTTTACTAATTTTGTTCATGACTCACTTCTGTATGTTAGAACTGGATCTGTGTAACACTGAAGAGCTCTCTTTCTTACTTCACCTAACAAAGTGTGTTTAACATTGTTCTTTAACATCATATCTCTGTGGCCAATAGTGATTGTCCTATTTGTTTACTAATTGCCCATGACGACCGTACAATGGTTCTATATAACTCTGAAGAGCTCACTTTCTTACTTCCATTAACAAAGAGTTGCTGAATAAAATAGTTTTCACTTTTATGGAACGTTGCTTATTCGTAAGCTGTTCTACTCTTTACCTCTGAGGTACATCTTACATAGGATATTATTGACTTGCCTAAGTAGATGGATCATTTCCAAGTGCTTCAACAGCTGGAAGATGTAGAGAATACAGAGGACTATTGGCAGCAAATCAAAACTGTATGAAATGACACATGTGAAGAAATACTGGTGAAAAGGGAACGACAACAAAAAGCATGGATAACAACAGAAACCATCAATAAGATAAAAGACAGATGGATAATTTGACTTCTTTTAAATTTTTTAAATTTACTTTGATAGTGAATTCTGCAGAAGTCATTTTATCGAGGTGACTGCCACTTCTTTTTTTTTTTTTTTGGTGCTATTAAGGCATGTCTGATAAAATAGTTTGATACATAAATTTGTTGCTCAGTCCCTGTCAGATTAACTAACAATAGAACAGAAATGCTACACGGGAAAAGAAAGAACATACGGAAGGATTTAGACAGATTATTCAAGGAACCATTCAAGTTTGTTAAAGAATTGTTTTATCAGCCACGCTCAGAAACACTAAACAAGGAAAACTAAACAATGTTATTTGTTCGCCATGGCTACTGTATCACCCGAATCATGTAAACATATCTTCTTCTTCTTTGATCCATAACCGCCACTCGTCAAAGCAGTCAGCGGCCATCACGCCTGGTGGCGTCCTGTAGGGCAGCAACAAATTGATTCCACTTTGCTCGGTCGGCGGCCATCCTTCGTACAGTGCCCCAACTCTGGTTCATTCTTTGCATCTCGGCCTCCACAGTTCTCCGCGAAGTAGTTTTGGTCGGCCTCTCTTTCGCTTTCCTTCGGGAGTCCATAGCATAGCTGTTCTTGTGATGGTATCAGGGTCCATTCTGAGGACGTGGCCAACCCAACTCCAGCGTCTGCCAGCTATGATGGTGTAAACAGTTATGATAGATATACATGCGACGTTTTCCAGCTGCTTATTTTCTGCATCAAGAGCCCCAACAGTGAGGACACTGGATATGGATAAAGGAGAGATACTGAGAACGGTTAATGATCGCCTTAGAGAATCCCACTGCAATCCAGGAATCATCAAGGTTAAGGCTGTTGGAATTTGGCATTAAACGTAAGACTAGTAGAGATGGACGTATGAGAGGATGCATCCGTCGTGTTTATAACCAGCGAGGTACAGGAACTGTTGGCATTCACACTCTTCGATATATACTGAGGGAGAATGAGCACCTATGGATTTGCCCGGAGTGCAAGGATGTCGATTCTGTTCAACAATAACAATACGAATTCTCTGTTATGTGAATTACCGAATCTCTAAATCTATTGTTAACAATACTTTTTCACAAGAAAGTCAACGCTTAAATGAAAAAAATTCAACGTTAGACCATACCATGTTTTAATACCATTTCAAAATACTTAACAATTATCTCGCGCGCCCTCATCCAGCATCCATCCCTGGCTACTAGCTTTCATTTCAAGCTAACTGACCTACAATACTGTTTACGTACTTGCAAAAGTTTGCACGCTGTTCATCATTATACAGAACAAAAGTACGTAGAACATCATACATCTCTTCGTCGTTGATATCCAAGTCTTCCTCACACTTGGTCAAAGCATCACATCCCTCACAGTCTATCTCCTTGACGACCTTTGACTCTGTGAAATTAAATGTTACTGCTCAAATATATTGACGATGATACCTATAAACAATAATGGACAGTTTTAAAAGCAGCATTCTATTTTTTTGCGGTGACAATTTCTATTTTAATACGGTCTTCTTCTTTGTGATCCTTAGCCGCCGACTGTCAAAACAGTCAGTAGCCATCACGTATGGTGGCGTCTTGTAGGGCAGCAACAAACTGCTTCCACTTTGTTAGGTCGGCGTTCATCCTTCGTACAGTGCCCCAGCTCTGGTACATTCTTTGCCTCCACAGTTCTCCGCCAAGTTGTCTTTGGTCGGCCTCTCGTTCGCATTCCTTCGGGGGTCCATAGCGTAGCTGTTCTTGTGATGGCATCGGGGTCTCTTCTGAGGACGTGGCCAACCCAACTCCAGCGTCTGCCAGCTATGATGGTGTGCGTGTCCTCTTGGTTACTCTGAGTAAGTAGTTCTCGGTTAGGGATAGTATTCAGTCAAAAGATTCGGAGAATTTTCCTTAGGCAGATTGTGTGGAAGGAGGACAGTTTCGACACTTCCTTCCCTGTTACGCTCCAGTATTCCGCACCATCGAGAAGCACAGAAAGTACACAGTATTCTATGTAAATTATTTATAAATAAACCATTGTTTTAATATGGAATATGTTTGTTTATTCACTGTCGATGATTAATAATTGTATTGTCAGTAACAAATAAACCACGAAAGACACACAATTTAGTAATATAACATAGCTAACTTTGTACATCAGTGAGAGATGGCGCTGCAAAAGAATAGAAGGTGGCCGATCAGTTTGGTGCCGTGTAAACTTTAAAAAATAACCGCTTAGATGCCTTAAAAGACAAAATGCCCCCAGGATTCACCGACCGAGGGAGGGGGAATGGTGAAGTCGCAGGTGCCCTGCCAAAACTAACCAGGTCAGATATACGGAACGTGAGTTGTAATCAACGTCTGAGATATCCAGGTGCTTGTGGTAAGAAATTCTCTGCTAAAAGGGCATTAACTTAACAACTCACAGAAAGACAAAGGAGCGTAGAAGCTTTCCGGCATTAGATCCCCCGCGCTCTGATCTTGCAGATAGGTCATTAGAAGATGTCAGTCGGTATTCAGTCTACAGTGGACAGAATGTTCAAGTTGATCTGCCTACCAACAAAATGATCTTTGTAGAGCAGAAAGGCTATGAGGTGCAAGAAAAGAAAGAAAGCGCTGCATTATGAACCTTTTTTGCACACCACATAGGGTCTTGTATTTGAAAATTATGTGAAGCACAAAAGAGCGTGGATGCTAATGTGTTTATGCGTGGTTGTGAGGGTGACGTGAAAATGTTTGCAGTAGCAACGAGAGCATTGTGTGTAAGATGTCCGTCTGGACTAGCAGTGTTTGGAATATGTCCGTCGGGACTAGCTGTGTTCGAGCAATATTAGGAATATGTCCGTATGGACCGGCTGTGTTATTGGCAGTCTTGAATCTTATGAAGGAGTCGTCACCCAGTGATATAATATTGCAGGGGAGTGTCGAATATATGTCCATGGATAAAAAGGGAATACAGAAATAATTCGGACGTGTCAAAATCATAGTAATTTATTGATATTTAATAACTACCTGCCCGTGGGCTATGTGTTTAAAATATTTATGTGCAGAGAAGCACCGAGATGTTCGATGGATGACTGAATTATGATTAAGTGGATTATGTGATACAATGATTATCAAGGATTTTATATGATAAGAGGTTTACATGCACGTTATTAAAAATGTTACGTGTCATTTGGAAGGTCAAGAGTACTGTTGATCAAGTTGCATTTGACCGCTTCGTTTTGAAATATTGTGTCATTATTGCTTGACACCTCACCAAGACCAGATCACAAAACCTCTAGCCACCTAACACACGACAAGAGGGAACGATTCTTCAGAGAACCTTTCAGGTTTGCTAAAGAACTGTTTTATCAACCGCGGTTTAATAATTTAAAAAAAAACTCTATGCATTGGGGAAAGAAGAACTGGATGAACACCTCAGGAAGACTCATTCAGACTACCTCAAAGACGAGCCTCAAAGACGAGCTTCAAAGACGACCTCAAAGACGAGCCTCAAAGACGATCTCAAAGACGAGCCTCAAAGACGACCTCAAAGACGAGCCTCAAAGACGAGCCTCTCAACAACATGACAGGCCTGTGTGATGAAGTACTGAAATTCTGTTCTTCAAGAGGCCCAGTCTTCTTCTCTTTCTTAAGTAATTAGGTGTTTGGTCTTTTTCTGTAGGTATTTTATTGGGTTTTATAAGAGGGATGACTGTAGGGTTAAATTCTAAGACTTGCACCAGTCTTCCTTTCTATAAATTTATCGCGATTACCTAGTCTCAGTTTCTTTGTTAAGAAATATCGCGGTCAGCGTAACATGACGTAAGTGGGAAACGCGCGTGGTCGGGATAAACGGGTCATGACGTGCTTTCAAATCGATTGGCGTAGACCCCGTTATTGATTTTGTAAGGAATTCCATTGGTTTAGTTGAAAGCTGTAGAAATGACGTAGGCAGAAGTTGAGCGGGGATTTTCTTGTATATATACCCGCTCGGTCCGTTACCGGACCCCAATGCCTGATGAAATTTACTACCGTGAATCCAGCATTCATTGTCTGCTCCATGCGGAAGAAACGCAATGAATTGGTATGTGAATATTTTTACTAGAGTAGAAGGGTGAGAGAGAGTGACACGTGGATAAAAATATTTTATGCATCGTTGTGCATAGCGGGTGAAGGGGTGATGTATTGAGTGAGGGGAGTTGTATTTATTTATGGGAAGATATGTGTTAGTGATCAGTTATGTTGCAGTTGGTGTAAATAAGTTGTATCTTTGTGTCCACAGCGGGTCACGGTACAGTAGCAGAGTGTAATTTGTCACATACAAATTACCAACGGCAAAGTTGGCATCGCCAGAAGCGAAAGAAAATAACCTACGGTCCCTTTGCATTGAAGTCCAAATCTTCAGCGGGACCGAAACCGTTCTCTCGCAGTGAAGTCCCCATGCTTCAGTGGGAACAGGTTTATCTACCGAAAAAAAAACCAGAGCTCATCGCTATTTATACCACTCCGACAACGGCACGTGACCGGGAGATTGGTCTAATTTATACAGCCAGAAAGAAATGCTGTGTTCCTCTAAACCCTGAGCGGGTTATCGGGAAAGTCAGAGAAGCTATTCAGCAGCAGTGAAGCTTCTACAGTTTGATTCAAGTACCTCATGCTTGATAATCCAGTCGTCAGTGCAGTCGTCAGAAACCAGGAGACAGGGTGATCATACTTGATTCTGATAATAAAGTCAACGAGAGAAGGCGTAAACGGAGACGCCACCGCAACAGATGTCAAGAGTGTCAGAGAGACACTGAAGCAAAGAGAGAGAGAGAGAGAGAGAGAGAGGGAGAGGAGATAGCCGAGACCAGTAAGGTCTGATGATATATCCTCAGAAGATAGCCTTTAAGTACTAGATGTTATAAAAAGTCTACTAGTGTAGCAGTCCATTGTGTTAGTTAGCGGCGCATATCACCTAACGAGTTGGAAGCTGCGTAAACATTCGATTAGACAGTCACAGGACCGTGACAGTAGAAATCTTATTTGTAGTAGAGAGTGGAGGCTAAACTGATGCCCACAAATTAGATCTTGTTTAAATCACTAATCATTCTATTTTTCCCCAGCAGGGTGACTGAAAGAGTGAATGTTATTGGGTTTTCCTAGTGTTTATCTATCTAAATGGTTCTTTGCTTTTTCCAGGCCTGTGCAACAGTGCACGATATTTATTTCTTTGCTGTATGATGACTTTTATTCTGCTTTATTGTGTAAATAATATATATATATATATATATATATATATATATATATATATATATATATATATATATATATATATATATATATATATATATATATATATATATATATATATATATATATATATATATATATATATATATATATATATATATATATATATATATATATATATATATATATATATTACAACCAGTCTTCCAATTATAGGAAAGAAATTATATCAGCTGTGCTGTTAATTATATAAAATTTATCAGCTGTGGTGTTAATCTTGTCTCTCACTACGCTAAATCACTTTTTCTTCCTTGACAGTTAATTGCTGACAATTGCAGACGGAAATGGTACTAATGTGTACTCATCTCTTCTGTTCTGTCCTTCCTAATTTGTTGCACACAACACCCGCTGATGATCGTTCCTTTAGCCCACCCAAGACTGAGGGGGACTAAGGATGTAGCTCCGGTACAATCACTGTGCTCCTGCGAAGTTCCAGGCAGCTGGATTGACTCGAACATGCGACCTCAGTTTGGATGACACGAATAAACCCTCTAAGATTAATACAAGCCAGATTTGGACTCCTTTAGTGAAGCAAGAGTGCCCGGTCACGCAGATAAGCAATAAATCAATCTTGACAGCTTTCTCTTCCCCCAGTCGGTCTAGCTGACCTTCGTGTTTGTGTGTGTATTTTTTGAATAAAACGCGCCCTTTATATAGGTCGATGCAGGGAGTCTGCCAGTGCGCAAGGAAGCCTTTTGATTGGTTCTCGGCGGTTTGGTACATTCCGTGACCGAGTCCCGAAAAACAGGGCTTATGGCTAATTTTATTCTGTCTGTCGCCATCTTGGGGGAACAAGATGGCGTATACTTTGTGTATACTGTCCTGTCTCAGAGTCTGTTGAACGTTGATTGGCTTGGCATATTTGTTAACAAAGAAGTGGGTTTACACACACGTTTTACGACAGTAGTTTGGATTTTTGAGGCAAAGGTTCAGACGAAGCAACTTTGTTGAATTAACCACAACAAAGATGAGGTCAGTTCCCATTAATGCAGTATCAACAATTAAACCCAGCTAAACTGCCCACAAGTGTCCAGTTTGGAAAAAAAATCGTTTCCCTGAAATGATAGAAAACATTTCTGGAACTAAGAGAAATAATGGTCAGACTACAACAGAGAGAAAATTCTTAGCGATAAAATACGTATGTGAAACATTACTTATTCAACATCTGGACCCATGGATTAAAAGACTGATCAGCAACAAATGCAACAGAAAATGAAGGTGGGTGTGTCTTTCTAAGCTTTAAGCACTGGTGCATACATAAAAGCTGTCAGTGGTACCCAACATATGAAGATCAGAGAAAGCACAAAAGGCCAACACCAGTACCATTCCTAGCAAAGCTTTACGGAATGCAAATATCCTCAAGCTGACTACTGCTGTTTTTTTAAAATATTCAAGTGGACTTCTGAGAGTGTATGAAGAAGAAGAAGAAGAAGAAGAAGAAGAAGTTGATCATTTTCACAGAGAAACGATCTTTACTGACTCAAATATAATCAGGTCAACAAACTGAAATCCGGACAAACAAATATGTGTCTATGTGGGAGTACGAACAAGCAACAGAAGGTATCCTCCAAATTTATTGGTCCACGAGAGCAGCAGAATGGCAGCACAGCCTCTCTACCCAGGTTAGAGAAACTGAATGGAGGCGAGACAAGCTTGAGATGGACTACCAACTTTATGAGAGATTCGTCTGATTATATTAGAGCAAACTGAAAGACGAAGAAGACGATACATATACTGAAAGCTGCAATTTAACTCAGGGGAAGTAATAATTAATCACTATGGGTAACAATGTACATAAAAAATTAAAAACATACTTTTTACTTAATTTTGTGTTAATTGAAAAACATTTTCAAATTTTTTAAAACAATATATTGAAACAATAATTTGTTTTATTTTGCGAACATAACTTTTTGCATTATTTAATACTTTAATTACAAATGCATACATATGTTTAAAATACATTAAATTACATAACCGGTTTCGGTTTAGAGTTGTAAATTTATATAAATTTGCGTTTCTTTTAATGTATGGAAGTAAACAAATACATGTTGCATTTTTGACCGGCAATAAATGCCGCCAGAACTAATAAAAGTCCCACCGTGTGTCACAATCCTGACCTTAAATCCCTGTTATTTACTTCTATACTCTATCACTCCTGACTTTCAATGCAGAGTGACAATTGCGTTATTGAAACTCTCGCAAAGTTTTATAATCCCATTTCCGGCCTTACTCCCCTCAATCACTTTACAACACTAATAGTTCTTCAAATACGAACTTTGAGCTGTCAAGTATATCTTCACCCACTTTAGTCTAAGTGCTAATTCTACACGCCGACCTCCACCGGGGCTAAGACCATTCATTTCTGTAGATGTCCATGTGATATGAAATACCGTTCTGTAAAACCATATAATGTTAGCTCTTATTGATCATATGGCTTTACTTATTTATTAATTATGTTTTACGTCCAGGTACTACACGCTTTGCGAACTGTCGTAGATTTATGATAGGTGAATTAAGACATAGATTGGTCCCTTCTGAATAGACTAGAACATGAGGTGACTCAGTGAGAGGTAATATAAGAAATAACTTTTCACGAGTGAGATGGTGGAAAATAAGTAAAGAGTGTCCCTGAGACTTGAGAAATAACCTTCTCTCGCTCAGCCTATCTCTACCACAGAAAGTATTTGTCAGACAGATTACTCAGTTATATAGATATACTCTATATGAACCACTCACAGACACACACACACACATAAGTGACGACAGTTGGACGTACAGACGTGAAAACAACTATATCTATGAAATATGGATTTTGTTTGGACGAGCTGACCGACACAGGTGGATAAAGTTTATGTAAATTTTATTTTTAATAAAGAATTTCACAATACAGTAAATAAATTTAGACTATCAAATCAATACACAAATAAACATAGGTTAAGAAATCAATAACAGAGTTGACCCATAGGTGTAATCCTTTCCCCCTCTGTTGAACCAAGATCCCGTTAAAAAAATGAGAAGTTATTCGCCCCAAAGAGTCACAGATTTATACACTATGGTCTAGGATTTCCCTTTACAGTAATTAACAGAGGTGTATCCTGTAATCTACTCTGAAATAGATAGCATATGTAATCTTTAAGAAGAAAACAATCAATCAATGGATATATGGATTATAAAATCAAAGAATAATATCATCCCTGCATTTTCTCGCTCTGACACACTTGTGATCACAACGACATTCGTTCTTACCTAATAAGCACTCTCACCACATCTGGAACAATTGTTTAAGGAACATACAGCCCATCCAAGGTTGTGTTTTGGCGAAACATGCCCCAGTCTCTCCAAGGCTAATAAATTCAAATCTTAGGAAACGCTCGCTTCACGATGGTACGTAGGATGCTAATAAATGTCACTTCAATTTTTGTCCAGGTAGTAAAATACTTAATAGGTCTAATGTTCACAAGGGTACAGTAGCTTGAATTAATCGATTGTGTGACGTACGTCTAAGTATGACAAATGAATTTCCCTGACTCGATGGATGATAACAGAATATTGGCCTCTCATAACTTTAGAACCCCTGATCATCTGTTGTAACTTTTACCGGCATGCAGCATTTCCACGAGAACCTTACACGCTGGATCACTAATATGTAGCCTGCTATCTTATATGAACGTTTGAGATCGCATGGCCTTTGATGGGAGGTTAAATCCCGCCCACAACCATTTCTGAGAACGATTTATAGCAATCTTTTCCTTAACGCCGGCCCAAAAGAGGACGGGCCACAGACTCACTCCTGTTTCTAGAGCAATAAACAGCAGATCATTTTCTTACCTGGCTGTCACCCCGCCTGGTGGGAGTTGCCAAAGCTCTCAGAACAGCGGTACCATCAAAGACAGACAGATCTCAGAATTCAATCGCAGCGGCACACGATCTAAAGAATCAGGGGACTTGCAGCTCACAGAGTTAGCTTCTCGGGAAATTTTCGCACTCTTATGCGAGCAGCCTGAGACGGAAGAAAATCGGTAGACCGGGGAAAACGAAAGAATCGCAGCGGTTAACACATCGGCGAGGTACCTCGGTTTTTGCTCAACTTCAAGAAAGGTGCAAAAATCTAACACGCCCTATTCAGGTTACATTCGAGAAGTATAAATAGAGAACTCCGAGAAACTGCATTTTATCGTTCGCTCTGACAGAATCCTAGTTGCACTAGCATAGTCGGATTCCTGCTGGATTTCATCTACCTTCGTGACTATTGGAGTGTATTCTTTCTGTGCAGACGGTAATTTATACATTAGCTTCGAGTGATCAGTGGTCGAGTTATTTCAATTGATTTCAATGGATTGTGGTGTAAATTTAACCTTATTAAATAAACCCATTTTCAAAGTACTAGTCCAAACTAATGTTACAGCTAAAAGTATTTCCTAATACAATTGACGCGTAAATTTATTTTGCAGACGTTAAAGAGAATTATAACTTTAATACAGTTTAGTTCTCTATAGATAGATGTGCTTTTAATTGTTTTAACTCACGGGAAGTTTTCCTGATTTGTTAATTGACGACGCTAATAAGTAAATAGGCTAACTGTAATTTATCGCGTCAGATTATAATATGATTTGTAATGCATTTCTTGTTTTGATTATCTTTCATTCAGAACGATCATTCAACCTGCATCCCAGCAATTATTAATTATATACAGAGTTCTGCCAAACTCAATTCGATAACTCCAGTAACATATGAACTTTTTAAAGCTAAACTTGTGGCGACCTGTAATGGGCCCCGCTCCTCTGAACGTAACTGAGAAAAAAGCCATTCAAGAAACACTTTAAAAATACTAGTTCATATAGAGTCCTTAAAGAAAACTGGAAGCAGAACATATTTTATTCACTGCCCCTATTTGTGAAGAAAAAGCATCGATCTACCTGAACACTGTCTGTCACGTATATTCAGTGGATTTTACCCTCCCTTCCCCTCCCCCCCCCCCCCCGAAGAAGAACTTACCTCAGTGTTTTTCTTAACTTGTAACATTACGGAAAAAGGAAGTTATCTCCACCAGCTGTGCAAATTTTAGGAACCACACCATACCTCACGCCTAGCCAAGTGCCTGTGACATTCTTTAGGAACTTTATCTAATAAATAAACAGTACCGTTAAACTTCAACGTCCAGCGATTTCGGGACACTTTGTTAACTTCAACAACTCGCAAATTTGGGGCTGTACACGGAAGAAAATACTTTTACCTAAGCCAAGGTTTAGTGCTGTTTTTTTATGTATTTCCTATGAAGTGCCAGAATTCACCTTTCGGTAAGTCTGCGTGTGTGTTTGTGGGGATGGCCAGCCCTAGTGTGTTTTTTTTTTTGAATGAAAGGAGATTTATCTTTTCTTTACCCTTTTAATTAGTTCGACCTTGTACTAAGGTGCATTATATTCCTTGTACGGGATCTCTCCTAGCGGGATCGGGTAACTGTGTTCCTTCCCCCTCCCGTAAAATTTGTTGATTTAAAGGGAGACAATTGAGAACCCTAGCTTTTCCTCTACCCCCCCCCCCCCCCCTTTTTCTGTAACCCCTTGCCTCAGAGTAATAAATTTACCAGTGGGTTAAATTGCCTATCTCTGATCCCCCCCCCCCCCTCTTGTCTTTGGGACCGGGTCTTGTCTGTTAGTAAATATAAACGGGAAACGGTGGATGGGATATTTCTCCTCAAAAAAAAAACCCTCTTCCCTAGTTATATTTGTATTCTGTAACCTTTGATTTTTGACTGTAAATGTACAATTATGTGTGAGTCCTTTATGATAATAAAGGTATTAATCATTAATTGTGTTGGTTGTCGGTTGGCCTAAAACTCCAAACATTTCCATCTGTGTAGGCTGTATTCATGTACGTTGAGCGACAGAATCACCAAATCGGTGAGTGCGCCTGAGCGACTGGAACTGACAAACAATTGTTTGTGCAGAAGAGAGATAGGAGTAGTCTGTGAGAAAACAGATATTGTCGTAATAAGAGACTGTCCTTGCTCCTTCCCAGCGCTTGTGAATCTACTACCTCATTCTCCCAAATCCTTATTCTCACAGAGCCTTCAATATCACTTTACACTCTAAAGGGACCAATATTCATCAGCACCCTCTCAGATAAAAATTACGACAATATATGGTTAGCTCGTTCGAGATTCTGAACTTAGTCAAAATAGAGTGTGGTTGATTGTCTTTGTGAAGTAGGGTATAATCTTTAAAAGTATTACTTCCCCTAGACCAAGCCGTTCAGTATTTTGGGCCAACCACACAATAATTAAGACAGGTTTGTTTTTCCACAGGAACAGGCAGTTAGTGATAATAAAAGATTGTCACATTTGTATTCTCTGGCAGAGGGAATTGAAAATTTTGGTTATATAATTGCTGGGACTGCGTGATTGTTTTACAATCACTAAAGGTTATGAAGCGTTTGAGTTGAGCTAAGCTAAAGACGGATTGTTCTGATTTTTTAAAATTAAGTTAACTACGTCTCATCTCAAAAATTGTCTTCAGGGACGGAGTTTGTTGTTAGAGAATTAACATTTTCTGGGGGAAAAATTTTTTTTTTTTTTCCTTTTAAATTGTTTAATATAAATTTTTCTCTACTGTTAGTAAGAGTAGATTCTTTTCTAGTGTAACTTACCATTTAATTGGCATAGTTGCTTGCGTTACGAGTCTTAAGTGACAATAATAGCGGCGATAAGTTAACACACGAGGTCATTCAGTAAATTTTTTACTTTGTTTTTCTCGTAGCGGCTTGGAGTTTTTCCCCTTCTTCTGTCCATCTTACTATTCTCTAGTCTTAGAAGCATCCAGTTCTTTGACAATGGCTGAGAGAATTAGGATAAGATCCATTTTGAGACAGGAAGCGAAAGACTCAGGATTAGACACAGAAGCCGCGAATCTGTTTATCACCCAGGAACTGCAAATATATGACGCGGAGCAACAAAGAGCAGAAGCAGAGAGGAAGGAAGAGAAACAAAGGGCAGAAGCTGAGAGGAAGGAAGAAAAAGAGAGAGAAGAGAGGGCAGAAGCTAGGAAGAAGGAAGCGGACGATCGTCAATTGGAACAGAAGAAAATTGAGGCAGAAATGGAAGCCCGCAGAGAGAGAGAAAGAGAGAGGGAAAGACAACATGAATTAGCGCTCAAGGCTTTAGAGAGTCGGAGTGCCTCTACTTCAAATAATGGAGAGCCGTCTTCGCCCCAGTCTCAAACAATGGATCTCTCCAGCACTCAGTCTGCCCAATTAACTGCGATGTCTTTTGCTTTAGAGTCTTTTCCTAGCCCTAACGAAAAAATTGACAGCTACCTAGAAAAATTCGAAAGGCTCGCAAATCTGTATGGGTTAGAGAGTTTCCGCTGGGCACTGAAACTCTCAACGTCACTAAAAGCGAATGCTTATGACGTATACACAAAGCTGGGACCGAACCAACATGATTACGACATGCTTAACACATTAACTACCGAATTGGAAAACACACTGTGGCCGAATTAAATTTTTTTCCCATTTTCATCCTGTAGGTGTTTGCACAAAGTAAGCTGTAGTTTTCGTAATTGTTTACAGATTTTTATGAATTACGCGTCATGTTAAAGATAAATGAATGTACTATTACAATAAACACTGGTTGTAACTCTAATAGAGGTTGTTGCTATTTAACGGCCCTCCGATGGCCGAGGACTTGCAATATTTTCACAATTATAACTGCTTCGCCCCATCTCTATCAAAATCACAATTTCAATCAATGTGCACACCGTTTTCACTCTTGTCCTCGTCGCTAGATCTATCAGTCATTTGTTGAAACACGTTTCTATCATATTCAGCCGTTAGACGAGATGTACACGCATTTTTTGTAGTCCTATCACTAGTTGCCACGGTAAACAGTTTTACACGATTTGGTAACTAACCCAAAATGCTGAAAAATATGAACATAATATCAATTTTCCAGTGTTCTACAACAACCATGCTTTGGGAATTTGTTTTCCGGTGGCAACTTAAAATCTTGAACCAGATCAGAAAGTGTTTCAGTACATTTTTCATTCGTTTTATTACTAAAATTAGATTGGCGCTCTGAGCGGCTTGCGGTCCAAATGTGATTATTCTGTGAGCCGCTGACAGCGGCTTGCGGTAGTTAATGTGTTAAGAAGGCCTTGCTAGAGCGGTTCGAAATGACCGCCCGAAAATTTTTGCAAATGTTCAGAAACAGCCGAAAAGAGAGCACGGAAACATTCCCACAATTCTCTTCACGTCTCACGGGCTATTTGACAAAGTGCATTGAATTATCTGACCTACCTCTTACATATGAGGGACTACTTGAACTTGTTCTTGTGGAACAGATAAAGGCAACTCTGTCAAACGAAACCCGTAGATTTTTGGCTGAACAGGGCGCAGTCAGGCTTGGGGACATACTCAATAAGGCCGAACGCTATACCAATGCAATGGCCGAACTTCCCAGCACTAAACGTAAACCCACAGATGAGCCATCTCGTAAACAAAATCTAGAGCAGTCATCCTATTCCTCTAATTCCTCTCAGAATTATAACAACGAGAAAATAATACCCAGAGACCTCCCCAGGAAAAATCGAAATTCTACAAAACCCGATACCCCCCCAACAACAATTCTGATCAACCCACCAAGCCTACGTGGCAGCGCGGCCACCAAGGTCAAGGAAAAGGAAAAACCCCTACAACAGGAACGTCTGATCAGGGCAAACAAACCGGTCCAAACCGCGTTGGATGTTTGCATACAGCCTCGAAAGGTAGAGTCAATGTCAGTGATTCTCAACCTGAGGGGGACCGACCCTCAACTCGAGGAACTGTAATTTTGAATGGTACCTCAACCACTTGTCTCTTTGACACTGGATTAAGTTTTAGTTGTATTGTTGCTAGACACCTAGTCAAACCAGGTCAGGAGACAGACAGAGGAAACCGTCAAACTTAGTGGAGTGTTTAAGAGTGATGCGCCCAGGACGCTGCCTATCGCACTGGTAGAAATACACTCTGACTTTGTCAGAGGAGTTATAAAAGCGGCCATTATGGATGATCCTATCGACCCAGTTATCCTGGGATGTAGATATGTGTTTATTGGGAGACCAAAGGAGCCGATTGTGGCAGCGGTAACCACAAGAGGGCAAGCCAAGAAGGAGAGGGAGCCTGCGCCAAATTTGTTGCCGAACGAACTGAAGGAGGCGCAACAAAAGGACCCTACTCTGGAGCTCTGCTTTAAAAAACTGCCCATGGCTAAGGACCCCAGACACAACGGAGACATCTTTTCTAAGGATGGCGTATTGTATCGTAGAACGGGCAACCCGGACACGGGGAATAACCAGCTCCTAGTACCGACGCAGTACCGAAGCCAGATCTTAGAGATGGGGCACTCTCTTCCCTTTAGCGGACATATGGGGCAAAACGCCACTATTCAGCGAATAAAAAACCCACTATTGGTGGCCAGGAATGAACTCTGACATTATCAGGTATGTGAAATCCTGCGCCCAGTGCCAACGGGTAGCACCCAAGCACTTGACACCCCCAGTACCCATGGGGCAAATGCCAATAGTAGGGACTCCATTTGAACGGGTTGCTGTCGACATCATTGGACCCCTGGAAAGGACCAAAAGAAAGCACAGGTTCATCCTGACTTTAGTCGACACTTGCACAATGTGGGCCGAAGCTGTACCGCTAACATGCATAGATTCCAAGCATGTTGCAGAAGCCCTCGTGCAAATCTTTACACGGTTGGGATTCCCTCTACAAGTTTTGATGGACAATGGATCCCAATTCCGTAGCCTGTTAATGGAGGAGATCTTTAAGATCTTGAGGGCCAAACATATCCACACAAGTCCCTACCATCCGGCCGGAAATGGGCTCGTGGAACGTTTTAATGGCAGCCTCACCACCATGTTACGTAAGCTGGGTCAGGAGAAACCGGAAGACTGGGACCTATATATATCGGCTGCCTTATTCGCCTACCTAGAGGTTCCCCAAGCGTCTACGGGATTCCCGCCTGCTACACTTTTATTTGGCAGACCTATAAAGGGGCCATTGGAAGCCTTACTTCGGTCCCTGACAGACCAAAAGGCTGACGAGATAGTCGTCTCTGCAAGCAAGTATGTATCTGAGCTCAAGGAAAGGCTAAAGCTAGGATGGGATCTAGCTACAACCAACCTTACGAAAGCCCGCGCTAAACACGCTAAAAGATACAACAAAGCTGCAAAAGAGAGAGAGCTCCAACCAGGGGAGAAAGCTTTGTTGCTACTCCCAACCGGAAGCAATAAACTTCGCATCGGATGGCAGGGGCCGTTTACCGTCCTTAAAAAGATCTCACGTACCAATTACAAGATCTCCATCAAAGGAAAGGAGAAGGTCTTCCACATAAATCTGCTAAAGAAATATTTGGAAAGACCGGTGCCATCCTCCGAGCATCTCCTGGCTGTCGCCATAGCAACGGAAGACGAGGAAGATGATGATGGTTGCATGGAGTATCCACTGCAACCCACAGAATCCTTTAAAGATGTCAAGTTCGGCGACAATCTCTCACCAGAACAACAAACAGAAACCAGGGCTCTACTAAAACAGTACAGTGCAGTCTTAACGGATGTACCTGGTCGAACAAATCTCATTGAATTTGATATGAAATTAACAAACGAGACCCCTGTTCAAACCAGAGTTTACCCCATCCCGTACGCTAAAGCGGATGCACTTCGCAGGGAAATAGACAAGCTGCGTCAGGCAGGAATTATCAGTGAGTCTACATCTCCTTACAGCTCGAGTGTAGTGCTGTTGCAGAAGCCCAATAAGGAAGTTCGGCTGTGCATTGATTACAGGTTGCTAAACGCTGTAACGGAATTCCAGCCCGAACCTCTCCAAACTGTTTCTGAGTTGTTCACCAAGCTCAGCAAAGCAAAGATCTTCTCCAAGATTGACCTCAGTAAAGGTTATTATCAAATACCAGTCAAGGAGGAAATTAAACCTTTGTTAGCTTTCAGCACTAGCGAAGGACATTACACATTTAATGTGATGCCGTTCGGTTTGCATAACGCACCAGGAGTGTTCACCAGGATGATGAGGAAGCTTCTAGAGCCTTTGCAAAGTCCCCATATCCACAATTTCATGGATGACCTATTAATTGCATCGGAAACCTATGAAGAACATATTGCTACGGTTGCTATGCTCCTCAGGAGACTACAGGAAACGGGTCTCACAGCCAGACCTAGCAAATGTCTCATCGGGTTTGAACAGTTAGACGTCCTGGGGCATACTATTTCTCACGGATGCAGTTGGCCTATTAAGAAGAACGTGGAGAAAATTGTGGCAGCAAAAAGACCCCGAACGAAGAAAGACGTACGTTCCTTCATATCGCTATGTGCATACTATCAGAAGTACATCCAGAACTTCAACGGACTGACGGCACCTCTGACTGACCTCACAAAGAAAGGTTGTCCTGATAAGGTCATATGGGATCAAAAGTGCGAACACGCGTATAGCACTTTGAAAGGACAGTTGTCGGCATACCCCATCCTAAGGTTACCTGACCTTAAGAAACCTTTCATACTGAGAGTTGATGCGTCAGGTCAGGGCATCGGGTCAACATTGCTGCAAGCCGATGACAGTGACCTGAACATGCTATTTCCAGTTGCCTATGGCAGTCGGAAACTGAATAAAGCGGAACGAAACTACAGTGTCGTTGAAAGAGAATGTCTCGCTCTGATTCATGGCATCAGACGCCATCATGAGTTTCTGTATGGTACTTCTTTCACGGTGCAAACAGACCATGCTCCACTAGCTTTCCTGGGTGCCAAGAAGGAATTCAACGCAAGGATAATGCGTTGGGCCTTGCTATTGAGTGTTTATTCCTTCAAAGTGGAATATATTTCAGGAAAACAGAATGTCGGAGCTGACTTCTTGAGTAGAAACTGGACCACGGAGGAAGAGGAGAAAATCGACGATGCCAATCATCTAAAAGCTACCGATCAGGGCAGCTTCAATGTCATAAATGAAACATGAAAACGAGTTTCCATGTCTCAAAAGTGGGGACGATTGTGACGTACGTCTAAGTATGACAAATGAATTTCCCTGACTCGATGGATGATAGTAGTAGGGAATGTTGGACTTAGGTAGTATTCTGCAGGCGCGCTGCAGGCGCGCTGCAGGCGCGTGACTTTTATATAGCAAAAATTCTGCAGGCGCGTGACTTTTATATAAGCGCAATCTGCAGGCGCAAGATGGCGGAATTGAGCTAACAAGGGGGAGATTATTTGGGTCAAGATGGCGGACTTGATCTAACAAGGGGGAGATTATTTGGGTCAAGATGGCGGACTTGAGCTAATAAGGGGGAGATTATTTGGGTCAAGATGGCGGACTTGAGATGACAAGGGGGAGATAATAGGAAGAGGTATTTTAATATAAGGAAAATGTGGCAAGATGGCGGACTTGAGATAACAAGAAGAGGATGTTTATATAAGGAAAATGTTGCAAGATGGCGGACTTGAGATAACAAGAAGAGGGGTATATTTTTTTTTATATATTATAGCCAACCTAGGTAGTGTTAGACAAACATTTAGACTTTTAGATAATAGGAAAATATATATTTATATATATATACATTTAGACGAACAGTTATACAAACAGTAATACAAACAGTTAGACGAACATTTAGACAAACAATTAGACGATATATAGGTAACAAAAAAGCGTTTTAGTTAATATAGTTTTTTATTTTTTCTAATACTAAAGGACAACTCTCAGTCGCTTGGTAGGCTTCTTCTTCTTCTGTGGTGTGACATCGGATAGGTCTGTGGTAGGAAACCAACTAGGTTCTGGGGATACTGGACAGCTAGACTTCATGATTTCGTCAAACAGGTTAGTGGAAGGCTTCTTCGGGGGTAGGACATCGGCCGGGTCTGTGGTAGAAAACCAACTCGGTTCTATTGGTTGGTAACAGCTGGAATTGATGTACTGGTCAAACGTGGTAGTGTTAGTAGGATAGGTATCCGTGCTTGGTGGCTGTAATCGGTCAAATTCGGTGAGGATTTCGTTCTTTAACGTTAAGAAATGTTCAAACTCGGGTCGAGTTAACGTAATGCCATGTTTGGTCGGAAATTTGAGGTAGGATTCACCAAAATATTTTCGCACGTGTAGTAAAGGTTGGCCTCGGTAAACACTTACAGACGCAGCCTTCAGACCACTAGCCAAAGGTTTAAGCATTTCATCACTTCTCTTGATGTAGACCCAGTTGGTGGGAGCAGTCATTTTCAACGAGATGTATCTAGTGTGTTAATAAAGTGTCGTCCGTTTATATCGTATAATCTGGGTTTTTTTTAGCGTGCCCTAGCTAGGATTTGATTCGTCGAACATCGAGCGTGTGTTAGGCAGGACGTGATTCGTCGATGTATTGCGTGGAAACAACGACACATGGCTGTATTGTCGTGAGGGAAAAAATACATCTGTCTATTGATTTCGTCTCTTGTTTATCAAAGTGGTGTTGAGTTTCACTAGCCAGGGTCTGACTAAGCGCGTAATTAATCGATCGTTGGCGTGTTGTCTAGCCGAAAATGGTAGTAGGACCCGCTGCATAGTGCCACCTCGTGTTTTGATCAAGATGAAATAAATGGCGTAGAGCCCGCAAACGTTGGTGACTACATCTTGTAAATGTCTGGCGTTGTAGTTAACAGGTCGAGTAGAGTTTCTGGCTATAAAATTAATCAAGTCCGAGTGTGTAGGTGGTAGGCCAAAAGAATCAAAATATTCAAAAGTACCAAGTCCGTTATAATATAGGGCGACCCAGTGGTCACCGGGGCGATAGCTAGGATCAGTGTTGATGACGAAAGCAGTCGTCTTGGTCGGATCGATGCGTAGAGGTAATTGGTCACGAGCTAACACTTTAACGAGCCCAGTTCGTTTAACAAATATGTCCGACAGGAGGATGGTGCGTATCTCGTCTGTGTTCATTGTTTAAGTGGTGTAGTCTGTCAAAACTTGGCGCGATTTCGAGATCTCCAAGATCGAGTCTTGCTCGGCGTAGACGAGAACCTGTAATGGTTCGGGTGTGACCTCGGCGAATTTAAGTTCTACTGAGACTGGGCCCGACTTGGCCATCTCAAACTGGTCACCGTCTAGTAGACTGGGGGTGAGGTCAAAGGCGTATAAGGCGTAACCGTGCTTAAAATGTCTATACTCGAGGTCGTTGCCGGCGTCTTTACCAACCAGTCCCATAGCTAGATTCGTCGCGAAGAAGGCTCTCACGTACTGGTTGTGTTCATAATCCATGGACAAAGGCTTGCCACTGATGGTTCTGCCGTCCGCGCTGACGTTCAAATATATCAGACCAAAGGTAGCGAAATTGAACGGATTAGCCGTGTACGACCCGTTAAATGCTGACGAAGTGACTAGTCCAATCACGATCCGTGTAGGTGTTTGACTGAGAAACAGATTATCCTGCATGTGCGATAGCATACCTCTAGGGATAGAGAAAGTTTTTAGCACAACTCGTTTCAAGGGGTACTTGGCATTACCTCGCACCAAGGCTTTCTCGTGGGCTAGCGAGACGGCGGGATTTAATTTAGCTTTCCGGACAACCAAGGCCGCATAAGTTATAATAGATTTATATCCAGCGGTGGGGTCGTGTCCCAGCACGTTGAAGGCATCTTTAGACGGTGTGAGTTTTACTTTAACTGTCACACCGTTTAACAGGTAACGATCTTGAGCAAAGATATCTGAATGTAAACGACCCATCATATCAATCTCCTGAGAACCAGCCGCTATATGTCGACGCAGTCTTAACCTATTGTTATTGTCACCAATTGTATCCGTAATAAAATTTGGGGTGTCTTTGTAAAACAGAGCCGATGTCAGATGACCTCGTTTGGGTTCCTCCCCGTAATTCAACGTGGCTTCGATGTAAGCTCTATAAGGGTAGGTGTTCTCGCTGGGTGTAATCAGCGTATCGTTCAGTGAAACGTCGACTTGGGAGAATAAACTGTGCAGGTAATAGTTGATCGGGGCCACCTCTGCGTCAGCGGGTAATGCACCGCCATTAGCTAACGTAACTTTGGCGCGCACGTGTAGAAAAGTATTGAACAAATCTAGATATTCTTCACCGTTTCCCGAAATTACAAATTCCACCGGGGCTCCGGGGGCTAAGGCGGCCAACGGATGTATCTCCACAAATTGTCCCTCTTCTACGGCTGTTTGCGTTGGTGGTACGCTAAACAAATCTAGACCACTGTGAAGACACTCGCACGAGTTGGGGTGAATAAGCGCCATCATTCAAATATATCAGAGTACCTTCGCTTCTTCTGGTGAGAATGAGAAGGTCGAGCTCGGTTACGGCGTTTTATGCGTTTCGGCTCGCCATTTCTTTCTTTCTTTCTTTTTCTTCTAAGCCCGCTACCAGATTGGTTAGTGGTGAGGTGTTCAACCGCTCCCTGTAATAAACGTTGACCAGATTCTTTCGCTCGTTCACGAAATGCCTCGCCAACATTTCTGCCGGCTAACGCATCGCTCGCGACCTGTAGACCGGTCCCAAGCCCTTCTCTGAGTAAAGCTTTGCCTCCAGTTTTTAACCACGGGAGAACCATACGACCGAGCCCGCCGAAAAAACTACCTAAACCATGTCCTCTTTGACTTCTGCCTCCGATAAACACTGGCATCCCATGGCCAGCTTGGTTGCAGTAAAACTCCTCATACATCTTGGGGTTTCGTCGGATGGGTACGTGTCTCACCATTATGTTTCTAGTCAAAATCAAACCGTCTGTGAGTTCGGAAGTATAGTGTCAACACCGAAGCTCCGCTAGTGAATGGGATAGTCTTACCCTGATCGCTAGTTAAAAGGATTTCCACCGCGTCAAACGAAAAACGGCTCAGGGGTACGTAGTGGGGTTTGTCGTAAATCCTGAAAACAGAAGCGGTAGTCCTATCCAAAATAGGCACAATCCGTAACAAAGGGACAGAGGCATCTCCAACCGGTCTCGCCGCTACGAGATCGCAGTACACGTATACATTTTTCATGTCGCTATCCATTTGCACTTCAGTCTCACCTCGTAGTATTGGGTCAATGTCTGTGGCGATTGAGGCAGGAAAACCTAACATGTGTTTCAACGTCTCGCTAATTCTAACTTCAACCTCCGGATCATACAGATTCAAGGTGGCCTTATTATTGTTAAAATGGAATCTAACTCGGGCTTTTTCATCCACATCCGTGGCTAAAAGCAAACGATTCAACTCGTCGATCAGCGTGTCGGGTGACGTGTATAGACCAGCGGGTAACGTGAGTAGTATAGACTCATCTTCTTTGTTGGGAAAATAATGTACCCATACATCACCCTCTAGCACGTTAAAATAACTTTTGGGAAATTGAATCTCAACCAAACCAACCTCGTAACGTGAAGTCAAGTCTATAGTCTGTGGCAATTTGACGAAAAAGTGACCGGCGTTATTGTTTGGGTATATTTTCATCGAGGCATTGCTGGGTAAAGTCACGTAAAAACTCATCCTATCTTGGGGTTAGGTAACATGTAACCCAAACAACTGCTCATTAAAGCGATCCAAAACTTGCCGTCTGGTCCCTCTGCGTTGCTCCGACTCAGATTGAATAATGAGACACCGATGACGACATATATAACGATCATCTGATAGATGAAAACGATCTCTAGTCGCGGAACTAGTTTCCCAAAAAAAGGCCAGAACGAGGTTCTCGCGGTCTTGGGAGGGGGTGGCCTCAAAACTGGGGTGCTCACGTCTTCTTCAATATCCATCAGTCTCGATATCTCGCTAGCTGTTTGGCTGAAATCCAGCTGTTGAATGACGAGTTATATCCGAACCATTTGACTAAATATTCTTTTATACCCCTGACACCTCGCCGTTCCTCCAAAATGGACTCGATTCGATAAACTATCTTGTCACCGACTCGTTGCAGTTCTTCTTGGTAAAAAGAACCTTTCAATTCCTCACCCGAATCATCTTTAAGGGTGTACGTAACCGGTCTTGTTTGGTTTAGTCGGCTGATCGTAAACAACTCTTCTGTCCACGCCGGCGTATAACCCTTTTTAAAAGTTTGTCTGGCTTGGGCGATCCTCACGCGATCACCAGGTTTAAAATAGACTTTTCTACCGACGACGTCAGGGTTCGAATACAAAGTACGCCACACTTCTTCTTGATTGCTCGGGGTAACTTCCACCGGCGCCATCTTAATACTCCGATGATACGAATTGTTGTAGTTGTGGACCATTTGTTGTATCACGTCGACGTAGCGAAGACTGTTGGTTTTGGTAAAGTAACGCCACGTTTTTTCTTTGAGGGTTTGATTAAACCGTTCGACGATAGCTGCTTTGGTGTCTTCATTCTCCGTAGTGAAGAAATGGACCCCTTCGTTTTTAAGAAACTTTAAGAATGTTTTGTTGACAAACTCACTGCCTTTGTCTGTTTGAAAATTTATCGGTTTGCGATTGTTAAAAATTGTCTTTACCGCTGCTACTAAAGCTGTCCCAGTCTTGTTTTTCAGAGGAACAGCCCAAGCAAATTTACTAAATACATCGATACACGTTACTAGATACGAATACCCATCGTTGAATCTCTTTAAACCACGCAAGTCAATTAAATCAGCCTGGAACTGTTGGTCGATACCACCTGTAATGGTAGTGCGTCGTTTAAATTTTCTGCGCACTGGCTTGTGTAGGGTGTAGGTGTCTTGATGACCTAGCCACTCTTCAATTTTTTTACGACTAAGTTTGGTACTACGTTGTAAGGGGGCGATTCCGCTATAAGCTCCAGGGCGTTTTGGGTCGTAGTAATGACGTTTTAAAATCACTTCTTTGGCCATGGTTCCCACTTTGGCGCCTTTTTCCTTCTTCTGAGAGAATACGACGATGTTTCTCGCACTTTACTAGCCACCTTTTTTCGATTAGTGGGTGTGACGGGTGGTGACTGAGGTGTTTTGTCGACGATCTCCTCTTTAAGTACAGTGGGTTGTTCGCTGGTTTGTGGTGGTTGTTTAATATCCACGAGACCTAGAGGTACGTGGCTGTACTGTTCTAGTCGAGTCAAATATCGCTGTAATGTTTGTTGATAGAGTTTAGCCTTGTCACCGATTGGTAAATCTTGTCGATCCAAGACTAGTTGCATTTGAGTGTCCAATTCTCCCAAGTTATCTCTTAGAGCATCGGGTGGTCGATAAGGTTTTTCTAACAAACGAGGATAGATCAAAATCATTTTCTTAGCCATTTTACAAAAAACCTCTTAGTACAGCTAGTAAAGGTTTTAACAGCACACTTAAAAAACCTCCAGTTTGTAAAAATTGTTTCCGTCTTTTGAGCGAGACTTTCTTCTTGGTAAGGGATCGCAGGATGTTTTTGTAACGACGTATACGTCTCTTCTGATTGGGGGTTAGTGTAACGTTACCTTTTAAAACGTTGTGACAACATTCACAGAGTGTTCCTACCAGCTCGGGTGATGCTGTTTTCATAACAGCCTTGATGACTGGTGGTTTGGCTGTACCTAGAAATTTTAACATATCAGCATGTTTTTTTACTTTTTCACCCATGTTACTTGGGTACGTAAACAATATCTTGCTCCTCTGGGAAGATTCTTGAACGAAGCCTTAGATTATCTGGTGTGTCTTGACGGAGATCAATTAGCAAATAGCCGTGTGCAACCGAGGTCGCGTCCTTAAAACTATCCTGAACATACGCAGTCCGGCCTGGGTACATCTTGTTACGGGCTTCTCGGGATCCCAGTATGTGCTGGGTGCTTCGATGACTTCTAGTATTTGAGGATGACCAAGTTATTATATTCGTATTCAGTTTATAGAGTCAAAGTCCCTCGGGTTCTTATCACTTTTGTAGGATTCCGTAATACTGTTCGTTGGTATCGATAATGTCTGCTTAACCCTTGTGATTCATTATGTGCTGAATGTGTTTCATATTAAATTCGACCCTTGACTGACCTGTATGAGTCTCTTGTCTTATTAATTATATTATCAGTGTGAGATGCAGCGTGTTAAGACATTAATCATCACTGGTCATGATCAGTTGAGGATGAATAGCATTTAACTCAACTCCGAATACGATAGTTGATAACACTGTGATTTTGACGACTCAAAATATTTAATTAGTTATTTCATACCATGAGCAGACACCAACTACATGGGAACAAAAGTCACATCACATTCATGTACGATCTGTAAGAGTTCTCATTATTTCATAAGCACATGTTCACAATCTCTATCTAGAGTCCTGGTTAGAGGTCAGTTCCTTTTTAACGGCCAATGTCCTTTGGCATTAAATTCAGAGGCTAACTAGACTTAACTATCCTGCTAGTCAGCAATACACTTATTATGCTAGGCTTACGTCTACTGCTAGTCGTTTAATATCCGTTACACTAGGCTTACGCTTGCCGCTAGCTGTACAATATCCATCTATACTAGTCTTACGCTACTGCTAGTAACATAATGTTCCTTTGGCATACCACGCTAGGCTAATCTGCCATAATTATGCAAACTGCGTTATTCCTACTACGACTTACGTTTGGTTCAAGAAATACACTGCTCAAATGGCTTCCCAGCCACACAATTCAAAAGTGGACTACGCCACACACTTTCCAGTGGTTATACCACACAATATAAGTGGCAATGGCCACACTTCTAAAACACACTGCCGTTCGGGTCAAAACCCACAAGTCGAATGTCCTTACAAAGACACACGCGTCATGCATAGAGATATGCATGCTACGTCGTTAATATATATTCAATTGCGATGTTCCACGGTGCAGCAATCCGAGTTGGCCAAACTCAAATGCTTGCACACATGCAACAATCATCGACATCGGTCGATGAGATATATCTCTATTCGTTTGAGGTGTTCCATGATACAGCCATTCGGATCGAGCTCAAATCCAAATGTCTGTAATCATGAAACAATCCTCAACATCATCCCCCTCACTTCCAAACGTGACACTTGTGGCACGGATGATAGTGATGGAGAAGACGCCCGTCTCCCGAACATATCAATATTAGTACTACCTACTTATAAGTATGATAATCTTTAAGTAGACACATTAAATTTTATGACATTAATAATAGCACTTGTCAACATGGTGACTAAAGAGTTAATTCAATTTCTTCTCAAAGACGTTGCGCGATAAAAGATCTGCCAAGTTATTGTCTGAGCCAGCAATAGGCAGAATCGTAAATGAAAATTCTTGAATCAACAAATACCATCGGTGTATTCTAGCGTTACGCATTGTTCTAGCTGTTATGTAAGTAAGAGGACTATGGTCTGTCATAATGTAAAAGTGCGTGCCGATGAGATATCTTGACAGCTTCTCCAGGCACCAGACCATAGACAGGAGCTCACGTTCCCCTGTCGCATACTTCTGTTCAGCTGGAGTCAGTTTCCTCGACACATAGAAACATGGATGGAGTGTTTCCTTGTAACATTGCAGCAAACAACCACCCATGGAGTAGCTCGAGACATCTGATTGGAGTATGAATGGAATACGTATATTCGGTAATAACAAAATAGGTGCATTGCTAAATAATTTCTTAATTGTTACCAAAGCGCTTTCGCAATCTTTGTCCCAACGTACCTTATTAGGACTACCTTTGGTCAACAGTGCGGACAAAGGTGTAGATAGTTGTGCGAAATGCGGGATGAACTTATGGTAATAGTTTATTAGGCCTAAAAGGCTTCTAACTTGTTTCTTAGTAGAAGGGGTAGAAATCTCAAGAATTCTTTTGACTGTATTGTCGTCAGGATACAGTTTGTGGTTACCTATTCGGTGACCAAGAAAAGAAATTTCCTGACAACCTATTTGGACCTTTGAAGGTCGCACAGTCAAACCATGCATACGTAACGTATGTAGAAGGGAAGTTAAACCATCAATATGGTCTTCCCACGAGTCATGAAATAGGCAGATGTCATCGATGTACGTGATGACATCTTTACGATCGCCAAGAAGGCGGCGCATCATGCGCACAAACGTCGCTGGCGCATTTACCAACCCAAAACACATATAATTCCATTGGTAGAGCCCAAAAGGAGTTGTGAAAGCTGTGTAAGGTTTGGCATTTTCGGCAAGAGGAATTTGCCAGTAGCCTTTAGAGAGATCTAGTTTGCTAAAGAAGGTAGCATTAGATAATTCTGACAAAAGATCCTCTAAAAGTGGCATAGGCTCACCGTCTGTGATTGTAATTTTGTTCAATCGCCTAAAATCAATACAAATGCGTAAAGAATCATCCTTCTTTTTAACAATCACCATTGGGAATGCATATGGTGATTCCGAAGGAGATATCACACCTAAACGTATCATCTCCTTTAACTCTTTTTCCACCCTATCTTTGTGGTGTAAAGATATAGGATAGGGTCTGAGTTTGATAGGTTTATAATCAGTAAGAGTAATATCATGGGATATAAGCGATGTCTGACCTGGAAGGTCGGTGAGAACATCATTGAAAGAAATGAGAATATCCCGAACTTGATCTTGTTGTGACGAAGATAGTGACGAAGAAATAGTCACGTCTTTCCAAGATTCCGATGATTGCAAAGAAGGTAGTTGAAATTGTAAAGGGATAGACGAAGTAGTATCTTCTTCATGAACAACTGCAAAAGAAGCAGTATGATGTGAAGAATCATCAATAGAGTTAATAACAGGAATTAATTCCTGTGGTCTTTCAACTGCTAATTTTAGCATGTTGACGTGGAAGGTTTTGATTTTACCTCTAACGTTCACTGAGTAGTCAACATCTGTGACTTGTTTGATAATATCAAATGGACCTTGCCATGATATCAGTAATTTGTTATCGTTATGAGGTAGCAACAACCAAACTTTTTCCCCTGGTTTAAATGATCTTAATATTCTATTTTGATTATGTAATAATCGTGATCGTTGAGTGGCTGATTTAATACTCTGGGGTGCATAAGTGCACGCATCGATGATTCGTTGTCGGAGATCAATCACTAACTCGTAACTGTTTCGAGTGGCTGTATCAATTGACGCTCCAATCAACAAATCTTTGAGTATCATCATTGGTCCGCGCGGATTCGAACCATAAACCAATTCGAACGGAGACCACCCCGTGCTCTCGTGGGGCACTTCACGAAAAGCGAAGAGGGCCGCCGGCAGAAGCCGATCCCATTCACGAGGGCATTCTTCAGTTATCTTAGATAACATCTGTTTTAGAGTGCTATTGTAGCGCTCGCACACACCGTTTGATTGAGGCCTATACGCACTACAAAACGAGTGGTGAACAGATAGCATGGATTCTAAATCCCTCATAATGTTGGAAGTAAATTGTGATCCTTGATCTGACAAAATCTCTTCCGGAAAACCGATTCGACAAAATATCGAAAATAATGCATCAGACACAGATGCAGTTGTGATGGTTTTCAACGGTATGGCCTCTGGCCAATGCGTGCAAAGATCTACGCAAGTTAAAATATAACGAAATCCATTATTTGAAACAATTGATAACGGACCCACTATATCTACCGCTATCTTTTTGAAAGGTCTTTCAGGCACGTCCGTAATCTGTAAGGGTGCCGTATGGAACCTGCCCTTACGTGCTATACCTTGGCATGTTGTACATGATTTGCAGTATAACTTTGTATCCTTATTAACCCCAGGCCAATAAAATTGTGACGTAACACGAAACAATGTTCTTTTGATCCCCACATGCCCTGCCATAGGGGAGTCATGACCTGTTTGTAGGACCAATGGTCTGTATTCTTTAGGTACTATCACTTGATGTATAATTGTTTTGCCATCATCATAATATCTAGTGAGTATTGATTTCTTTATCTTGAACCATTGTTTAGCCCCTCTTGTGTATTTAATAGTTTTTTGTTCTGCTCGGCTAAACAATCCTTGTAAAGTTGGGTCACTCTTCTGTTTTTCTGCAAAAACAGAAGGTGAAACAGTGCCAACTTGAAACATAATTCTATCTATTATAGGAAGAGGTGGTGTAGCCGTATCCGTAGCTAACTGTTGTGCTCTCGTTACAACAGCATTTGCCACCTGTGGGTGAGATTCAACGCACATTGCAATCTCCTCAGGAGTGCAATCTTTAACTCCTGGTATGTTTCCTATTATAATTTCAGTTATGGGTGCTCTCAAGCCGCAGGCATAGACAGTGCCTGTGTAAAAAGGAGTATCAATGTATACTCGTGCCACAGGGAAAGTTTCTATATTCCCACCAAATGTGACACACTTAACTGATTTGCCTGTAAAAGCAGAGGGCTCGATAAGCGAGTGCTTAATGCCTATCGTTGAAGACCCTGTGTCCCGTAAAACTCTCACTACCTTACCATCCAATATTCCGGGATGAAATGTAAGATAACCGACATTTACACATGCCGACATTGTTGGCATACAATGACCACAATCAAGTGTAATTGTAGATTTTAATCTGTTTTTCGACTGACACTCATAACATGTATCATTCATTACCATACATGCGTTCGCATGATCATTATCATCATTACCTTTTTCCTTTTTAACACTGCAACTATTTGCATGTCTGTGTTTATTTTTGTCTCTAGACGGAGATCTGGCATTACCTTTGTTATTATTGACTGACTTTTTATTGCTATAATAAAAATCAGTAGAGTCATCCTTCCTGGCATCTCTACCATAAGATGATCTCTGCTTATAGTATCCTTTTTGATGTGAACCATCATAATCCCTGCCTCTGTGATACCCACGATCATGAGGTGAATATCCTCTATAACCTCGTCGATATGAATTCGAAGGAGAGCGATGACGACGGAAGTTATAAAAACCTCTGTCGGATTGATAATAATCTGAACGACAACGTCCATCAAAGCTCTTCGATCGAGGTCTGTGATCATGTTGTACCGCGCATACAGGTATAGGATCTCGAATAGTCGATCTATGAAGATCTTTATTCTGATGTGCGGTTTGATACTGTCTTCCGAGTTTTTCATACTCATCAATAGAATTAGGATGTCTTTCCTGTAAAAATGCTTCTAATTCAGTGCTGCATGCGGATAAAACTTTATCTCGCAGCATGAGATCTATAACACCTTCATATGTTTTATTTATACCTGACAAATCAATCCATCTGCTAAGGAAATGTTTAATAGATGCAATGAATTCACCAAAATCTGCATCCTTGCTTGGTTTAGCAGCATGAAAGCGATCTCTGAATCCAGACTCAGTTAACTGGAAACGTCTTAGTAATACCTCTTTTACGACATCGAAATCGCTTCTGCTCTTCTCATCAAGACTCATGAAACATTTAAGTGAGTCACCAGTCAAAAAATCAAGTAAAAGACTGCTCCATCTTTCTTAGGGTATGTTCAGAGCTGTGACTTTCATGATGAATCTAGATATGAAAGAGTCAACACAATCGCGAGTCTGGTCAAAATGTGGCATTTTTAACTTAGGATAAAAAATATTTGTAGCAGCCGCAGTCTTAGTCTGTTCAGACTGCACTTTAGCTAATTCTAAAGCTTTTTCTTTTTTCTGCATGAAGTTTTAATGTTTCCATTTCCATGGCATTTTTATGTGCTTGATCCAGTTGCATAAGTTCCATTCTCCTTAATTCCATTTTCTCCTTCTCTAGTTGTCTGTCTTTCTCTTGTTGAGCTAATTCTTTATCTCGTTGTGCCATTCTTTCCTTTTCAAATTCTCTGTCTTTTTCTTGTTGAGCTAAAGTCAGTCGTTCTAATTCCAATTTCATGGATATTTCTTTTTCCTTCTGAGCCATCTCTTTTTCTTTCATTTCCCTTTCTTGGGTTAATTCAAACCTCCTAAGCTCATCAGCTCGTTTAGTCATTTCGCGCTGTTCCATTCTTTCCAGACGCGATAAATATTCATCATATTTTGTATCTGCAAAACTTTGTAGTTCCGCCCCTGATTTTCCATAACTTTTTCCAATATCAATGAATTCCTGTAGTGTAGACATGATAATAGGTTTCTGAGTACCTTCAATAGTCTATAATATACACTAGGATTATAGAACTCGATATAATATGTACATGAATATATTAATCAATAACAAACAAGTTACAAGAACATGTGACAAAGACAGTGAAAACAATCAAATGATTTACAATGAAATGATTTTTCAGTTATACAACAACACTTTACACTTATAAAGTAAATAAAGAAGACTTATAAACAGTAATGAGTAAAAGAAAGAAAAGAATTTACATTACAAAAATATAACAAGACAAGTCGTCTTAGACAAACGTGTAGACAAAGAAGTTTTAGATCACACACGACAACGATTGTCAACAGTACTGAAAGTAGGTTATGTAAATAAAGAGGACGTAACTCAATTGACGAAACAGCTAATCACACAAAATATGGTTATAATACTAACTGAAGAAACATTTATTCCCTGACTCAAAAGAAAAAATATAATCAGTCAGATCCTCAGTTAGTAAAATAAGCATGTAAATCTAATAGAAGTTAACATTCACTGAAGCTTTCCTGGGAAAATTCCAGTCAATATTAAACAATACGAATATATGAATATACGAAAAACATGAATGGGGAAAACACAGATGATAGTAAAAAAGTAAGTCAAGTGATGATGAACTGTAGACCAAAGATAATACAAGGACAATTTGATAATGTTCAAGCGCTCTAGTAAAATCAAGAACTTATCTGTTTAGTTGTCCCTCTGAGAAATACATGAATACATGTAATTCTAATCCTAGTTCCGCAACTTGTCTTCAACAGCTGTGGTCCATTGATGGTAGACCTTGACCTTCGCAGTAGGGAACCGTTTGAAAGTCTTGCTTCGGTCTTCGAACGTAGTTTCTTCAAACGATCTGCGTCGCAGCTTCAGATGAATTTGATCAAGAGATACATTCTCCACTGGTTCAGGTTCTTGAGTGGAAGATTGCCGTTCTATCTGCGTGAATCAGTCTCTTTGATGGAAGAAAAATTTCAGATTCTCAAGCAATGTTGTCTGCTAGAGTTGACGGCATCGATGTAGTGACGTCACTTTCTGTCCTGCGCATTTCAGTTGCCGGTTAGGCTTGAAAGAATGATTTTGCCTTCATAACGTTCATCATCAGTTTGACTTTATTCGATACTTGAAGGGGGGAATCCAGTATTCACGAAATCCAGACACTTTCTGACACCAGAATGTTACGGGCTTCTCGGGATCCCAGTATGTGCTGGGTGCTTCGATGACTTCTAGTATTTGAGGATGACCAAGTTATTATATTCGTATTCAGTTTATAGAGTCAAAGTCCCTCGGGTTCTTATCACTTTTGTAGGATTCCGTAATACTGTTCGTTGGTATCGATAATGTCTGCTTAACCCTTGTGATTCATTATGTGCTGAATGTGTTTCATATTAAATTCGACCCTTGACTGACCTGTATGAGTCTCTTGTCTTATTAATTATATTGGCAGTGTGAGATGTAGCGTGTTAAGACATTAATCATCACTGGTCATGATCAGTTGAGGATGAATAGCATTTAACTCAACTCCGAATACGATAGTTGATAACACTGTGATTTTGACGACTCAAAATATTTAATTAGTTATTTCATACCATGAGCAGACACCAACTACATGGGAACAAAAGTCACATCACATTCATGTACGATCTGTAAGAGTTCCCATTATTTCATAAGCACATGTTCACAATCTCTATCTAGAGTCCTGGTTAGAGGTCAGTTCCTTTTTAACGGCCAATGTCCTTTGGCATTAAATTCAGAGGCTAACTAGACTTAACTATCCTGCTAGTCAGCAATACACTTATTATGCTAGGCTTACGTCTACTGCTAGTCGTTTAATATCCGTTACACTAGGCTTACGCTTGCCGCTAGCTGTACAATATCCATCTATACTAGTCTTACGCTATTGCTAGTAACATAATGTTCCTTTGGCATACCACGCTAGGCTAATCTGCCATAATTATGCAAACTGCGTTATTCCTACTACGACTTACGTTTGGTTCAAGAAATACACTGCTCAAATGGCTTCCCAGCCACACAATTCAAAAGTGGACTACGCCACACACTTTCCAGTGGTTATACCACACAATATAAGTGGCAATGGCCACACTTCTAAAACACACTGCCGTTCGGGTCAAAACCCACAAGTCGAATGTCCTTACAAAGACACACGCGTCATGCATAGAGATATGCATGCTACGTCGTTAATATATATTCAATTGCGATGTTCCACGGTGCAGCAATCCGAGTTGGCCAAACTCAAATGCTTGCACACATGCAAAAATCATCGACATCGGTCGATGAGATATATCTCTATTCGTTTGAGGTGTTCCATGATACAGCCATTCGGATCGAGCTCAAATCCAAATGTCTGTAATCATGAAACAATCCTCAACACATCTGTTTGGCTAGATTAACAATCTGCGATCCATCGCGTGGATTTTTGAAAAGCACAATGTAATGAGAATTCAAACTAATGGTTCTGTGTTCTTTGTTCTTGCCAAATAAATTTTGCACGAGATAAAATACGCTTATATTTTTATGATGAGACTTTTTTGTAAATAAACTAATTACACGTTCGTCTGTTTCGTTCATGAGGTCATCGATAATTACCAACCGTCTCTTATCACCTGTCCACTGCTCAATATCGGGCAGTCCTTCAATAAACTGAACACCAGTCAGTGAATTGTATAAAGGTTGCCATTCCCCGTAACACCAAATAATCTCTTCGGGTATGACTGTGACCATATCTTTGATATGTGTCAGGAAACGCTGGACAAAAACAGTCTTTCCACAAGAACTAGGGCCTGAAATTAACGCTGTAAAAGGATGTACAAACCTCGTGTCCATATTTAATAATGATAACTTTCACTTACAACCAGTGATTTTATATCAAAAACCCTACACATTGTGAGAACAAAAAATGTGACAATTACTGTTCAAGAATTTGAGAACCACTGATCAAGAATATGACAATTACTGTTCAAGAATTTGAGAACCACTGATCAAGAATTTGAGAATCACTGTGAGAACCTTTGGAGTAAAAATGTAAGAACTCAACCAACATGTATTGAGAATCATTGTGAAAATAAAATAAGAACTCAACCAACATGTATTGAGAATCACATTGAGAACCACTGGTCAAGAATACGACAACATACACTTTTAAACAAATTCGTATGTTAAAAGTTAGCATAAATATCGCTTTTTTTGTTTTAGTCTAAAAATGTCTCTCTCTGTCTCTCTCTATCTCTATCGCTCTGTCTTTCTCTCTCTACCTCGCTCTCTGTGTCTCTCTCTCTACCTCGCTCTCTCTCTGTCTCTCTCTCTGTCTTTCTCTCTCTATCTATCTCTATCTCTATCTCTCTCTGTCTATCTCTCTCTCTATCTAGCTCTCTCTCTATCTCTCTCTCTCTCTGTGTCTCTCTCTATCTCTCTCTGTCTCTCTCTGTCTCTCTCTGTCTTTCTCTCTATCGCTCTCTGTCTCTCTCTCTATCGCTCTCTATCTATCTCTCTCTCTATCGCGCTCTCTCTCTATTGCTCTCTCTCTCTCTATTGCTCTCTATCTTTCTCTCTCTCTCTGTCTTTCTCTCTCTCTCTCTCTGTCTCTCTATCGCTCTCTCTCTCTCTCTCTCTGTCTCTCTTTTTAGTTATTTTAAAGCTTGCTTTTTAAGATATCATTTGTATCTAATTAAGTTCTGGGTATATTTTTGTTTAAATATTCAACTAAACCGTTTTAAAATGTGTCAAATGCCTTTCTCTTTTAATACATGTTTTAGATAAGAAAAATATGTCTCACTTTAGTTCAAAACGCTATTTTTTTAATAAACCGATGTTAAAATGGCTAATGTCTTTTCTCGATACACCTGTCTATCTCACAAACAAAATGCTCGGAATTTTATCTTGGTACATGTCACAAATGTTTGCTTATGGTACAACTCGAGTCAAGTTATAAAACAGCTGTTCCCTGTGTAAACGAATTGTCGATATTCGTACATGCTAACACGACATTTAGAGCAACAGCCCTGTTTGTTTAGGTATCGTATTACCAGGTGAAACGGACTGTTTCATAACACCTGCACAGTGGGTAAACATTGGTCTGTTTTCGGGACGTGCTAATTACACTATTCAGTGGCCGTAGACGAAACCATTGTGTAAAAGGTAAGGTCATTCAACTCTGTTACGAACGCGCATTTTTGGGGGATATAACGGAATGCATTGTTTCAGACGTATCATTCAATTAAGAACCCTCGTTGCGAACACAACTCTGAAAGAAAAGAACCAATTGTTTTGTCATAGTACGTATTCGTTTGTTTTATTTTCTTTGTTAAATTGTTAGGCTACCATAAATATCTTTAACAATATCTGTTTTTTCGTGTGTTAAGATGTAAAAATAATTAATAAAATAATTAATAACGTTATAAAAAGTTGTTTGTTTGTATTCGGTACTCTGTGTTAAGATGTTAAATTATTTCTATTTAGAGAATATATAAGTTTTAGTTGAGTGCGTATTCGGTACTCTGTGTTAGGGTGTTAAAATATTTCTATTTAAACTTATCCGTGTTTCTCCCCCCTGTTGTTAGACAAGTTGGTCGTTTATGTGAGGTTTATTTGTGTTAAGGTGTTAAATATAAATAAATATCTCTGTTATTTTTATCTGTTAAGATGTTAACTCAGATACTAAATTGTTATTTTCTATCTTGACATAACATATTTTTTGATAAGACTAACCGATTATGTACTAGGAAAAAAGACTAAAACTTATCCGTGTTGTTATTTATGTGAGATTACTCAACCCCACAGCACCAACATCAGGTGCCACAACAGATGGTGCAATACTACAAACTAAACTCGAGCGTGATGAATATTTTTTTTTCACATAATCAAGGAAATTAAATAGAACATAGCATATTTTTTAACAGTACTATACATGTAAAAATATAGAGATAATACAATCAACATATTACATTTGAAACAAGTTTATATCTCCATTATTTCTTACACGACAGATAAGTTCGTCACGCGCAGACTGGATTTTTTAATCGATATCTTTGCCACCGCGCGCGCGCGGGGTAATTTCTTTCACATAGAATAAAAAATAACACTGTGTTTTATTTTCTCTCTCTCTCTCTCTCTCTCCTCTCTTGCTCTCTCTCTCTTTCTATCCTTCTCTTTCTTTCTATCTTTCTTTTTCTTTCTTTCTTTTTCTTTCTTTCTTTTTCTTTTTTTCTTTCTTTCTTTTTCTTTCTTTCTTTTTCTTTCTTTCTTTCTTTCTTTCTTTCTTTCTTTCTTTGTTTTCTTTCTTTTTCTATCTTTCTCTGTCTTTCTCTTTCTTTCTCTCTTTCTTTGTATTTAATTTTATGTGTGAGTAATGTGTTTTCGTTTCTATTTCACAGAAATGTCAGCAATCCAAAATGTTTGTGGCCAATGCGGCAAATCATTCACTCGAGCTCGCGATATCGCGAGACATATGCGGACAGTACATGCTGCACCGACACACCCCTGTCGTGTGTGTCCTCAAATATTCACAAGTCGTGATGCACTCCAACAACATATTGAGGACTTTCATGGACCTGCGGCCCCGAGATCCCCCACAGCGGAAACCATTGCACCGGGGGCCGCTATAAACGTCCCACTGGGGACCACCACTGCACCGGCGGGCGCTACAAACACCTCAGCGGGGACCACCACTGCACCGGCGGGCGCTATAGACAACTCAGTGGGGAACACCACTGCAACAGCGTCCGCTACAAACCCCTCAGCGGGGACCACCACTGCACCAGGGCACAATCTCACGTGTCCCCGCTGTGGCAAAACATTTACCCGCCTTGACAATTTAACACAGCACATAAAGACAGTCCACTCAATGCCTGGTTTTAGCTGTGACATTTGTGGGAAACAATTCACCCGACGCAGCAGTTTACGGGCCCACAGAAACCACCAACATCAGACTGTCCCCACACCAACATCAGGTGCCACAACAGATGTCACAACAACAGACTCAAGCTCGGCGCACCCACAAACATTACCTGCAGGGACCACCACAGACTCAGCATCATCAACAGGCACAAAGACATCACCTGCTGCAGCAGGGAGCACACCATCGACGAGGACAACAACAACTTTGACACTACCAGCAGCGACATCTTCCTCAAACCCCACCCCATCCCACCCACCAAAAACAGGCCAGACCAAGAAACGTCCCATGACCAGCATTCAAACCCATATAAAAAAACCCCGTCTCCCTACTGAAGAAGACTCTTTAGAAGACTTACAGGATGACATAAAACAAATATACATTGACAACTGGCAAGCAATTAAAACACACTCCAATAAACATAAATATCTATCAACATTCACTTTTTTCCACAGACCAACAGAAAATATGGACTGGGATCGTCTTTTGCTCCCTGTATTCACACAACAGACAAAAAGATTCAAAATAAACTACAGTTTTCACATCATCTTGAGACACAGAGAAACAAATGACCTTCGCTTCTTTCACGCTTCCTCGAATAACACAGTCGTCTTAGATCAGCCACACTTAGTCAACAACATCACAGATTTCAAAGCTTTTCTCTCACAGTTACACGACAGCGATATTGTCACACAAGCACAGTTAAACCGACCAAACACAAAATACTTTGTCGAAGCCATTCCAGCCACATCGTTCTATCTGTACCATATCCAAGACTTTTCCATCGGCTGCTGCATACAAGACATTCCCTCTTTCATCACGGACAATAACCACATCCATACATTACAACACGACTCAAACTCCAAACCATACAGTGATAACTTTTGCTTTTTTAGATGTCTAGCCGTTTTTAGGGGTGGTGCCGTTAAAGATGTTAGAACACCGACGCGTCGGTTAGTCGAGCAGTGGCAAACACAGCAGGGACTTAGGTCCCTCATCGATTTCCCCGGGGTTAGTTTAATCGATATGCCCCAATTAGAAAAATGCTTTAACATAAATATTGACGTTTTCGAATTTGACGACGAGGAAAACCTGACCCCCAAACTTAGAGGTAGCGACACTTTTACAGATACGTTGCGTCTGTTAATGTTTAAGAACCACTTCATGTACATAGCAGATATTGATAGGGCCAGTAACTCTTTTTCGTGTCCCGATTGCGGTAAGTTGTGGCAGGAGTATTGGCTTATGACGCGCCATGAAAAGCGCTGTACCGGCTCTAAGCGAAGAGAAACATTTAGAGGTGGTGTGTATAATCCCCCAGAGACCATTTGGGACTTAATCAAGGAGGAGGGCATAGACGTAGACACAAAATTCGTCTTCTCTTATCGCGCCGCGTTTGACTATGAGTGTTTTTTTGAGAACACTCTAGAGTCAAGTGGTAATGCCACTACCTACACAGCCAAACACGTGCCCCTGTCGTGTTCGGTGGCTTCTAACGTCCCCAGTTTTGAAGCCCCCGTGTGTTTTATCACAACGGGTGATCCACAAGAGTTGGTCAATACGATGGCTGACCATCTGCTCAAAATTGCCGCGGCCTCTTATGAGATTCTGCGTGCGTATTTTGACGACGTTTGCACCCAACTCAAGGCTTTAGAGACGATCGGTAATTCAGACGGACTCCTTGCTAGATTAGAGGGTTATTTGGGGGAGCTACCGGTGTTAGGTTTCAATTCGGGTAAGTACGACGTGAACGTAATCAAACCGTATCTCATCCAATATTTCATGGGGGAAGACTTCCAATTTTTAGTCAAGCGAAACAATAATTTTATGTGTATTGCCACTAGCGACTTAAAGTTTTTAGATATAGTCAATTACCTAGCCCCCGGTTTTAGCTATAGCAAATATCTCGCGGCGTACAATGTTAAAGAAACGAAAGGATATTTTTGTTACGAGTACATAACAGATTTAGCAAAGTTAGATGAAAACGCGTTACCACCCCACTCGGCATTTTTTCCAAACTTAAAAATACTAACATTTCCGCCGATGAGTACGCCGAGTGCCAGAAGGTGTGGGCCGAGAACCACATGACCACGTTACGCGACTTTCTGACGTGGTACAACAATAAAGACGTGGTCCCCTTCCTGGCAGCGTTAGACCGACAAGTTAGTTTTTACGCGCGCCTAGGTGTAGACATGTTTAAAGATGCGATCTCCGTGTCCGGTGTCACGTTAAAGTACCTCTTCAAAACCCTCCCGCCCAACGTCATGTTTTCTTTATACTCGAAGCAGGAGGTAGATTTGCATAATAGCTTGCGCCAAAACATCGTCGGGGGACCGTCAATTATTTTTCACAGGTTCCACGAGCAAGGCAAAACCCGCATTAGAGGTGGCAAAATGGTTCAAGCCATTAAAGGGTTTGATGCCAACGCCCTTTATTTGTGGGCGATAATGCAGAAAATGCCCACTGACTTTCCCGTTAGACGGTACAAGGATGATGGTTTCAAGCACCACAAACTCCACAAATATACCGTGCAGTGCCGCGATTATTTGGCTTGGGTCTCCCACCAAAAAAAAGTGACCTTAAAAACCCAGTTTAACGGACGTGAGAAGGCGTTGGGTGATGTATGCGTTAGGGTAGACGGTTGGGACAGATACTCTCGAACCGCCTACCAGTTCCATGGGTGCCTATTCCACGGCCACCCTAACTGCCCACTAACCGCCGGTCGTGACGTTAACCCAGTCAACAACAAACCATTGGCTGAGTTGTACGCAGATACGGTGGAAACAAGTTCTTATTTACGAGGCCATTGCAACGTTACCGTTGTCGAAATGTGGGAATGCGAGTGGCAGGCGTTGAAGAAAACCGACCCAGCAATCCGTCGTTTTCTGAACGCCACCTTCCCGAACCAGAAACCATCTTACACGAAATGTCGGTACCCCCAGACAAAAGAAAATATTCTCGCCTCGGTGCTGGACGAGACCTTGTTTGGCCTAGTCGAGTGTGACATTCATGTCCCCGACTCTTTAAAAGACCATTTCTCTGAGATGACGCCCATTTTTAAGAATGTTGACGTCACGAGGGAAGATATTGGGCCTTTCATGCGGGAATACGCCGAAAAACATAAACTCCTGACTACCCCCAGACGGACGTTGATCGGGAGTTATGTGGGCAAAAAGATTCTGTTGGCGACACCTCTGCTTCGCTGGTACCTAAGCAAAGGGTTAGAAGTCACCTGTATCTACCAGGTGCTTGAGTATACACCCGTGACGTGTTTCAAGCAGTTTGGGGACACTGTTTCGAACGCGCGTCGACAGGGTGATACTGATCCTGCCTACGCCATTACCAGCGAGACCATGAAACTGCTAGGTAACGCGGCCTACGGCAAGACATTAACCAATAAGGCGAAGCACGTGGATGTCTCGTACACGATGGGCGTGGGTACCTCTGACCAAATAAACTCACCCCGCTTTAGGAAAATGACGTTAGTGACGGACGACATATTCGAGGTAGAGAAACTTAAACAGACTATATGTTGGGACCTCCCCGTTCAGATAGGATTTTTCGTCTACCAATACGCTAAATTACGCATGTTAGAATTTTACTACGACTGTTTAGATAAATTTGTAGATAGGTCAGACTTTCAGTTGTGCGAGACGGACACAGACAGCCTTTACTTGGCCCTTAGTTCAGACAACTTAGCGGACGTTGTTAAGCCCGCTTTACGACAGGAATTTTATACCTCCTACCACCAGTGGTTCCCCGCCGAAGTATGTCCCGACCATAGACCCGTTTTCGTCGCTACCGAGGGTAAAACGCGCGCCCTTTGTCAAAAATGCCGCGAACAAACCTTATTCGACAAACGGACACAGGGCCTTTTTAAATTAGAATACGAAGGCAGAGGGATGGTTTCCCTCTGTAGCAAGACATATCACTGTTTTGGCGACTACGACAAAACCACCACCAAAGGACTCAACAAACACCACAACAAAGTAGACAAACACACATTCCTAGACGTCCTCAACACACAACAGGCATAGGGTGGGAAAAATATCGGGTTCCGGGCACACAAATCCTCCATCTACACATACGAACAACACCGCAACGCCCTTTCTTACTTTTACATAAAACGACAGGTACATCCCGACAACGTCACCACATCACCCCTCAACATTTAAACTGTCTCTTTCAGATACACATAAAATATTTCTTACGACGTGACGACAATATGACGACAATGTGACGACACCCCTCAAGGTCTGGCCTGTACCCCTGTGATAATGTATAAAAAATCTGTGATATACATCTTCCTATATAAATATGTATTATTGTACATTCATATGTGAAACTTTCAATGTTTGATTATGTCACCGTATACACCATATAATTATATTTTCAATTGTACATATCACTATGTGAAAATGTATTACGTTAAAAAATACACCATATAATTGTATATTCATTTGCTAACAAATTACTGCATAATGTACATTTTGTAAAAAATACTATATATATTACCATACTCCTGTTTGCTATTACAAAAAAACATATTGAATATAAAATAAAAACTATATTAACTAAAACGCTTTTTTGTTACCTATATATCGTCTAATTGTTTGTCTAAATGTTCGTCTAACTGTTTGTATAACTGTTTGTATAACTGTTCGTCTAAATGTATATATATATATAAATATATATTTTCCTATTATCTAAAAGTTTGTCTAACACTACCTAAGTTGGCTATACTAATAATATATTTAAAAAAAAATATACCCCTCTTCTTGTTATCTCAAGTCCGCCATCTTGCAACATTTTCCTTATATAAACATCCTCTTCTTGTTATCTCAAGTCCGCCATCTTGCCACATTTTCCTTATATAAAAATACCTCTTCCTATTATCTCCCCCTTGTTATCTCAAGTCCGCCATCTTGACCAAAATAATCTCCCCCTTGTTAGCTCAAGTCCGCCATCTTGACCCAAATAACCTCCCCTTGTTAGCTCAAGTCCGCCATCTTGCGCCTGCAGATTGCGCTTATATAAAAGTCACGCGCCTGCAGAATTTTTGCTATATAAAAAGTCACGCGCCTGCAGAATACTACCTAAGTCCAACATCCTCTCATAACTTTAGAACCCCTGATCATCTGTTGTAACTTTTACCGGCATGCAGCATTTCCACGAGAACCTTACACGCTGGATCATTAATATGTAGCCTGCTATCTTATATGAACGTTTGAGATCGCATGGCCTTTGATGGGAGGTTAAATCCCGCCCACAACCATTTCTGAGAACGATTTATAGCAGTTTTTTCCTTAACGCCGGCCCAAAAGAGGACGGCCCACAGACTCACTCCTGTTTCTAGAGCAATAAACAGCAGATCATTTTCTTACCTGGCTGTCACCCCGCCTGGTGGGAGTTGCCAAAGCTCTCAGAACAGCGGTACCATCAAAGACAGACAGATCTCAGAATTCAATCGCAGCGGCACACGATCTAAAGAATCAGGGGACTTGCAGCTCACAGAGTTAGCTTCTCGGGAAATTTTCGCACTCTTATGCGAGCAGCCTGAGACGGAAGAAAATCGGTAGACAGGGGAAAACGAAGGAATCGCAGCGGTTAACACATCGGCGAGGTACCTCGGTTTTTGCTCAACTTCAAGAAAGGTGCGAAAATCTAACACGCCCTATTCAAGTTACATTCGAGAAGTATAAATAGAGAACTCCGAGAAACTGCATTTTATCGTTCGCTCTGACAGAATCCTAGTTGCACTAGCATAGTCGGATTCCTGCTGGATTTCATCTACCTTCGTGACTATTGGAGTGTATTCTTTCTGTGCAGACGGTAATTTATACATTAGCTTCGAGTGATCAGTGGTCGAGTTATTTCAATTGATTTCAATGGATTGTGGTGTAAATTTAACCTTATTAAATAAACCCATTTTCAAAGTTCTAGTGCAAACTAATGTTACAGCTAAAAGTATTTCCTAATACAATTGACGCGTAAATTTATTTTGCAGACGTTAAAGAGAATTATAACTTTAATACAGTTTAGTTCTGTATAGATAGATGTGCTTTTAATTGTTTTAACTCACGGGAAGTTTTCCTGATTTGTTTTGTTAATTGACGACGCTAATAAGTAAATAGGCTAACTGTAATTTATCGCGTCAGATTATAATATGATTTGTAATGCATTTCTTGTTTTGATTATCTTTCATTCAGAACGATCATTCAACCTGCATCCCAGCAATTATTAATTATATACAGAGTTCTGCCAAACTCAATTCGATAACTCCAGTAACATATGAACTTTTTAAAGCTAAACTTGTGGCGACCTGTAATGGGCCCCGCTCCTCTGAACGTAACTGAGAAAAAAGCCATTCAAGAAACACTTTAAAAATACTAGTTCATATAGAGTCCTTAAAGAAAACTGGAAGCAGAACATATTTTATTCACTGCCCCTATTTGTGAAGAAAAAGCATCGATCTACCTGAACACTGTCTGTCACGTATATTCAGTGGATTTTACCCTCCCTTCCCCCCCCCCCCCCCCCCCGCCCGCCGAAGAAGAACTTACCTCAGTTTTTTTCTTAACTTGTGACATTACGGAAAAAGGAAGTTATCTCCACCAGCTGTGCCAATTTTAGGAACCACACCATACCTCACGCCTAGCCAAGTGCCTGTGACATTCTTTAGGAACTTTATCTAATAAATAAACAGTACCGTTAAACTTCAACGTCCAGCGATTTCGGGACACTTTGCTAACTTCAACAACTCGCAAATCTGGGGCTGTACACGGAAAAAAATACTTTTACCTAAGCCAAGGTTTAGTGCTGTTTTTTTATGTATTTCCTATGAATTGCCAGAATTCACCTTTCGGTAAGTCTGCGTGTGTGTTTGTGGGGATGGCCAGCCCTAGTGTGTTTTTTTTTTTTTTGAATGAAAGGAGATTTATCTTTTCTTTACCCTTTTAATTAGTTCGACCTTGTACTAAGGTGCATTATATTCCTTGTACGGTATCTCTCCTAGCGGGATCGGGTAACTGTGTTCCTTCCCCCTCCCGTAAAATTTGTTGATTTAAAGGGAGACAATTGAGAACCCTAGCTTTTCCTCTACACCTCCCCCTTTTTCTGTAACCCCTTGCCTCAGAGTAATAAATTTACCAGTGGGTTAAATTGCCTATCTCTGCCCCCCCCCCCCCCTCCTCTTGTCTTTGGGACCGGGTCTTGTCTGTTAGTAAATATAAACGGGAAACGGTGGATGGGATATTTCTCCTCAAAAAAAACCCTCTTCCCTAGTTATATTTGTATTCTGTAACCTTTGATTTTTGACTGTAAATGTACAATTATGTGTGAGTCCTTTATGATAATAAAGGTATTAATCATTAATTGTGTTGGTTGTCGGTTGGCCTAAAACTCCAAACATTTCCATCTGTGTAGGCTGTATTCATGTACGTTGAGCGACAGAATCACCAAATCGGTGAGTGCGCCTGAGCGACTAAAACTGACAAACAATTGTTTGTGCAGAAGAGAGATAGGAGTAGTCTGTGAGAAAACAGATATTGTCGTAATAAGAGACTGTCCTTGCTCCTTCCCAGCGCTTGTGAATCTACTACCTCATTCTCCCAAATCCCTATTCTCACAGAGCCTTCAATATCACTTTACACTCTAAAGGGACCAATATTCATCAGCACCCTCTCAGATAAAAATTACGACAGATTGTTACATCGAGTGTCAGGTAAATAACTCTGTTCAAGATTTTATCTTCTGCACAACAACACAGGGGTTGTTATACAAGTAATGTCACAGGTTTGATTATGTTAAATGTTTGATTTAGTCGCCACCACGGGCCGACTGATAAACTTTGATATTGGGACAGAACTCTGGAACTATATGCCAGTTACAATATAAATTTCAGAAATTGTTCGTCCGTCTAGTTATTCTCTGCTATACATAACAGAAACGGCTGGTAGATTTTGGGTGACTCATTACTGTATTATAAAGTTGAAAGTTTCAATTATTTGGGCAGTAAAATGACTCAGGATGGTGACACAACAAGAGAAATCCATACTAGAATTGCTTTGGCAGCTAGCGCCTTCAATAGATTATCTAACATTTGGAAATACAATCATTGAATATACATACCAAACTTCGTCTGTTTAATTCAAATGTTATCTCAGTGTTAACATACGGCTGTGAGAGTTGGAAAATAACAAAATCATTGGAGAACAAGCTGAATACATTCGAGAACAAATGTCTTAGAAAACTGATGAACATCAGCTGGAAAGAATTCAAGACTAATCGACAAATAAGAGAAGACTCTAGGCAGAAATATGTCTCCGACTATATAAGGAAAAGACGATGGTCATATATCGGTCATGGCCTACGAATGCAAAACAACAGAATACCACTACAGGCGCTCACTTGGGTTCCTGAGGGTAAGAGGAAAAAAGGAAGACCAAAAGAAACACTCAGAAGAACAATAATAAGAGAAGGAAGAACGTTGGGCCTAAATAATGTGCAAGAGCTAAGAGGAGTGGCGTCACAACGAACAACCTGGAGAGCACTGGTTTCTGCCTTATGCGCCGTGTTTGGCGCTTAAAGAATTTATTATTATTATTATTATTATTACTGTATAAGGAAGAGAAAAGTAAAACATACTTAACCACAACAGTATTCCCAATCCTATCTTACCTCACGTAAAAATATAATATTCACTTCGGTTATTTACCTTAAATTATAAACTGCAAGCTTAGAGCTTGTCTTATCGTTTAAAACTATCGTGAAATAAATTCTAGTCATTTAAAAACCAATCATCATGAATTAGAAATACATACGTATCTCGTCAATACTCATTGATGAATCAGTGCATTTCCCAGTTAGCTAAAATATTTACTGACTGGTTAATAGCAATTTGTTAAATTTATTTATAGCTGAATGAGTTTTTAGCTAGAAATTATAATTTATTTTGCTATCCACTGTAACACAGTAAAGAAGAGAATATAACTGACTTATCATTTAATCACTCTGCACAGAAATTAACTAGTGAAAATGAAATAAATCAAAGGAAGGTTACGTCTATAATCCGACCCGACTCATTTGCCAGATGTTAGCACCTACTTCCAGATTTACATATTTCTTTACTCATTCTACGAATGAAACGAATTCTACACACCTTTACCGAAACCAGACTTAACACCTACAGTAAGTTCTCTCGATCTGATCAGACATCGGCAATAAAACTTACAGTGTGCGTTTTACACATTCTGCTTCATATGGCCGTTCCCAGCGATCAATGTCTTTTATCTCAAATTTTTCACCGAGAATAATTAACTATGGGCGGACAGATCAGAGAAACATAATAGACGATAGTCTTACTTCTTATCCCTGTCGAGAACGAAATAACACGATTCGATCTCATCAAAGAACTTAGCTTAACCGCAATAAAATGCGTTGCTAAATAAGAAAGGAAATGACAAAGGTTAGAATGGGAGAGTATATCTTAACAATCGAGCGTATGCGAAAGAATGGTAAAAGAGCGAAAGACAGGTAAAAGACAAGTTTAGAATAAAGAAAAGATAATAGAAATTTATTAATCATAAATCTCTGCCACACCAACATAAAAATAAATATCGGATAAACCCGCTATGCTGACAATGGTAACATAGTCTATTCCTCTCTCCATTTTTGTCTCCCTTCCCCTCTTTAGTCGTCAGTAATTTACATGTTACAATACAGTCTATTGGCGCTTTAGTCAGCGATTCTCTTTCTCAGACATCAATATGCCTACTACTGATCACTGAGCAAATATGGCAAATGTATAAACCTCAGTTTATAACACATCTTCTCTTTTTCTTCTTTGATCCATAACCGCCAACCGTCAAAGCAGTCAGCGGCCATCACGCCTGGTGGCGTCCTGTATGGCAGCAACAAATTGATTCCACCTTGCTCGGTTGGCGGCCATCCTTCGTACAGTGCCCCAACTCTGGTTCATTCTTTGCAGTCATACGAGCCTGAGACTCCGGATGTCCGTCCCGCATCAAAGTTTTTTCATCTGTTGCTGTTTCCGTAACATGTGCGATTTTTTACATAGACAGGGGTGTCGGCCCTGTGCTAAAACCCCCATCATGGAGGACCTTTATAACACATGGCCAACCGATATACCTTTGTTAAGACTATCAAGGCGTCTTAAAGTATAGAAGCCACCATCACTTCATTGTATCCTATTTGACTGACCAGACGGAAAACGTCATTGTCAGATTACACTGTATAGGCCAATACGTGTGTGCCTGTCTCTGGAGTAACCGTTAATTACGGCGAGGTGAAGCGTTCCCGCACGATACGCCGGTGTCACGTGTTGCCTCCCCTTAGCTCTGCAGTAGTGGGCCAACACTGGCCAAAACTCAAGAGTAACTAAGGTGAGTCTTCAAAGTTGTCTCCCTCCGCACGAGATTACCCTTGGCAGAGTTGTAGGTAGAAGGATAATGATGCTTCTACCTCAAGGTAGTTTCACAAGATATTCAGAAAAGGGAGAACAATACTGTATGAAGCTGAGCAAATGGTCACTCTAGTATCTGCCGTCAACTTTTGTGAAGGATATGGTTTTCTTATAATTCGTTAGCTCGTTCAAGCCGCCTCCCCCCACCTCGCAGCTGAGATAATTCAGCGAAATCCCTCTTATATTTAACGTGTACCTCTGTTTAAGTGTATTTAAGAAATGGTCTGAGACGTACGGTTGTAGTACATTCAAAAAGATTAAATCAACTTTAGATGTGTCGTTATACAAGTAACAAATTTCATAATCAATTATGTTTTAACAGTTATAACAAAAGTATACTTCCTTATAGAAAAGTTATCATCACGGGGCGATGTTATGGCGTTACAAATAGGAAAACTCACTTGGCAGCACTTATGTTTCTACTTAGCTGCCAATGAGTTTGGCTGTTCTGCTCTAACTGATGTTTTGTTTCTTGTAGATGGATGGCTGATTCACACTCGTCACTGGTCAAGTTTGAAAGTTGTAGCACGTTCCAAGAAGTTTTAAGGATTAACTATCAATCTGGTCCCGCGTATATAAAACCCATCTGATGATGGTATCTAGCGTCGAATTCAGACCACTTATACCCTAACTTGTTTCAGAGATAGTACCCTCAGTTGATACCATTGACTAGTGTCACAAAAGAAGAGAACACATACCCTCTTGAGTATTGAGTTTCCCGACACATACGTATGTGTCTCTCTCTTCCGGGCCTACCATCCCATCTATCTCAGAACTGTTACCCTCGCTGAGAATTAATATTAATCCCACTGAGCGGAAAATTTTCTTTACATTTATATTGAATATATGTAAATTTAACTGTACATTGGCTGAAATGGTTAATAATATAAATTGAATATGTTTCCATTTGCATCTACCATGTTTGAACATTTTAATAACATAGATTGAATATGTTTACATTTAGATCTACGCTGGTTGAAAATGTTAATAATGTAGATTATGTACATCATTTCTTTCACCATTCACTACCTGCTCGATATGGAACTTGGGACTACCTCTGCTGTAGGTTCTCTGTAAGAAACTCGCAAAAATGCAGTCACCAGCCCTGACAGTGATGGCTCATGAAATCATCATTCTAAATGCAGAGGCTGCCAGCCTCAAATGACTTGGACATCCACTTGCAATTTTCACATATTAATATTCACATGTCAATATACACATATGTCGTAAATTTATTTTGAGAGAAAAGAGTCGTAGAAATAGTGGTCCGGTTTAGAGTGGAAAATGATGATGGAAAGCTCAGTGATAGAAAATGTAGATATTAAATAGTTGCTTCACAGCGTGCTGGAGAAGAGTAAAGACAGACTTATTTACGACAAATCGCTTCTCTCAATCTTCTCTTCCGCTCTCCTGGTCAAACAATTATTTGCCAGTTTTCCAGACTCGCATCTGCGCGCACACCGATTTGGTGTTTTTCACACACACAGACGATGTAGATACAAACTATATTAAACGAATAGGGGAAATGTTGGGCTGTGGGTATGTCCAACACCGTACTAAATGAGTTTATGTGATTTTATTCACTTTAAACATCAATCACTAACAAATATCAGGTATTACATAAATTATCATAAGTACACAAATGCAAATAACAAATTTGGGAGGGGTGAAGAAGATTGGTATCGACTAAGCCCTTCCCGCTTATTAGACAAAGATAAACCCAGTCCAGAGATAGATAATATCAGGAACATAGGTACGTTAACCTAACAGTGAAGTTAATTACTCTGAAAGAGGGGTTACAACGTTAGGTATAGGTGATAGAAAAAAACCTGTTCTTCCCAGCTGTTCTTCCCTTTACTAAGCAAATGGAAAGGAGGGGGTTTTTAAACAGAGTTAACCAATTAGCAACTCCCCCTTAAAGGAACAATGCAGGGAATACAGAAAAATTATATTACTAGGCAAGAAAGTTAACAACAGGGTTACAAAAGAAAACGATTAAATTTCCTGTCATTCATACACACGCGTGAGGATCCACACTCATATACTCACACACTTACCGCATGCAGCCTCAGACGATCCATAAAAGTATATAAAAACAGCAAGTACTCTTTCGACATATGAACTGTCTAGTCCTTCGATGTCCTGCCCCAGATGTTTGCGAGGGTTTGTTGGTAACAAATATTCTCACTTATCGCAAGACTTGAAGACTAAGAGTTCTCGTGTTTTTATTATATATATAAAAGGAGTCTATGGGATGGCACTAACACAGTTCGGCACAGGGGTGAAAATGAAGTGGTCTCTTTTAATCCTCCGCTATGGTAAAATTCCTTCAATGCGTGATGATAGTTTTATTAAATCCAATTGAGGAAAAAAACTAGGCTCAGTCACAGTCAGGAAAATATGTACTCTCTCACAGTAAACAGTAAATATGATATCGCTACTGGCGATGATTACCTTCCAGTTTATCTTACAGGTTTGTAAGGGTAATTTGATGATTATTCTTTAAAAATGTTCTTGGGTGGGCTTTATTTTATTTAATTCTGACAGCTAGGTCGCAAAAGGACAGCCACAAGATTATATTTAAAAGAAATGTTTCTTCAATATGACTGGAAGTTTATAGGATGATTTCTTTATTTCTTTCTTTATTTAGCTGGGACCGCAGGTTACGATCACTCTGTGTGAAAGAAAAAAGACATGTAACATACCGAAAAATCAAGCGCGATAAATTTCCCGTTAAGCCTATAATACACTCGAGTATTTAATTATGTATTTAATAAACACTGCGCGAATTCTAGTGGTTAAGACACACATCTATAAAACTAGGACTTAACTGAATTTATTAATTATAAATTCCTTCGCGACTTTAAAAGTTAATTTAAGCATCTATTATCTTTTGAAATAATATAATAGATAGATCATTATATTTACAACTGGAACTATTGAGATGGTTTAATTTAATAGATTTAAATTAACACAAACTCCATTGAAATAGAATGACTGAACTAGACCACTGATCACTTTACACAATATATATTACCGCTTTGCACAGAATAGAAATCACTGCAAATATATATATAAAATCCAGGGGAAAATCTATAACAAGATTTCAATAAAGCTAGTGCTTCTGTAAAGGTCTGGCCAGCGAGTGATAACGTGTCTAGTCTTCATGGTCTATTTAGCTAAAATGGAATGTAAGTTGAGTGGGACATGATAAACTTGACAGCTTATTTGATCTCACGAACTTTTGGGGATCTGACCGCCAAATCAAGAGAAGAAGCCGCCCCCTGGTCTTCGTATCTCCGTTCGCTGCTGCCCGTTTCGGCTTTCCCCCGTTCGCTCGGTTCTGCGATTGACACCGAGACGCGAAATTAGCGGCAAGCAACTGCGTCTCGTATCAGGGACCACTACTGTCTTTGATAACGCCGATAGTCTCCCCTAAAATCCCTTAGTCTGTCTCTTTGATCTCGTGCCGCATACTAAATGAGTCCCGGTGGAATGAGTTCTGGCAAACGAAAAGTTACAACAAATGTTCAGGGGTTCTAATGTTATGAAAAGCTAAAAGTCCCTTTAAATCATCCATCATATCAGGGAGAATTCACTTGTCAAATTAGACGTACGTCACAACATATTAAAAAAAAAAACTCGCTCTAGCTTTAGATCTCTGGTTGCATGATTGCTGTAATTACCACAGTTAAAAAAAAAAATTAAGAAGGCTTACTCTGACTTATCACATATCCCAAGCACAAAATTTATATTAAGTACCAATTTATAAACTTGCTTACCACAACAGTCAGAATCTCTCACTCTTATAATCAAAAGCAGACAAGCTGGTGTTAAGTCTGCTACTATATCCCGGCAAGAATTTTAGGGACTGAAGCACCGAGAGATACACAAGACTGCCTCTATATAGTGAGAATTTGCCATAGGTGTTCAGCCTGATTTGAACACCTGCATAAGGGAGCAGAAAAATAACACGTAATAGTTACCCAGAGACCTGCTACAAAGAATTTGGTGGCGCAACAGTGAAAAGAAGGTTGAGCTAGCAATTCCCAGACTTTCTTGGCCATCAAAGGAACTCTTTGTGACCGTCCCCTCACAACGCAGGTGTCTCGGGCTAATTCGCTCCCTCGCCGGCCTGCTATGAAACATGACGGAACTCACTCTAGGAACAGTTCCCCGTGTCACAGACCTGGGACTTTTTCGCCGCTAAACTCTCAAATTGTCGGCTTTTGACTCGCGGTCAAACAAACTCTAAAAAAGATGCCGCTGTCCACGACAGTGAGTCCGGGACGCGTCAGTTATCTCCTACCTACATTACAGAAGCAGGGGAGTGAACCTATCAGCTTCCAGAATGACAAGTCAATTACATCGCTGGTATCTACAGAAACGAAAAGTAGTGCAATGGTCGTAAAACACATCAGACAGACATTAGGAGGGATGGATGAATGGATGGATGAATGGATGGATGGATGGATGGATGGATGGATGGATGGATGGATGGATGGATGGATGGATGAATGAATGGATGGATAGATAGATAGATAGATAGATAGATAGATAGATAGATAGATAGATAGATAGATAGATAGATAGATAGATAGATAGATAGATAGATAGATGGATGGATGGATGGATGGATGGACGGACGGACGGACGGACGGACGGACGGACGGACGGACGGACGGACGGACGGACGGACGGACGGACGGACGGACGGACGGACGGACGGACAGACAGACAGACAGACAGACAGACAGACAGACAGACAGACAGACAGACAGACAGACAGACAGACAGACAGACAGACAGACAGACAGATAGATAGATAGATAGATAGATAGATAGATAGATAGATAGATAGATAGATAGATAGATAGATAGATAGATAGATAGATAGATAGATAGATAGATAGATAGATAGATAGATAGATAGATAGATAGATAGATAGTTCTGTGATAGGGTGGGCTGGATGACGATGCTATTGTGATATGTGATCACTCTCTTGCACACTCGCAACCGACCCGATCAACAATAAAACTCTTGATTCTAAGGCAGGGGCTGTATTTATTTATACAACCCATTCAGTGACAAAGAGCACACTGAAGCAAACATTAAACAAATAAACCAACAATCAAAACACCCAGCCAGTGCTCTATTGCTAATCTGAAACAGAAACAAAGCACCGGCTAGTTAAAATCATAATAGTTAAATAATCAGAAACACCATGCTCTCACCTGTCAAACTGTCCTTCCACACTGCGTGAAACTGAATATTCAACTATCATGCACACACACGCACACACAAATGAATGTCGTCTAGCGATACTAGTATGGTGTTGTGCATGAGGCTGGCAATCTCACCGTGTAACATCGGTTGCTACCGAAACCACTACTGCAAGAGCATCTGAATGCTTCATGCGGAGGCAAACCACACTGGTGGCACAATTGCTCCCTCAGGAGCGGAGAAGAGAAATATATATTTCCAAGTGAGCCCACGTGCTCTCACAAACCCTTCTACACATAACCATAATTAAATAATAATAAAATGGACATAAAATAATATTCAACTATATGTACAACAAATACTCTCAATAATGAGAATAAGCTACTACCTCTCAACCGATACACATCAATACTCGTTCCTGCACTCTGAACATGTCGTAAGTGACGACTGGTGCGCCTAGCCACAAGCGTGTCGTATATGACCCCTGATGAGATTGGGAACTCATCACATGAAGCACATCGTTACCGAAACAACCACTGCAATAGCATAAAAAAATGCTTCTTGTGGGCTTGTGATGGACACCAGCTGCATTGGTGTTTCCATGCTTCGCAAGGAGCAAACAGAGAAACACCTCTGTCTCAAAGTGCCTTACGCACCAAAGAGTGGCCTTGCGCTCTCCAGAAACCTAAATACCTATTCTCACCTCACTCAAAGTAATCCACTACTATAGCATTATGATGAATTATCATGAAGTACACTAAATTATCCTTACATGAAAGAATCAAAATATCAAAGAGTAAAATAAAATTACTCTTGACTTAACAAAACTAGAATTAAATTCAACACCTAAAGGAGATTTAACACGAAAACTATCTCTTCCATTACCGGGGAAAATTACCTTAACCTGCTTTCACCCACGTGTCAATTCACACAATATAACATAGCGTAACATTATAGGCTTATAACACGTGATAACTAAGAGTGTTAAATGCAGACTCCTTGGCGCCTTCTTTATTCACAGTCATCAACACGTGGCCCCCCGGTTGCCATCTTCCCAACTAGTTAATATTATCTAAATTAAAGTAATAGATCGCTTCTCTGCCTGGTTTCATGTATGAAATAGTTTGCCTTTCTTGCCCGGTCTGATGAATAAATAATTGCTAATAAACTCTTACAGCTGTGATTTGGACTTAACACTATTAAAATCTATCCACACCTATTTTTCACTCATCTATCATTTCAGAACTAAATCTAATGTCCTGGAAGAAACCTCCTTTGGAAACTCATCTATTTATTTAATTAAACATTAGAACAGACTCACGCTGAATATAATTTCAGAATTACAGAACACTAAAGCTAATTTGCTTTGAAATCAAACTCATGTGTTCAAGGCATCTATACTGTAGATCGACTCTGGTTTCTTACTCTGGGTGTCTGATGAGATAAAGAGGCCTCTGCTAGCCAGGCCCTTCTTTATATAAGCGCTAAGCCTAATCGCTCACTTAGTGCACTGCGCGTATTGATTGGGTCACTTAAATAACACACGCTATTATTGCTCTAGAAGGCACGAAAACACAAATATAACCCACAGCTATTTCTAGAGCGAAAACACAAATATACACCACAACTAATTTTTAGGCTTTATTGTGGCCTAGCAATATATCTTCTTGAAGATTTTGTGGTAATCAGGCAGTGAACCACGGAGACATTTGTAATGACAAGATGGCGCTGTCACAGATCGATAGATAGATAGATAGATAGATAGATAGATAGATAGATAGATAGATAGATAGATAGATAGATAGATAGATAGATAGATAGATAGATAGATAGATAGATAGATAGATAGATAGATAGATAGATAGATAGATAGATAGATAGATAGATAGATAGATAGATAGATAGATAGATAGATAGATAGATAGATAGATAGATAGATAGATAGATAGATAGATAGATAGATAGATAGATAGATAGATAGATAGATAGATAGATAGATAGATAGATAGATAGATAGATAGATAGATAGATAGATAATAAAAATAAATGACAAAGATCAGTAGAAGACAGCCGATATTTATTTAACTAGTCCTGAGAAGATGAGTACTTAAAACAATTTTAGATGGCAGGAAAACAGAGATCATGAGAAGTAGAATATACCGCGAGAAACGATCCTGGACAACCTCACATAAACCATGAGACGAGATTAACGACATCGTTCATAAAAAAATATCAAAGATCCAGAGTTGTGGAGAGGCATGATTGTCTGCGCCATGAGGCATGACAGTTCAGGACGATGACACGTATTTCCAACGTAGCATTAGCAATGAATACAAAATTATTAAGAAATGCTACATAAAATTGAAACAAACAAAAAATAATTGAGAAATGCTACATACAATTTAAACATACAAACATTTACATAATAAAACCACGTCATCACTACATGCTGATTAACAAAAGTTATTAAATTTCACTCCTATTCAAATTATTTATATTAAACACAAGTCGAAGTAAAGAAAGTTTACTGTTGTTTCATTGAATATGATGCTATGAAACATTAGCATTGAAGTTAAACATAAGTTTTGTTGGTTCAACACGTGACCTCAAAGTAGGCATCACATTTTGGTGACTCTTATAGCATGTTGTGTCACCAACTAGTAAAACGTGTCACAGACGACTTTTCTCCTATTATTTTCATTGATTAATTGAGATCCCGCTGTCTGGATTCTTAGAGTGTCTGAATCTCGGAAAAATGTCGTTGAAACTATGTCTGTATTTTGTACTCATTTTGAAGTATAAGAAAATATTAACACTGGAGTTAATAGTTTCAAACAACAGCGCAAATGACCATAAAACATAATAGAGATTATAATATGTACCACCAATATTAAACTCGGGTACAAAGAACGTGGTTACAGCTAATAATACAGATGGGGCATAGCATATGATTAAAATACTAGCTATCAGGACCACCATACTCATAGTTTTTCTGTCTTTGTGGGAGATTGATTCAGACTTTCCCTGACTCACACTTGCTGTTTGACGCCACACATTCTTTTGTCTTAGATTCCTCATTAAGATCGATGTTAAAATCACAACCGCTAGAAATGACAACATCCCAGACACAGCGTGAATGAAATAAACCGCAGCTTCAGCTTTATCGTAGTTACTTACAGCTACTAAACCGAGAATGGTTTTGTTCCTGTCTGGATAGAACTTCCAATCTATGTACGCTGTTGTGTACAGTGGAACAAAATATAACACTGTCAAACTATAAATTAGAACTATAACCGTAGTAGTTCTCTGTGGCGTAATCATCTGTTTGACGTGTAAGGGAAAGGCTATACACAAACATCTCTCCGCTGTAATATAGACGGTGATTAGGCAGGTGATTCTAGCAAAAAGTTCACGAGGAGCTCCACTTGTAAGGTACTGAACATCAGAGTATACCATGGGCAATTCTAAATCCTCACAAAGTGGGTTAATATAGAAGTTAAATAACTGCTGCACAATTAGACTACAGAGATCAGACACGCCCATGGCGAAGAAACTAATGTTGATCGTTGTATTTAGACCTTGTGACATTTATACATTGAATCTGCTATTACATCTCTTGGCAGTTTTATAACTGAAATGAGAGCTAGAAATTGCGAAGCGAAGTCAGTTTTTGATGACGTAAGACAACTTGCTTGCTGGTCGTGTAAAAACTCTCACACAAGAAAATTATAATGACATATAAAATCTTGACTGTAGTGGTGTTTGATGGTATTGTATGATGTTGATATTACTAAATGTAATTGTATGAGGCCAGCTGTGAAGGCTCCTGAGATAAAATGTAGTTGAGAATTGTCAGAAGGCCTTTCTTGCTACCACTACGACCTCACACTTAATTTTTTTTAATGAATGTGGCTACGTAAAGTGTCTAGGGTTATGATATGTAGTGTGGTGTAATAGGTTATAGATATACCCACAGATATTTAACAAGACCAATAATATAATAAATGTTAAAATACACTGAACTAACTCACGTGTGTAAAATTTTTTGATAGAATTATATTACATTTATTTTGTTCTGGATCAATTTTTTAGGTTGACCAGAACTTAAAAGGATTTAGAGATTATGAAAGAAATGCATGGAATATTATATCATAAATGCAATAGTGTACATATATATGTACTATACTAGTTAGTTTTATTAAAATGTTCTAGTAGTCATCTACTTGGGAGGATAGTTAATGTTTGTGCTGTTGGGGTGGCCTCATCACACCTGTCTATATTGACTACACAGTGTCCAGAAAATGGTGGGAATTTTTATGGGGTATTAGTAACTACACAGCGTTGGTGAATGTCCAGCAGACCAGAGGCTCACTCATCTTGTAGTTGTAGCTCTGGTGCTGAAATCAGGTGGTCCCACCTCTCCGTGCTGGCGGGCAATAATGGTGGTCTCTGTCACAAGTACTGCACAGATACACTCGAGTAAAGTCACCAACTGAATAGACACTGCTTTGTTGACAACAGAAACTCACAGCTCTGCAATCAAAGTATGGGCCATGTGTCAAAATCTATTCTCTACCCACGTCTGGACACAACACTGACACAACAACCACATCATACAGACAGGTCAGATCTCTCTGACCAAACAGCACATTTACCATGGTGGTTTTACATCAGATAGATCCTCCCAGACCATAGATTCTGAAAAATATTTATTAGTTTTCTGCCCTAAAAGAGGATAGGTAATATGTTTCATTATTCTCAACACTTGATCTGTCTTGCATAATCCTTGCTGGAGTTTATGTACATTGTTGGTCCCTAGACCCTGACTAGGGCGGGGGGTCTAGAGCAAATCCCTACTTGTTTGTAAGGCTAGATTTCGATATGGCAGTATCAAATCACTCGAACATGAAACAATATTCAAAATATATAAGGAAATAATTTCAATCTTACCAGATTATGAATAAATAACACAGAATTGCTAGCAAAACTCAGCTGAGCTGCTGGCTATAGTATGGCGTCCCTAAACTTCTTACACTTTCTTTCATATGGAAATCACCACACTTTAAAATCTGTGTCTATCACTGAACAACTATTGAAGAATGGCCCCACTTTCGCGTCTGAGCGCTAATGATATGATTGTCTGTGGCCAATCACTGCCTAGGTTTTTTTGAATTTCAAATTTCCTACACTAAAGTCATTTCAGTCATGCTTCAGTCAAGTATGGATGGTTATCTGTTAATCTGTCCGTCTCTACTTGTGTTTCTACAAAAATGTACTTGATTTTTGAACCAACCTTTCTCTCCCCTCCAAAATTTTGTCGTTAAAAGTTATTTTTAGACACAGCCACCACAATTATCCCTTCCCTTCCATACTAAGTAGATTTGAACACCTGCGTCTCGAGGTCGTGTTTTTTTGTGCAAATCGCGACACTTTTAGATTCAATACAGTCTGTCGATGATGTGAACAACACTGTCTTTTGTCATTATCTTCAATATTATCTATCCGTCTGTAAAATTAAGACCATATTAGTTCACTGCTCAGAATGGGCCATCCGGCCAGCTAATTTTTATATTCCTAACATTAATATTAAGAAAATTTTACTTTTTAATTTTTGTAATATTCCAAACATCTGCGTTTTAGCCGCTGAATTCAAATCAAGGGCTTGGTATCGAGCAAACGGGCAACGATCACACGCTGAACTATTCATCTATACTGCAGTGTGTAATGGACACCAAATTTCAAACTTGTACCAAAATTTTATTTTACGGAATTAATGTTTCAATCTTGGCATGAAGAAACTTTCAGACTTTAACAATGAAATGATGTTCATTAAATTTGGTTTGGACTTTTATTCTTTGCGACTGAGGCCTCCGTTTCAGTAAGGTGTATGGCCTCCTCTGGCCTCTATCAGAGAACGACATCTCCTTGACATGGATCCGATTAGCCGTTGGATCTGTTGTTGTGGGATGGCTGCCCACTCTTCCCGCAGTGCAAGAGACAACTGTCGGAGATTGGCTGGAGCCACGTCTCGCTGGCGGAGTCGTCTGTCGAGTTCATCCCATAAGTGTTCTATGGGGTTCATGTCTGATGACATGGCTGGCCACGGAATGGTCTGGACGTTGTTGTCAGCGAGGAACTGGGTGGTGAGTTGTGCCACATGAGGTCGAGCGTTATCCTGCTGAAAAATCGACCCTCGTGCAGCCAGAAGTGGAAGGACGTGAGGACGAAGAATTTCAGCGACGTATCGTTGGGCATTCAGGCGTCCTTCAATTTGCACCAGGTCACTTCTTCCCATGAAGTTGATCGCCCCCCACATCAGTACACCTCCACCACCATGTGGAGGAGCCTCATCAACGCTGTTCTGGGCGTAGCGCTCATGGACTCTGCGGTAAAACTCTTCTCCGTCTATCGTGTCGCTGGAGCACAAAAAATGATTCATCACTAAACCAAACCCGTCTCCAGTCATTCCCAACGGTCCATTGACGATGCTGGTTCGCCCACTGCAGTCGGTTCTGGCGATGCCGGTCCGTAAGAACAGGACCTCTGTAGGGTCTTCTAGCCCAAAGACCAGAGTCGTGCAGCCGGTTCCTGACCGTTTGATCTGAAATTCGACGAGCTGCTGACATTGACTGGACTGTGGAGGACGCAGATGCAAGTCGATTCCTGAGGTGACGCAGCCGTATGAAGCGGTCTTCGGCAGGAGTTGTGACTCTGGGTCTTCCACTGCGCGGCCGGTCTGCCACTGAGCCAGTTTCTTGAAATCGCCTCCAAAGGCGACTAATGGTGCTTCTAACCACATTAAATTGTCTGGCCACTACACTTTGTGACTGTCCAGTCTGTAAACGTCCAATGATGATGAGTCGTTGTTCTGTAGTGAGATGAGCCATACTTGCGCATTGAATTTTCAACTGAATTTATTCGAGGAGCGTCAATCTTTTATAGGCATTCAATAATATGGTCAGAGAGTTTTGTGTTCAGTAAGTTTCACGGGATTTTCATGAACCTGTCACAAGTTATTGTTAAAAATGTTGTTTTGACCTTGACCTCTTTCATGACCTCACGAATAATGAGGTGAGTACAATTCAGGTAACCACGAGAAGTTAATGACCAGGTGGACACAGTCGATAGGTTGACTACTTCTTCTTCTTCTTCCTCGTTCGTCCTGAAAAGGACGTTGGTTGCGTTGTGTCTGTTTACGCCGGAGCTGTGATATCTGCACCTTTCGGTCGACACATCCGACTTCAGCACGGCAGTTTTTTGGGACCGGGTTTGCCTTCCCTCTGCGATCCCTACTCGCTCAGCCAGACTGCAGTGATGCAGACTGTTTCCAGGACCACCACGTGGAGGTGGAGTAGGGTCTTAGTCAGCTCTGGTTCGCTGACTCTGATGCAAGCAGTCAAGCTATGGTTCGCTGACTGCATTCACTATTGCTGCATCTTTGGGTCCCTGATGTCCAATCAGCGAATATCTTTTATAAAAGTAACACCAAAAAAGTTGCGTTTCTTTTTTTTGAACAGTATACATATGGATGGGCACAGTTGTGGCAATTAGGCTCATGGGATAAGTTTAATTTGTTTTGGTGTTTGTTGTTTTTGTGTGTGTGTGTGTGGTAAGTTATATTCTAAGCTGGAAGATTGTGCTCTGCTTCACACATCGTAGGTTACTGATGCTCTCGTTATTGGTGGATGAGTGGGTTCTTTATACTAGGCACGTATTGTAGATCTTCTGACCGTCGGTTGAGCCATTCCTCGTTGACGTTGTTTTGGAGTATTAATTTAGTTGTCTGCATATTGGCTGGGATTTGTATCTGAACAAAGCTTCTCCTAGTTTTACAAGGTGGTCATTTGTTTCCGTGATTGGTATGTCTGCGTATCCTGGTATCCACTGGAGAGTGACTGATGTTGTATGTTGTTAGCAGCTGGAAAGTGGTGTTTATTGCTGCAGTGATTAGTACTGAATTCTCCACATAGTTTACATATTATAGTGCCTCGTGGTTTTGTTCATTGTCGACTGCAGTTGAGCAGGTTATTATCCACGACAGATCGGACATACCCCAGATTTACTTTTCCTGTTCCCCAGCTGGTGCTTGCAAATTGTGTCACAATGTTCCGGCGCCGAAGTCTTATCTTCATTTTGTGCGTGACGGTTTTGAGGAGTAGCTGTCTGTCAAGCTCCACTCCTAAGTAAGCTGGATTTTCTTCTCCAAAGTCGAGTTTTAGTTGGTACACCTTCTTGCTTTCCTGGCAGCTCCAAGTGAAAAAGCTGTATATTTGTTTTACGTGTGTATTTTTAGCTTCCAGAGCTTGCTAGACAAAGGTATTGTAGCAAGGACTCTATTATTTTAGCTGGTGCCAGTTTGTTGTATTTATCTGTTGTCTGAATGAACAGGTCTTTTGATACCTTCAAGGTGGGAGGTCATTTATGAAAAGGAGGAAGCAACTTAATGCTGACCATTATGGTAACCCCCCCTCCAGCATTATTTTGTTTTGAGAATTATTTAGTGTCTTCTACTGTTGTGTGACGGTATTGCCTCCCATGCTTTGCAGTAGTGGTCCAACAGTGGCCAAAACTCAAGAGTATATAATAGTGGCTTCTAAGGTTAAGTTTAACAGTTTAAAAGAAAGGAATAATAGTTAATTACAAAATAAAGTTTTCATCACTCGGGTGATGGTTTTTGATAAGAGGTTCAAGTGGCAGCATATGGGTTAACTTAGCTGCCAGTGACGATTCTGATCCTCCTCCTCCTGATGAGTTGGTTTTCTGTACACTGCGTTCACTCGTGTCTGGTCAAGGTTCGTATGGTGAAGCTCGTTTCCCAGGAAAGTCTAGGAGAGTCTTCAAAGCTGGTCTTCCGTCTTAAAGCGTAACCACTCGTCCCTTCTTGTCCCAGAAATGATCTTTTTTGCTGGTACCACCAATAACTGGTAATAGAAATAGAAACGAAACGCTGTTCTGAGTATGGCGTTTTCCGACACATAGTTATGTGCCTCCCTCTTCTATTCTACCATCCCATGTCAGAATTTACCCTCCAGAATTAAATTTAATATCTCGGGATAAAATTTTCTTTACATTTAAACTAAATAGTTTTATCATTACATTACATTTAAATGAAAAGGTTAAATGTACAGATATAATATGTTTTACATTTACATCTCCACTGTTTGAAAAGTGTTGACAATATAAATTCATTTATGTTTCCTTTATATTTACACTCGTTGAAACGTTTGAAATTTCTATTAATTTTAACATGAATATGTTTTTTTGTTTACATTTACACTGAGTGAAAAGCTTTGAAACTGTAAGTATTATTCTTAGAATGTACATCATTTCTTTTATTTTCCCTCCCTGCTCCATAGGGAACATGGAACTACTTTATGCTTTTAGTTCTCTTTACGAAACTGTCAATAAAGCAATCACCAGCCCGTGCAGTAGTGGTTCATGAATCATCATTCTAGATACTGAGGTTGCCAGCCTCACATGACTTGGGCGTACTGTAGCAATTTTCGCACATTAAAATTCACACGGTAAAATATATATATAACTGAAGCACATTAAAAATGCACCACTATTATATATACTGATGCCGAGAAGCTGGGAAAAAAAGTGTGGGAATGGATTTTCCCCGTGTTTGTCATGAAATAGAGAGCGAATGGCTGCTGGAATGGAAAGTGCATGATTCAACCCACGGGTTTGTGTACAGACTACATGAAAACAATGAAAGTTACACGTGCAACACGATTCCCAACAGCTATGACCCTGAAAATGAGTACGCGTTGTGGCAGTATACTCGGTATAAAAAGGCCGTTAAGAAAAAACACCCAGTACATGTGCTTGAAATGCCACGACTATCTGAAAACGACCGCCAACGAGCCATTGGTATGTTGGAGACCGGAGTGAGCTCACGGGCCATTGCCAGGAGGATGAATTGCCACCACAGCACTATTGTACGTCTCATTGAACGTTACGGAACCACTGGCAGTGCCTGGGATAGACTTCGGAGTGGCCAACCACGAGTTACTACCCCTGCGCAAGATTGTCATATTGTGCTGAGTCACCTAAGGAATCGTTCTCTCCCGGCAAGTCAATCAGCAAGAGCAATAGTGGGTAGACGTGGGAAAGTCTCTCGAATGACAGTCATACGACGACTCATAGATACAGGCCTTACTGCAAGACGACCTTATGTTGGGCCAAACTTGACTCACAGACATCGTCAGCAGCTCCTGCAATGGGCAGAGCAACATGTCAGATGGACTAGGCTGCAGTGGAATGCTGTCCTATTCACAGACGAGAGCAGATTCAACATATCCTTTGCTGATGGACGTATGCGGATTTGGCGACGGTGTGGAGAGCGCTTTGCAGATTGCTGTGTTCGTCAGCACAACAGATTTGAAGGTGGCAGTATTCACATTTGGGGAGGATTCAGTTTTCACCATCGCTTGCCTCTTCACGTCTTCCGTGGAAATGTTAATGCTGTGACATATCGAGATGAGGTTCTGGATGCATTGGTTGCTCCTGCGTTCACAAATTATCCAGACTTGCAGCTTCTCCATCAGGATAACGCACGTGCGTACACCGCATGCATTACGCAGCAATATCTACAGCAGCAGAACATTGTGACGATTGATTGGCCTGCCCTATCACCAGACATGTCCCCTATAGAACATCTGTGGGACGAGCTTGGACGCAGAGTCTACAGGCAAGGTTCTCCAGCTAATCTGCAACAGCTCGAAGCTGCTCTTACACGTGAATGGAACTTGATTCCCCGGAATTTCCTTCAGAGACTTGTGCGTTCCATGCGGAGCTGCTGCCAAGCTTGTTTGCAAGCACACGATGGACATACCAGATACTGAGGATAGTGTGAATGAATTTTTTTATTGGTTTTTTTTTTTGGGGGGGGGGGGGGGGGGTCTCCCTTGCCTGCACAGAATGCAATGAATTTCATAACAATCAAATGTAAAAATTAATGAACAGCATGGATTCATAGGAAAATGAATAAAGATTCCAATTATGTAAACTTGTAAACACTCATATTTACATTTCACACTCTGTTCCTGGATTATACAGGTGGTGCGTTTTTAATGTGCTTCAGTATATATATGTTAGTTCACATGTTAGTAATAAAATATAAATGAAAAATGCACTACTTACGCCAATCTTAGCTCACGTATGTTTTTGCTCAGAGGAGTTAAAAAAACACTGGGAGCTGCCTTCTTTCACGTGTACTGGGGGCCGTTAATTTTAACTTCAATTCCCTCTGACTCCGTCTTTCTTCAGTTTCCTAGTCCCGGTGTTCCTTATTAAAATGTAGAGATTTCCCGTGCTTTGTAAGTCTTATTTGGTTCTCCAATAAAAGGTACGGTTAAAAAAAGGAATTATGAATCTAGTCTTCACTCTTCCGAGGTCTGATTTTGTCTTGGCAAGCGTGAAATTAACAGTGAAATAAAACTGAGAAAATGGTCAGACTATATTCCCTGCCTTTCCACGCCTTCGTTTGTTATGGAGTTAAATAAACGCTCCAATCTTTTCAAACAGGTTGGGTGTGGTACTTTCAAATATTTCCGACATGGAAAAATTGTGCAAAGGTCACGTCTCCCATATATGGTAATTTAATGTCCGATGCCCTTGTGTACAAACTTACAGACAGATCGGTGAACTCACGTGACAACATGTGTAAGCTGTAATACTTACTACTTTATTAGAAGTAATATTGCCAAAACAAGTGGGCCCGGAAGCGATTATGTCACACTTATCTGCCCACATGTGTCACACAGACAGTAATCTCGTTATCTGTCGTATGAGTACGCAAAACTCCGTGTCTGCCCATCTGGGTTACCACACGAGTCGTCTTATCAGCGTTTCAATCTAAACACACCGGCGACTATCTTATCTCAGTTGCTCACCGCAAGCCGGGATGACCGGGTAACAAACAGGGGACATCACAGAGAGGAGTGTCGAATGATTTGATAAAATCAAATATCTGCTACTTAGCAGAAAAATAACGACGAAAGAAAGAAAGAAAGAAAAGTGTTATACTTGATAGCACACAATAAAAATCAGTACCACAAATGTACCGATACTGTCGAAAAGAAACAGAGATCGATAGGGGCCGCTCCGTTTTGTCACATGTTGTTTATATTGATCTATTATTTAGGAATGCTTAAATCCAGAGGTATATTTTCTCCGTGTATGACTATTTTTGTCATTTTGGCATACAGCCTCTATCTCCGCACTGTGTTTTATGTTTGCTGCAGACCGACCATACAACTGTGGTGTGTTTACGTTCTTGGAATGCATCTAAATTATTATTTTTTTTATTTTTTGCACACAATGTAAACGTTTTTCGTCTGTTCTACAACCTTGTCTGAAGCCTGTCTGACTATCAACGATGACCTTATTTCTTTCGAGCCTAAGATTCACCATTACCTCACCGAATTTTCTAGTTGCTAAGGATAGTGAGACTGTTCCGTAGATTCTGGGTTCTTCAGCGGCTTCTGTTTTTTAGACTTTGTCAAAAGATTAAAAATATCGAAGGATGAGTAGGAACAGTACAAGCCAACAAATTTCTAATATTCTCAGCTCGACAGGAATAACCTGGAGAACGATGCCTAAAGGGATAAAATAATATTTCTCGGTAGTTTTCTGTACTTTTGTAGAGACCAGTTCTATAGTGAAACAATACTGCTGCCTTTCAGTGATTCATGAAAAACCAAAAAGTAGGGATTCAGTCCCAAATAAATGCATGCTGATGTCGGTGCACAAGGCGCAAAGCATAGTGCAACGTAAATCGCCTTAAGAGGACAGATACAAATATTACTCAACCAGCCAGGTAGGAGAGTGCCGGACTCGTTATCTCGATGTGGTCCACCGAAAGCTACAAGTTAAGGTAAAAGGAATGTAAAAGATCCCGTTACACGCCCATTGAGGCATATTAGGAATATGGTGTTAGGCCCATAACTTCTTGACCATCGGCACATTAGGGATAATGTGGTCAGCATCACGCCGGCAGCCTTAACCTTCCCAGAATTGCTCTTGTACCTGATTCACGAGGCTGGGTCTAAAAAATCCCATCTCAGCTAGGGATCGAACCATAAAGCTACTAGTATCAATTTACTTCTCTCAACGAAAAACTGTTTAGAGATGTCAAAAACCTTCGGCTGACTACTGCCTTTATTATAGCCATTAATGTAGAAGTCTGAGGGAGAATGCGGAAGAAGAACTCCCATACATTGGTGGGTGATGATAACTCAACTTACTATTTGTAAAAATGTATGTGTGAAATTACACTGACCTGGGCGGCCGGTTTAATCCCCTTATACAATATGACCTAATGATTATTACCATTGTATATATCTGGTTGCGAATTAGGAAGGTATGAGGGGCGGAAAGATAGCCACAAAAGCGACCATTGTTTAGCTGTTATGGGTCGTTATATTATTATTATAGTTGGAGTAGACGTTTTGCTAGTCTGGTCAATATTACCTAGGGGTAGAAATGGTAGACCCCGAACACAGCTATCCAACTCCAAATACTTAACATCACCACCAAGGCCGAGTGGACAGTCAAACAACGTTTATTGTACAAAACACAGCTCCACTGGTATCAACTTGACAGCCATCACAGCGTATGGCATAACATGTATCGCCATGTAAAGATCTGTAACGTCAGTCGCTAGTAACACTGTCCCCGACAGGTTTTCCACATATTTATTTACTCAGTTCAAAGAAAGATATATACTTTCGTGCACATGCAGATATCTAATACCCCTCACAAACGATCTTGAAGTACAGAAATTGGTATCATATATGAATCAAGCACACAATCATAAATATCTCAGGAGCGCAAGCACAATACGACCACTCGGCAAGAAAAACACCATCGCTCTCCTCCCCTTCTCTCCCACCAGTGACCTGTCTCACGAGACCCCGCCAAGCATGACGGCTTAATCAAGCTCACCCGTCTTTTCCCAGTGACCCGTGTAAAAATAAACAAACACAGAGCCAAGCTGAGCTAAGCTATCAATTACTCACCAGTTATGAATTTTAATCATACCACTAATAAACTGCATCCGTTTTGCATCAGATAAATTATGTCCGTAAAAAATGGTTAATTGTAATAACTCAGTGTGGGCTAACTTGACAGATGTGTCTCCTCACTGTGTGCTACCCAAATGTATCTGCGATTCACTGGCTTCAAACTGCTTTCAACATGCAGTTTCTATACTACCATTGCATCTCGAATTTTAATTGTCAGAAATACCTCACTGATTTCGCCATAGTGAAGTGAGACGATACCCCTGTCTATGTAAAAAAATCGCACTTGTTACGGTGTTACGACACGTTTAATGATAGTGGCTGCTACAATTGCGAGCGCTTTAAAGTTACGCGTTAATGTATTGGGATGCTATAAATATAAGATGTTTCGCGCTTCACGATATTTTATTGAACGCGAATATTATATAGTTGACTAAGTAAGTATCTTAGTGGTTTAAGATGTCGACTTTAGAATCTTTAATGAATGTGGGTAAACAATTTGGTTATAAAGGAGAAGCTCTTAGAGATTTTGCAGTGGCGGAACTAGCAAAAGCGAAGCAAGAAGAAACAGAACGCAAGGCCAAAGAAGAAAAGAGGAAGGCTGAATTGAAACAAGAGGAAGCTGTTAGAAAACAAGAGGAAGCTGATAGAAAACGAGAATTAGAAGAACAAAAAGCAATTGCTAAGCAAGAAGAGGCAGAACGAGAAAATAAGGAATATAAAAGGAGAAAGGAACAGGAGACAAGGAATGAAATGTTGCGTGTTGAAGAGGAAAATAAAATGAAACGAAAAGAAAGAATAAGGCAACAAGAAAAAGAGTTAACACTTCTTCGTCTAGAAGAATTAAAATTAAAAGCACAAGTTGCTACAATTAGCAATAATGAAGGGTCACATCCTGCACCTTCATCAGAGCATACCAAAGGCTATTACATGTTTAAACTAGCAGTTTATAATCCAACTTCAGACGATTTAGCATGCTACCTGACAAGGTTTGAACAAATAAGTAAAGCTAATAAGATTGATAGATCATTGTGGGTTTTAAAACTTGGGGAATTTTTAGCTGGTGAACCATTAACCGCCATACAATCTATGGATTCTACGGTTGGTAATAATTATGATGATGCAAAGACATTGCTGTTGAAACGTTTTCAACTCACTGAAGACGGCTATAAGGAAAAATTTTAATCCATGCTTCCAGATTCAAGCAATGATTTTTCTGCATTTATCGCTTCCATGCGGATGACTTTCCACAGATGAATGGAATTAGCTGCGGTTAATAATTCTTACGATAAGTTAGTGGATTTAATTCTAAGAGATAAAGTTTTATCTTCGGTTAGCAAACATCTTCGTGAATTTTTACAGGAACGCAAACCTCCTACTTTGTCTGCTATGGAGGAAATTGCAGTTAATTATTGCATCGCACATCAGGGGTCGTGTTTTGCAAACACACAATTAAGAGAACCATTACCAGTTGCCTCTAGTATGACATTCAATGGTAATCACAGATCAAGAGCTGAAAGTCTTGATAGAAATTTTACACATAGACGAAATAACGATAATAATTATTATAGAAATAATAATTTCGACAATACTGACAATTTCAATAGAGGTAGATCTCAATTCAGGTATCAGTCACCACAATATAGAAATACTAAAAACTCGCTACAAAATTCAAACTGGAAGAAACCATGTAACTTCTTCAGTTCGAATAACAATGGCAACAATCACTGGAATAATAATAATAATCAAATGAATAGATCCAGAAACAACAGCTATAATGTTAGAAATCAAAATAATTCAGGAGATCGTCACCGACAACAGTCCAATTTACGCAGACCACAAATGTTTGAACACAATGCAGGGGCGGCTATGACTAGCAGTACACCCCTAGATGGTAATGACAATAATAATCAGGTACATTACTCGTCTTCATGTTGTGCTGTTGATGATAATGTGGCAAATAGTTGCCCACAATGTAGCACTATTTTTCAGAAGACCAACAATACGTCGATGAAGTGTGTGCATCCCATTCCGGTGTTTAGTCTTTCTGCTAATGACGGTACTGGCACCTTGATCTTCAACAGAGGATTGGTCAACGGGACAGTGGTACCCGTGTTGAGAGACTCCGGTTCAACTACCATCGGCATTAGGCAGTTATTAGTTTATCCTAGTTGCTCCACTAATGAATTTGTTAAATGTATTACCTTTGTTGGTACTGTCGAGTACTACCCCACTGCCATAATAAATATTAACACACCGTTTTTTTACAGGTAATGTCAAGGTTTGCATGTTGCAAAATCCAGTCGCTGATCTTACGGTGGGACGCATCCACGGTAGTAAGGATTGCACACCTGAGGAAATTACTGAATGGGAAAGAAAAAATTTGCAACCCGATTGCAATACTGACGCTATCATTGCGATGACTCGATTTCGTGCCAACAAATTAAATGAATGTGGCACTGCATTTTCCAATTTTGGTCTCTGCACCATTTTTGAGGATGATGAGGTTATTCCTCATTATAAAGATAACATTGATAATAGTGTATTGTTAAACAACAAGAATAATAAACCTAGTTTACGACATGCCTTCAGCACTAATGATGATACTAAATTATCGACACACTCAGTGAAAGTTAACAAATCATTCCGGGGGAGATACACCTTCCCTCGATAAAATAATACTGCCAATACCATGAATAAATCTTGGCGACAAGATCAGATTGCAACTAATCTTAAGAAAACTGTCAAGGTGTTCAATAGTGAAAATGATTTTACTAAGAAGAATAATGGTGTTAGGATTGGGATAAAATTAAATGACAACATTGAGACCACTGCGTCTGTCAGCAAGGTTCTAACTTTTCTTCACAAGCAGTCATATCCGACAAGTTGTAAACCTACTGCCTTAAATACTGATAGGTTTCATAATACGTTAAATCATTATGAGACATCATCTCATAAGGATCCCAGATAGAGGGGAATGAGCAGAATGAATGTTTCCTATGTGACTAAACCTACACATCTCTCGTGTTCACATTTTCGTGACAATGAGACTACTCATATTGGGAAAGGTGCATATTCTCGCACCGTTCTCGTGCGTAATCTGCCACAAGATACTACATGGCAGTCACTTCGTAATTTTTTTTTTTAAGTATACAGCAAACGTTAAGTTTGTTCGTCTTCTGCCATCATTCAATGGTCAGAATAGCAAGGCGTTGGTTACCTTCAATACAATACAGACGCTCGTACTACTATTGAGCGGAACAGTGGTGCGTATTTTCATCACCATTCTCTCAGGTTACAATTGGTACCTAATTCTGCTTCACGCAGATATTAGCCTATTGATATTAGGATTTGTTATCACATTCTTTGATGACTCAGCATAAGCAGTCATCGTTTCTTTTCTTTACTAGTCATCTATTCTTATATGACTTAGTTATTGTAGGCTTTGCTTATAGGTAACACTTTTGTTATCTTATCTACGATAACACTTTGTCTTTTCGTCTTTATGTTATTTCCACATGCCTAAGATAGACGGTAACTTCTTTAATTGATCTGCTTGTGCTCAGCCAATGCAGCATAAGCTAGTATATTGTCTATTCTTTTGTGAATAGGCATGCTTGTGAATGAAACGTGGACTGAAGAAGATATTACCGCGTTCACTAAATTTTTAGGGAATCTTTTGTTAAACCTCCTATTTTGAGGTCAATAGATATGACTAAAATTTATATTATTCATCAGATGCAGGCAATTTCTACTTGTATGTTGGTTTACCTCAGGACCAATTTTACGGTTGAAACAATTCAAGTTCAAAGAATGTGATGGTTCCACATCAGATTTGAAACGATGTTACGAATCTAATTAACTACGTAATTGTGTATACGTCTCGAACGAACTGGTTCTTGAGTCAAGAACATCAATACTGCATGACTACGTTAAGATCTACTTTCCAGTTTACGATTGAATACATTCAAGGTTCGGAAAATGTAGTGACAGACTCTTTGTCACGCCATCCTACATCATCAAATGAAGATCATTAATAACACGTGTTTACTGAACTACGACCGCTTATATACGATCGCCATATCCATGGTCATGCGAACCTGCAACGTATAATTATGAATGAAAATGCATTGTCTATGGACTTCTACACAATTACGAACTTCAATTCGTATGCACAGTACATACGAGTTCCTGAATCAGTTTCATGACAAGAAACATTCGTGATATGGAAAATGTACTAAATTACCCCTCAAGCATCCATATGGATTTATCAAATATATGTCAATTTCGTTGAACTTTCAATTATATGATTATGGACTTTGGTTAGTGTCCATACGTCTATCACTCGTCGTGATACAGTCTACAATCAATATTCGTTTGAACTTAGGAATAAATGTAGTGATACGTACACTTTAGCAGTACCATTTGAACACTCACGGTCAACTTCAGCTGAATGAACTTTTTCCAGCTAACGTATTATACTGCACATTGGGTACAGATATGAACTAATAACAGACTACTATCATAATTGACATTTTTAGTTTCGATACGTTAATGTGATTAAATAAAAATTAAAAGTTTGAAAAGGTACATTAAATAAGTAATATAATTACTATAATTAGGTAACTATTTAATATTATATGTATTTTAATTACTCATTTTCACGTAAATGTTTTATAAAATGCTATGTATAATTGTTTATTAGTGAATAGATTGCTTTAATTTAGTTTCAAATTAGATAAATATTTTACAGGTAAGTTTCTTGACACACATTACTTAATTTGGTCTATTAATTTTATTCCTTACTACTTCCTTTCATTTCTTCTCTTTCGTGTATACTTTCTCATGTGTTATTAGTGTTTTCTTTGTTCTGGTTAATTTTAATACAATACTTTAGTTTAGTTAATTAGATTTAATTCTATAACATCCTACACACATTACATTAATTACTTAACTATATTTAATTAGTTATATCTTAGGATTTTTGATTAATACACCACATCTTAATTTAGTTAAAACACATTTAGTTAAGTAAATAATCATTCACTATCCTTTCTGACCGTTGACGTTTCTTTAACATAGTATTATTTCCATGTACTTTATGACATTTAGGATATTGACAACGACCATAGAATAGATTTTTTTTAACCCCCGTCGGTCAGGGGAATAATACGACACGTTTAATGATAGTGACTGCTACAATTGCGAGCACTTTAAAGTTACGCGTTAATGTATTGAGATGCTATAAATATAAAATGTTTCTCGCTTCACGATATTTTATTGAACGCGAATTTGTATAGTTGTCTAGGATTAAGATGACGTAGTACGTTGGTATGCTAACACATGACAACGTTCTATTTTGACCCTTGAGAGTCTGAACTTCATTCAAGTCAGACATGTTGTACTTCGCTCCCAGTATTGTTATTAATCGTGCAGAAGTCTTCATTGAAGAAAGGCCAGGGTCAGCCTTATTATTATTATTCGATGCAATGAAAGAGCATCTTGTTCAAATATAATGTTTTCCTGGAGCGGAATTATCAGGAAGTATTTAATTGATCGACATTGATTTTTCGCCAACCGTGTGGGTATCACTATCGAATGTCCGCACGTCGGCATTGCGCATATACAGCCCACATTGTTGTTCGACAGATATAAATTAGTCTACGAGACCATATTGGAATGCAGGAAATATATAGTGTAATGTATAATGCCATAAATTGATGACTTTTTGTATGCGTAAATAAATATGAACATATGTAGACTCTTAACCATATGGAGTTATCAACTTACTATAGTTGAAGTTGGTCAGTCTACCCAGCATTCGCAAATTACATCTATTAGCACGATCGCTCAATGAAGAGCAATTTCATTAAGAAGGAAAATACAGGCAGAAAAATAATATGAAGTCAATTTCACCCTCCAACAAGGAGAACAGCCATTAACACAAACTAAGCAAGATCCCTGCCATCAATGGTACCTATACCTTGTAGCGGTATGGCAGCTTGTGTACCCTGACAATCCCCAGAGCTATGCCAGTGGGAGTTTTACTCCTGGTAGGTTTAACCAATCTGGACTGGTCTGCGTGGGTAGGGGTCAGACAAAAGCTGGTACCCTGGTCCTCCAGGTTGGGGGTTTTAGCACAGGGCCCACACCCCTGTCTATGTAAAAAAAAATCGCACATGTTACGGAAACAGCAACAAATGAAAAAACTTTGATGTGGGACGGACATCCGGGGTCTCAGGCTCGTATGACTGACAGTGGTGAAAGCCGAAAGGAAGCCACTGGCATGAAAACGGATGCCCAGACCGCAAAACACAAAACCAGAATTGGTTTTTGGAATGTCAGAACTATGAATGAGGCAGGAAAGCTGAGACAGATCACAGCAGAGATGAGGAATTACAAACTACATATCCTGGGAATAAGCGAGAGCAGATGGACAGGGATGGGGAGGGTAAAAACAGCTACAGGGGAAACAGTACTTTATTCTGGTAGAGAGGATGGTCAGCACAACGAAGGTGTAGCCATTATCCTTAAGAAAGGAATGGAAAGGTCTCTACTGGAATGGAAACCCATTAACAACAGACTAATAAGAGCAAGACTGAGAGGGAGATTCACCAACACCACAATTATACAATGCTATGCACCAACAAACGACAGTAATGAAGAGATCAAGGACGAGTTCTATCAACAGGTACAAAAGGAAATGGAAACTGTACCCAGGTACGATCTTATAATAGTAATGGGAGACCTAAATGCGAAAGTTGGAACACACAATAATTATAACGAAAGAGTAATGGGGAAATGCAGCAGTGGAACAGTAAATGAGAATGGGGACAAATTAATAAGCTTCTGCAGTATTAACAACCTGGTCATTGGAGGAACACTTTTTCAACACAAAGAAGTGCACAAGTTAACATGGGAATCACCAAATGGACGAGACAAAAACCAGATAGATCACATAATGATCAATGGCAGATGGAGACATGCACTACAAGACGTGAAAGTAAGAAGAGGCGCAGATGTGGGAAGTGATCATCACCTAGTAGTAGCAAGACTGAAGGTGAAACTCAGAGCTGCTGGACCAGTTGCAGTCAAACAGAAAAGATATAACATCAAGAAACTTAAGGACCCCTCACCAGAAAGGCGTTCGTGGTCGACGTAAAGAGACGATATCTGATTACCAAAAGCCAGGAAAGAACAGAGACCGAAGATGTCGACCAGAAATTCAACACCATCTCAACAATATACAAAGAAAGCAGCAAGTTATGCTTGGGAATCCAGGAAAGAAAGAGCCAAGACTGGATAACACCAGAAACGCTAAACACCATAGCGAAGAGAAAGGAAATGAAAAGAAAGAGAACAGAAGCTAAGTCTCCCAGGTTAAAGGCAATATATAGTGAACAGTACAGTCAGCTGGACAAGGAAGTAAAACGTCAAACCCGTGCTAACAAAAGGACATTTCTGGATGACCTTGCAAGACAGGCAGAAGAGGCAACACTGAGAAATGAACAAAGCACAGTTTATAAAATAACTAAAGCTATCAGTGGAAAACGAGGTGCAAACAACATAACGTTAGTAAGAGACAAGCAGGGAAATCTCATCACCACAGCACAGGGGCAGAAAACAAGATGGGCAGAGCACTTCAGAGAAACACTGAATAAGGAACCACCAGAGACCCAGCTGAATGTTCCTGAGGCTGAAAGTGACTTAGACGTAAATACAGACATTCCACGAAAAGAAGAAATTATCACAGCTATCAAAGGGCAAAAAAATGGAAAAGCGCCTGGTCACGACAATCTAAATGCTGAGCTATTCAAGACAGACCCTGAACTAGCAGCAGAACTATTAGTACCACTATTTGCACAAGTCTGGGAAACTGAGACAACACCAACAGAGTGGAGTATAGGAATAATTGTCAAATTGCCCAAGAAGGGCGACCTTGCAGACTGCAACAACTGGAGAGGAATAACCCTCCTCTCAGTTCCCAGCAAAATACTAGGCAGGATAATCATTCAGAGAATTTCAAAAGCTGTTTACCATAAACTGAGGAAAGAACAAGCGGGCTTCAGAAAGAACAGAAGATGTGCAGACCATATATTTGCCCTCAGGAACATTATAGAGCAGTGCTCAGAATGGCAGAGACAGCTGTACATTAAATTTGTTGATTTTGAAAAGGCTTTCGACAGCATACACAGGGACAGCCTATGGAAAATTCTGAGGGCTTATGGAATTCCCAGCCGCATTGTTTCCATTATAAAAAGCCTCTATTCTAACTTTACGTGCAGTGTTGGATCGAGTAATGTAACTTTCGAAGTGAAAACAGGAGTACGACAGGGATGCCCCTTATCAACAACATTATTTTTGACAGTCATAGATTGGGTGATGCGCCAGACAACAGAGGGCAGTCCAAGAGGAATTAGATGGACAACGTTTTCTACGCTGGAAGATTTGGAATATGCAGATGACATTGCACTACTCGCGCATTCACATCAACACATTCAAGACAAAACCGATAGACTGAATAAGTATGGCCAGCATCAATTTGAAGAAGACAGAGGTCATGACACTAAATGTGGGCAATCCTGAGCCAATAACAGTAAGGAACCAGAAGTTAGAACAGACAGACACATTAATTTACCTATGAAGCATAGTAACACCCGATGGCGGAACAAGCAAGGACATTAACAACAGAATGAATAAAGCGAGAACAGCCTTTGCTGTTCTCAACAACATTTGGAAGTCTTCCCAGTACAACACAAACACCAAATTAAGACTGTATGAGAGCTGTGTACTTTCTGTGCTTCTCTATGGTGGGGAATGTTGGAGAGTAACAGAGAAGGAAATGTCGAAACTGTCCTCCTTCCACACAATCTGCCTAAGGAAAATTTTCCGAATCTTTTGGCCAAACACCATCAGCAACCAAGAACTACTTATTCGGATTAACCAGGAGGACATGCACACCATCATAGCTGGCAGATGCTGGAATTGGGTTGGCCACGTCCTCACAAAGGACCCTGATACCATCACAAGAATAGCTATGCTATGGACCCCCGAGGGAAAGCGAAAGAGAGGCCGACCAAAAACAACTTGGCGGAGAACTGTGGAAGCTGAGATGCAAAGAATGAACCACAGTTGGGGCACTGTACGAAAGATGACCGCCGACCGAGCAAAGTGGAATCAATTTGTTGCTGCCCTACAAGACGCCACCAGGCGTGATGGCCGCTGACTGCTTTGACGGTTTGTGGTTATGGATCAAAGAAGAAGAAGCAAGATCCCGCAACATACGGAAACAAAAATACATGGAAAAACTTTGCTGATGGACGGACATCCGGAGTCTCAGGCTCGTATGACTGACAGTGGTGAAAGCCGAAAGGAAGCCACTGGCATGAAAACGGATGCCCCGGCCGCAAAACACGAAACCAGAATTGGTTTTTGGAACGTCAGAACTATGAATGAGGCAGGAAAGCTGAGACAAATCACAGCAGAGATAAGGAACTACAAGATACATATCCTGGGAATAAGCGAGAGTAGATGGACAGGTAAAAGGGGAATAAAAACAGCTACAGGGGTTTTGAGGATTGTTTCGGGGTTTGCAAACATGTGGATGGTTGCAAACATTTGCATGGTTACACCTCGAGACACCTCAATTGAATTAATACTGGAAATCGCGCAAATCAATGTATGACGCGTCAAGCCTAGTAACCGCAGTCTATGTGTGGCCGTAGTGCCGTCCGGCAGTGTTTCAAAAGTGTGGCAGAGCCACTTATGGAGTGTGTATAATATATGTGGCATGGCCACTGATTAAGGATATGTATATGAAGTGGTATACCCACTGTGAATTATAAATAGCGTAGAAATCCGTATAGATTATGCTGGGAAAGCAATCAAGTAAAACGTATAGGACCAGAGAGTCTGAAGTATAATCGCGAATATCGTAGGATACGTTTCGCAAATGACATTATATTTATGGCAGTTAAAGCCTGGCTAGGAAAGTGAAAGTATTGAAGAAGTAGACATAGACAGAATATGTGAATATTAAATAAGAATATCACGAGCATTGAGAAGTGATAATAATTCCAATAAACGGATTGGAAAGAGTTGGTTGCAGACTCAAGAACGCTATAGAATTAACGGTTAACACAGACGTGCAATGTCTGTAGGATGAACATTGAGTAGATCCTAAAACTATGTTTAATGCCAGTATTAGTTGTGTGAAAACGTTCTGTATTCATTTTGGAAAAAGGACATGTATTAAATATTCAGTCGTCAATGGAACTTGTCTTAATTGCCTGAATTATTCAAGTTCACCAATGTGCTGTGACTGTTGATGTAACCCTTGCAAGGTCAGTCCAGACTATCACATTTATCTACAAGATTAATCACAAAAATAATACAACACTGCTGGAGAATTAATATGAAGTAATGAACGACACTGAATTAAATAATAATAATTGAATCACACAATAACGGCTCTAAATCTGCAATTGAACTATAAGCCGAAATGGTAGAGATGAATATAATACCTAAAGAATTATTGAAGAGCAACCCAATAACTCACGTCCAACGGGGCTGTATCTGGTAGGAATAACTAACAGCAGATTCCCTTAATATATTCAGACAGACCAACCCCGTAACAAGGGGAAACAGTACTTTATTCTGGCAGAAAGGATGGTCAGCACAACGAAGGTGTAGCCATTATCCTGAATAAAGGAATGGAAAGGTCTTTACTGGAATGGAAACCCATCAACAACAGACTGATAAGAACAAGACTGAGAGGGAGATTCACCAACACCGCAATTATACAGTGCTCTCCAACAACAAACTACAGCGATGAAGAGTTCAAGGACGAGTTCTATCACCAGGTACAAAAGGAAATGGAAACTGCACCCAGGTACGATCTTATTATAGTAATGGGAGACCTCAATGCGAAAGTTGGAACACACAATCATTATAACGAAAGAGTAATGGGGAAATGCGGCAGTGGAACAGTAAATGAGAAAACAAATTAATAATCTTCTGCAGTATTAACAACCTGGTCATTGGAGGAACACTTTTTCCACACAAAGAAGTGCACAAGTTAACGTGGGAATCACCAAACGGACGGGACAGAAACCAGATAGATCACATACTGATCAATGGCAGATGGAGACATGCATTACAAAACGTGAAAGAAAAAAGAGTCGCAGATGTAGGAAGTGATCATCACCTAGTAGTAGCAAGACTAAAGGTGAGCTGCTGGACCAGTTGCAGTCAAACAGAAAAGATATAACATCACGAAACTTAAGGATTCCCTCAACAGAAAACCTTTCGTAGTCGACGTAAAGAAACGATATCAGATTGCCAAAAGACAGGAAAGAACGGAGACCGAAGATGTCGACCAGAAATTCAACACCATCTCAACAATATTCAAGGAAAGCAGCAAGTCATGCTTGGGATTCCAGGAAAGAAGGAGCCAAGACTGAATAACACCAGAAACCTAAACACCATAGCGAAGAGAAAGGAAATGAAAAGAAAGAAAACAGAAACTAAGTCTCCAAAGTTAAAGGCAATATATAGTGAACAGTACAGTCAGCTGGACAAGGAAGTAAAACGTCAAACCCGTGCTAACAAAAGGACATTTCTGGATGACCTTGCAAGACAGACACAAGGACAGCACTGAGAAATGAACAAAGCACAGTTTATAAAATAACTAAAACTATCAGTGGAAAACGAGGTGCAAAGAACATAACGTTAGTAAGAGACAAGCAGGGAAATCTCATCACCACAGCACAGGGGCAGGACACAAGATGGGCAGAGCACTTCAGAGAAACACTGACTAGGGAACCACCAGAGACTCAGCTGAATGTTCCTGAGGCTGAAAGTGACTTAGACGTAAATACAGACATTCCACGAAAAGAAGAAATCATCACAGCTATCAAAGGGCAAAAAAATGGAAAAGCGCCTGGTCACGACAATCTAAATGCTGAGTTATTGAAGGCAGACCCTGAACTAGCGGCAGAACTGTTAGAACCACTATTTGCACAAGTCTGGGAAACTGAGACAACACCAACAGAGTGGAGTAAAGGAATAATTGTCAAATTGCCCAAGAAGGGCGACCTTGCAGACTGCAACAACTGTAGAGGAATTACCCTCCTCTCAGTTCCCAGCAAAATACTAGGCAGGATAATCATTCAGAGAATTTCAAAAGCAGTTGACCATAAACTGAGGAAAGAACAAGCGGGCTTCAGAAAGAACAGAAGATGTGCAGACCATATATTTGCCCCCAGGAACATTATAGAGCAGTGCTCATAATGGCAGAGACAGCTGTACATTAAATTTGTTGATTTTGAAAAGGCTTTCGACAGCATACACAGGGACAGCCTATGGAAAATTCTGAGGGCTTATGGAATTCCCAGATGCATTGTTTCCATTATAACAAGCCTCTATTCTAACTTTACGTGCAGTGTTGGATCGAGTAATGTAACTTTCGAAGTGAAAACAGGAGTACGACAGGGATGCCCCTTATCAACAACATTATTTTTGACAGTCATAGATTAAGTGATGCGCCAGACAACAGAGGGCAGTCCAAGAGGAATTAGATGGACAACGTTTTCTACGCTGGAAGATTTGGAATATGCAGATGACATTGCACTACTCGCGCATTCACATCAACACATTCAAGACAAAACCGATAGACTGAATAAGTATGGCCAGCATCAATTTGAAGAAGACAGAGGTCATGACACTAAATGTGGGCAATCCTGAGCCAATAACAGTAAGGAACCAGAAGTTAGAACAGACAGACACAGTTACTTACCTAGGATGCATAGTAACACCTGACGGCGGAACAAGCAAGGACATTAACAACAGAATGAATAAAGCAAGTACAGCCTTTGCTAGTCTCAACAACATTTAGAAGTCTTCCCAGTACAGCAAAAACACCAAATTAAGACTGTATGAGAGCTGTGTACTTTCTGTGCTTCTCTATGGTGGGGAATGCTGGAGAGTAACAGAGAAGGAAATGTCGAATCTGTCCTCCTTCCACACAATCTGCCTAAGGAAAATTCTCCGAATCTTTTGGGCAAACACTATCAGCAACCAAGAACTACTTATTCAGAGTAACCAGGAGGACATGCACACCATCATAGCTGGCAGACGCTGAAGTTGGGTTGGTCACGTCTTCAGAAGGGACCCTGATACCATCACAAGAATAGCTATGCTATGGACCCCCGAGGGAAAGCGAAAGAGAGGCCGATTAAAAACAACTTGGCGGAGAACTGTGGAAGCCGAGATGCAAAGAATGAACCAGATTTGGGGCACTGTAGTGGATTTGATGGTACTGTATGGTTGTGATATTACCTAGTGTGATGCATGAGGTCAGCTGTGAAGGCTCCTGAGATAAATGTAGCTGTGAATTTACAGAAGGCCCTTCTTGCTACCACTTACGACCTCACACATATCTTTTTTTACTAATGAATGTGGCTACGTTAAAAATCTAGGGTACTGAAATGTAAGGTGTTGTATTAGTATATACAAACACACACACAGATATTTAATAAGTCTAATAATATTAATAATATTTATAACACACTGAACTAACTCAAGATGTTTAAAATTTTGATATTAAATTTTCTTTAAGTTTATTTGTTCTGAACCAAGATTTTATTTTGGTCAGAACATATGAAAAGTTTTGAAATTATGAATGAAATGCATGAATATATGGCATAATAAATGAAAGGTGTGTACATATGTATTTTACAAGACTAGTTAATATTACTACTGTTTATATTTGTAATTTATCTGGGAGAACGATTAATGGATGTGCTGTTGGGGTGGCTTCATCACTCCCAGTCTATGACTACCAAACATTGTCCATTTACTGATGGGAAAAATACAAGTTTATTTCCCAACATGGTATGTTCTAGTTGATGGGAATATAATTGGGTGTTAGTTAGAAAATAAGTTGGTGAATGTCCAGCAGGCCAGACGCTCACGTATCTTGACTGAGTAGTTCTGGTGCTGGAATCTGGTGGCCCCACCTCTCCGTGCTTGGGGGCTACCTAAGGCTGCTCTGCCAAAATACTCGACTGCACGGGTCCACATTTGTATTTTACAACACAGCATTTGACACCACTTTGGTGCCAAATAAAAAACTCACAGTTCTGAAATAAAAGTATTGGGTCATGGGTCAGAACTCTACCTCCTGGGCCACTTCTACACTCAACACTACACAACAACACCACATAGACGGGGTCAGATCTCTCTGACCATACAGCACATCTTACCAAGTTGGTTTCACATAGTATAAGTTCCCCAAGACTACCTATTCTGAAATATGTTCATTAGCTTCCTGCCATAGAATAGGATAGGTGATATGTTCCACTGATCTCAACACTTGATCCGCCCTTCATAATCCTTGCTGGCGTTTATGTATTTTGTTTGTCTCTAGACCCTGAACTGGGGCTGGGGATCTAGAGCGAATCCTTACTTGTTGTAAGGGATAGATTATGATATGGCAGTATCAATTCACTCGAAACATTAAACAATATTAAAATATACAAAGAAATACTTTCAGTCTTACCAGAATTATGAATAGAGAACACAGTTATATGCTAGCAAAACTCAGCTGAGCTGCTGGCTCTAGTATGGCGTCCCTCTAAATATTGCAATTAACTTCTGGGAATCACACCACTGAAGAATTACTGTGTCTACTACTAGACAATTTATGATGAATGGCAAAAATGCGCGTCTGAGCGCCGATAATATGTTTATCTGTGGCCAATCACCGCCTTTCCCCCTTTTCAAATTTCAAACCTCCTACCAAAAGTCAATTTCAGTCATACCTCAGTCAAGTATGTATTATTGTCTGTTGGTCCGTCTGTCTCTACTTGCGTTTTTTACAAAAACACACTTGTTTATACATGCATTTCCTACACGAATCTGCCTCTAGAGTTATTTTTAGCCATAACTTTCCACTAATTCCCCCTCTCTTTCATTCATCTAGATTTTAGCACTTGAGTCTCAAGGCCGCAATTTTTTGAAAATTAGTGACATGTTTTTTGTTTCAATGCAGTCGCTCGCTGATATAAACAACAGTCTTTTGTCAATATCTTCATTATTATCTATCCGTCTGTATAAATGAAAGCATATTATTTCTCTGCTCACGATGGGCTATCAAACTAGCTAGGTTTAATATTCCTAACATTATTATTAAGAAAAAGTTACTTTTCAAGGTTAGTTGTTTTTTTTTAAAATATGTTCAAGCATCTTCTGTAATGCGTTTGCCGCTGAATTCAAATAAAAGGACTAAGTATCGCAAAAGCGTCCAAGAAATGACTGTTGCGTATAATAGCTAAGGTCCCTTTTGTCAATTTCTTTACCTTGTGTCAACTTGGGGACGTGAATTTTTTTTCCTTTCCCCACCAATTGCGTCTTTTTAGCCTTGCTAGTTTCAAGCACGTGTTCAGTCATATTTTTTCTTTTTGATCTCCGTTCTCATCCCGTCTACAAGGGTAAACGTTTTGCCTTCACGTCTAACAAGTTAATTTCCATGGCGGGTAGTGACCCGCGGCATGGGCGATCATGTCTTCTAGTAGCTTACGCATTATTTTTATCCCTACATTTTATCTTTGGAGATATTTTAACGTTGTATCACGGTTAATTTTATCACACATCTCCCCACTTGAAAACATGCCTACGGCAAGTTCCAAAACCAGTGATACACATAGATAGAATTACTCCTCACGCCTGCCACTGATACACATAGATAGAATTACTCCTCACGCCTGCCACTACTCTAATTTTGATCACAGGGGTGCCGACTGAGGAAATCTGCACCGACATTCAATTTGCCTGGGATATATTGGATACTAAACTGATAAGGTTGAAGCAATAAAGACCACCTCAGCAATCTTGCGTTTTCATGCTTAGCCTGAGATAAGAATACGAGGGGCTGATGATCCGTCTGGACCACAAAAGTCCTACCATACAGATAGATTTGAAACTTCTTTATTGCCCAGATTAACGCTAAACATTCTTTTTCGCTTGTGGAATATCCTTGTTCCGCCTTATTCAATTTGCGGCTTACATAAGCGACTGGGTTCAGTTCCCCATCAGGTGAAGATGATCTTTGCAACAAAGCCGCCCCGAGTCCTACATTACTTGCATCTGTTCTTACGACAAAATCCTGTGTCAAATCAGGCAGTTTGAGAATAGGCTTGCTAGTGAGTTTTTCCTTTAAGTCTTGGAACGCTAATTCACTTTGCGCAGTCCAAATAATTTTATCTGGAAGTCCCTTGCGAGTCAGATCAGTCAGAGGAGCACAAATAGAGTTAAAATCCTTGATGTATTTTTGATAAAATCCGCATAACGACACGAATGATCGCACGTCCTTTTTTTGTTTGTGGTCTAGGTGCTCTCTGCAGTTTTTCCAAGTTCTTGGGATCAGGGGTCATGTTACCCTGATATACAGTGTGTCCCAAGAATTCCAACTCTTTGCATCCAATACAACATTTTGTTGGCCTAGCAGTTAAGTTCGCCTCCCTAAGCCTATTAAATAACATTTTTAGAGCGTCAATGTGTTCTTCAAATGTCTCTGTGGCGACGAGAATATCATCCATGAAATTCGTGATACATGGGTTATTCAGGGGATCCAACAATTTGCGCATCATCTTTGAAAATACACTCGGAGCATTTTTCAGTCCGAATGGTAGCATGTTGAATTCATAATGTCCTTCCGATGTGCTAAATGCTAAATAAGGTCTCACTTCAGGCTTCACTGGAATCTGGTAATAGCCTTTACTAAGATCCACCTTTGAAAAGTATTTTGCCTTGTTTAATCTGGCAAATAACTGTTTTGTGTCTGGTAATGGATCCACTTGTCCTTCTGTGACAGCATTCAGTTTCCTGTAATCTATGCACAGTCGGTGTTCCCCAGACGGTTTCCTCAACAAAACGACACTGGAGCTAAAAGATGATTCACTGTGTGAAATAATCCCCTCCTTCAACAAATAATCTATTTCTTCTTTCAATGCCTTCTCCTTCGCGAACGGAATAGAATAGGCTCTCATACAGATTGGGTTTGAGTCTACCAGTTTCGTGTCATACTCAAGACGCAGCAATAGAGACCGCAGTCAGCGACTCATAGCTTGACTGCCTGCGTCAGGACCAGCGAACCAGAGCTGGTCAAGACCGCACTCCACCTCCACGTGGTGGTGCTGGAAACAGTCTGCAGCTGTGCAGGCTGGCTGAGCGAGTGTGGATCGAAATGGGAAGGCAAACCCGGTCCTAAAAAATGCCGTGCAGAAGTCGGATGTGTCGACCGAAAGGTGCAGATATCACAGCTACGTTGTAAACAGACACAACGCAACCACCGTCCTTTTCAGAGCGAACGAAGAAGAAGAAGAAGAAGTGTCATACTGTAGCAAATTTGTATGGCCTGGTTTATCTGTTAATACATCTGTATGTTCCTCCAGAACCTGTTGAACTCTCTCCCTCTGGTTTTTAGTCAGGTGCTTACTGACTTTTACCTGTGCCGCTGTTTCACAAGGATGTAATGGGTATTCATGTGAGGTGAGTGGTTCCTTTTGCATTTGAGTTGCGATAGCCAAGGTCAGTAAGGGGGTGCTTTCCTGGAGTGGTCTGTCCAGATACTTCTTTAACAGGTTTACATGATAAACTTTCTCCTTCCCCTTTTTGTCAATTTTATAGTTTGTTCTAGACACCTTCTCTAGAACCGTATATGGACCTTGCCATCCAATTTGTAATTTATTCTGGCTACCGGGTAGTAGAAGCAGCACCTTCTCTCCCACAGCTAGTTCTCTGTCCTTTGCCTTCCTATTAAAATATGCTGCATGTTTCTTCCTGGCTTGTTTCAAATTATCATTTGCCAGTTTCCATCCAGCTTTCAGACGAGTGGTCAGTTCGTTCACGTATTGATAAGATGAGGTAACAGTCTCTTCCGCCTTCTCATCTGTCCAGGTCCTTAATAGCGCTACATCTGGACATTTAATTTATCATACTTATTTTTCATGGAACCCGTCGGGTCTCTTCCATTAGAAGCACTATAGTGAGGACTTTTCTTCCTAGAATCATCACTCACAAATCGACCACTACCAATTTTTTTCTTGGGTTTATCTCCCCACTTTAAATTGCTTGTGAGAGATCTTCGCTCTCTGTTCTGTTCTTCCAGTTTATATAATCCTGACCGAGGGATTGTCAGCTTATTCTAGGTTAAATTTCTTCTTTGTACTCGTCGCATAGTGGCCATGTTAATCCATTCAAGTGAAGACTGGGTGTGAAAAGGGGGCTCCCATTCCACTTTGTCTACCTGAGTATAATTAGTTTTCCTTCCAGGCCTAATTTTGCCCCGTGGCGTTTCTAGGTCTTGCACATATTTTCCCTTTGTGGGTGTTCCCTCATGAAATATGCCACATGCTTCTACAAAGTTCTCAATATCGACATTTACGTCGGGCCAATAGTATTTTCGAGCAACTTTTTGGCAGATGGTACCGAATTTTTCATGGTCCCCATCTTTTCCAACATGTAAGCTCCTTATTAAATTTGCCCTATATATCTTGGGAAGAACGAACTGTCCGTGACCAGTGGATCCAGTTCCTGTCTTCCTGTATAATAATTTGTTCTTCATAAAATATTCCCCCTTGCTCGGAGGTGTGTGGCATTTGGGCAATTTTTTAAAACATGGCTTGAGTGTCCTATCCTCAGCCTGCGCCTTCCTCATCTCCTCTGGATGAGCATTTATAGGTTCACCTTCTTCCTCCTTCTTCTGTGACCTGGTCTGCACTGTCGCCATGATCACAGGTCTCTCGGGATTCCCCAAGAAGACGTATCTACACCCCAATATCAGAGGGTAGATTGGTTCATCTATCACTGCTGCTCTGATTTCTCCTTCCACATAGCGAGTTTTCACCGTTATCCTTGCGATGGGAAGTGTCATGAGTGGTATGTCCTTAGTTGCCCCTTGTATTTCCACTGTTTCTGTGGTATACTGACTTGGGTCCACTAGGCTAGACTTCACAACTGAATCATAATCCAAACCTGTATCATAAAGGCACCTTATGGTGACCCCATTACAAATAACATCCTCACAAACTGGGGGGTGATAAGGTTCCTGCAGTCCATTAGGATTAACCTTTAATCTTTGAGTCCCCGACTTCATTGCAGCAATGTTTGAAGGTTTCCTTCTACAAAATTCGGTGTTATGGTTATCTTTCTTGCACCATTTACACCATCTTTTTCCTTGGTTAAACGGTTTTCTTTCATTGGATTTTTGGTCATTGAACTGTGAGTTTCTGTCTCGATAGTCATTTCTTGGCCGTTCAAAGTTTGTCCTGCCCTTATTACCCTGTTCTCTATTTTCAAATTTATTAAATGGCTGTGGAGCTTTAAAAGTTTCTATGTGCTTCTTTTTAGAGCCACTTACCTCTGCCTGGGCTGCCTGATACCTCTCAGCGACATTTAAAACCTCCCCCAACTTCTCTGCACCTTGTTCCATGAGAAATTTTCTCATGTCTGGAGCCATGGACTCTCAATTGCTCTATCATGATCATCTCCTTAAGATCTTGGGTCTTCCCCAGAGCCGTCCATTTCTCCAAATAGGTTTCCAGTCTGGCAGAGAATTGGTGGTATGTCTCCCCAGACAACAGTTTGGCATTTCTAAATTTCTTACGATAAAATTCACCATTTTTTTCGTACCTTAATAACAAAGCCTGCTTTAACATGTCATAATTGTTTTGGTCTTCTCTGTTCATTTTTGCGAAGACTTCATAAGAAGTACCTCTCAGTCCCTGTGATAACTTTAAACTCCACCTCTCTCTCTCTAACCCATATGTAGTAGCTAATAACTCAAAACGTCCGAGGTACCCCTCGATGTCATCGTCTTTTTCAACAAAATGGTATAAATGAAACCCCATAGCTGATGTTGAGGCTCCCAGACTGGGCGTAGCATCTGAGGCAAAAGGGCTGGCACCATTTTCAGGGGCCTGGCCTTGTAACTCCAGCTCCCTTAGTCGTAATTCGTGCTCCCTTTGCAACCTTCTATCTTCTGCCTCCCTTTCGGCTTTTTTATCTTCTGCCTCCCTTTGCTGTCGTTTTTCTTCTGCCTCTAATCTCTTAGCCTCAGCCTCAATCTGCAGCCTCTTAGTCTCAGCCTCTAATCTCTTCTCTTCAGCCAACCTTTCAGACTCTAATTTTCTTTCAGCCTCTTTTTCTAATCTTCTTTCTTCCCGTTCAATATACTTATCACATTCAGCCGTTACATATTGAATTAAACCCTGACCATCCATTCCCATATCCCTCGCCGTTAGCACAGCAGCTGATCTGAACTTAGCTAGCTCCGCCATCACACACAATAACGATTATCAAGGTAAAATTTCCAACCACTAAACAACTAAAGTAATTCTAATTACTATAGTCTAAAGTAATTTTAATTAGCCAGTTAACTAATTAATTACCACTGGCTGTGAAGATTCACCAACTTTTAATTTCACTTTTAATTTTAAGGGACACTTTTAATTTTTACAATGTGTTCCCCTAATTTAATTCTCCCACCAGGAGATCCTAATATTACTGTTAAGCTAATTATCCCTGGACAAGAGACCCCAATATATGTAGTGGATTTGATGGTACTGTATGGTTGTGATATTACCTAGTGTGATGCATGAGGTCAGCTGTGAAGGCTCCTGAGATAAATGTAGCTGTGAATTTACAGAAGAACCTTCTTGCTACCACTTACGACCTCACACATATCTTTTTTTACTAATGAATGTGGCTACGTTAAAAATCTAGGGTACTGAAATGTAAGGTGTTGTATTAGTATATACAAACACACACACAGATATTTAATAAGTCTAATAATATTAATAATATTTATAACACACTGAACTAACTCAAGATGTTTAAAATTTTGATATTAAATTTTCTTTAAGTTTATTTGTTCTGAACCAAGGTTTTATTTTGGTCAGAACATATGAAAAGTTTTGAAATTATGAATGAAATGCATGAATATATGGCATAATAAATGAAAGGTGTGTACATATGTATTTTACAAGACTAGTTAATATTACTACTGTTTATATTTGTAATTTATCTGGGAGAACGATTAATGGATGTGCTTTTGGGGGTGGCTTCATCACTCCCAGTCTATGACTACCAAACATTGTCCATTTACTGATGGGAAAAATACAAGTTTATTTCCCAACATGGTATGTTCTAGTTGATGGGAATATAATTGGGTGTTAGTTAGAAAATAAGTTGGTGAATGTCCAGCAGGCCAGACGCTCACGTATCTTGACTCAGTAGTTCTGGTGCTGGAATCTGGTGGCCCCACCTCTCCGTGCTTGGGGGCTATCTAAGGCTGCTCTGCCAAAATACTCGACTGCACGGGTCCACACTTGTATTTTACAACACAGCATTTGACACCACTTTGGTGCCAAATAAAAAACTCACAGTTCTGAAATAAAAGTATTGGGTCATGGGTCAGAACTCTACCTCCTGGGCCACTTCTACACTCAACACTACACAACAACACCACATAGACGGGGTCAGATCTCTCTGACCATACAGCACATCTTACCAAGTTGGTTTCACATAGTATAAGTTCCCCAAGACTACCTATTCTGAAATATGTTCATTAGCTTCCTGCCATAGAATAGAATAAGTGATATGTTCCACTGATCTCAACACTTGATCCGCCCTTCATAATCCTTGCTGGCGTTTATGTATTTTGTTTGTCTCTAGACCCTGAACTTGGGCTGGGGATCTAGAGCGAATCCTTACTTGTTGTAAGGGATAGATTATGATATGGCAGTATCAATTCACTCGAAACATTAAACAATATTAAAATATACAAAGAAATACTTTCAGTCTTACCAGAATTATGAATAGAGAACACAGTTATATGCTAGCAAAACTCAGCTGAGCTGCTGGCTCTAGTATGGCGTCCCTCTAAATATTGCAATTAGCTTCTGGGAATCACACCACTGAAGAATTACTGTGTCTACTACTGGACAACTTATGATGAATGGCAAAAATGCGCGTCTGAGCGCCGATAATATGTTTATCTGTGGCCAATCACCGCCTTTCCCCCTTTTCAAATTTCAAACCTCCTACCAAAAGTCAATTTCAGTCATACCTCAGTCAAGTATGTATTATTGTCTGTTGGTCCGTCTGTCTCTACTTGCGTTTTTTACAAAAAACACACTTGTTTATACATGCATTTCCTACACGAATCTGCCTCTAGAGTTATTTTTAGCCATAACTTTCCACTAATTCCCCCTCTCTTTCATTCATCTAGATTTTAGCACTTGAGTCTCAAGGCCGCAATTTTTTGAAAATTAGTGACATGTTTTTTGTTTCAATGCAGTCGCTCGCTGATATGAACAACAGTCTTTTGTCAATATCTTCATTATTATCTATCCGTCTGTATAAATGAAAGCATATTATTTCTCTGCTCACGATGGGCTATCAAACTAGCTAGGTTTAATATTCCTAACATTATTATTAAGAAAAAGTTACTTTTCAAGGTTAGTTGTTTTTTTTTTGGAAATATGTTCGAGCATCTTCTGTAATGCGTTTGCCGCTGAATTCAAATAAAAGGACTAAGTATCGCAAAAGCGTCCAAGAAATGACTGTTGCGTATAATAGCTAAGGTCCCTTTTGTCAATTTCTTTACCTTGTGTCAACTTGGGGACGTAAATTTTTTTCCTTTCCCCACCAATTGCGTCTTTTTAGCCTTGCTAGTTTCAAGCACGTGTTCAGTCATATTTTTCTTTTTGATCTCCGTTCTCATCCCGTCTACAAGGGTAAACGTTTTGCCTTCACGTCTAACAAGTTAATTTCCATGGCGGGTAGTGACCCGCGGCATGGGCGATCATGTCTTCTAGTAGCTTACGCATTATTTTTATCCCTACATTTTATCTTTGGAGATATTTTAACGTTGTATCACGGTTAATTTTATCACAGGCCGCCGAACGAGCAAAGTGGAATCAATTTGTTGTTGCCCTACAATACGCCACCAGGCGTGATGGCCACTGACTGCTTTGACGGTTATGGATCAAAGAAGAAGAAGAACACCGGCTTTGAAGAAATCATTGGAAAGCATGGATTAGGTATGTTGAACGAGAATGGGGAACTATTAGCTAACTGTGCTTAAAATCAACTAGCTATAGGAGGAAGCATATTTCCACATAAAAGAATATATAAAGCAACATGAATATCACCAGACCACAGAACAGAGAATCAGATTGATCACATATGCATAAGTAAGAAGTTTAGGTCATCATTGCATGGTGTAAAAGTATGTAGACGGGCAGATGTGGTATCAGACCACCATCTTCTGTTGGCTAAAACAAAATTAAAACTCAAGAAATTTACAACAGTATATAGCTATAGACAACATTATAATGTGGGATATCTAAAAAAAATCAGGAAATAAGAGAACAATTTTCAATCACAGTATCCAGCAAATACCAAGTACTCCAACAACTAGAAGATGAAGCAGATGCGGAAGACCACTGGCAACAAGTAAAAAATATATGGAACGAGACATGTGAAGAAGTACTGAGAAAAAGAGAACATCAGCACAAAGCATGGATAACAACAGAAACCATTAGCAAGATAGAAGACAGGAAAAACAAGAAAGCAGATTTAAACATGAAGCAAAACCAGAAGCTCCAACGCCAAGGCTCATGGAGTGTGCATAGTAGCAAACAAAGAAGTAAGAAGAAATATCAAAAGAAACAAGAGGAAGTATATTGAGGAGTTGGCAAGGGAAGCAGAGGAAGCTGCAGCCAAAGGAAATATGAAGGACCTGTACAACAACACAAAGAAGCTAACAGGGAAATATAAGCAAGCAAATTGCCTCATAAAAGATAAGAATGGAAAATTGCTTAGTAATATACAAGAACAAATGAAGAGACTGACAGAACATTTTGAGGAACTTCTCAATAGACCAGCTCCAACTAATGACCCAGACATCCAGCCAGCAGAAGAGGAGCTACAAATCAGCTGTGAACGACCAAGTAGAGAAGAAATAGAGAAAGCCATACAGCTTCTGAAAGATGGAAAAGCAACTGGTCCAGATTGCATTCCAGCAGAGGCCATCAAAACAGATATTGATACCTCTACAGAGATATTATACAAACTACTTGGCAAAGTCTGGGAGAGAAAGGAAATACCAGCAGAATGGAAGGAAGGTTATCTGGTCAAGTTGCCTAAGAAGGGAAATTAGCAAGAGTGCACAAATTATAGAGGAATAATGTTACTTTCAGTGCCGGGAAAAGTATTAAACAGAATCTTCCTTGAGAGATTAAAAGAGTCCATAGACAAGCAACTGAGAGATGAACAAGCAGGTTTTCGACAAAACAGATCCTGTACAGACCGGATAGCCACATTGAGAATAATAGTTGAACAAAGTCTGGAATGGAATTCACCGCTATACATCGGATTCGTGGACTATGAAAAGCCATTTGACAGTGTAGACAGAGAATCACTTTGGAAATTGATGAGGCACTATGGAGTTCCCATGAAGATCATTAACTTAATAAGGAAGATCTATGAAAACATGACATGCAGAGTTCTTCATGAAGGACAACTTACAGAACCGTTTATGATTAGAACGGGGGTGAGACAGGGATGCCTCTAGTCTCTATTTCTTTTCTTACTAGCAATAGATTGGGTTATGAAAACATCGACATCACATAACAGAAATGGAATCCAGTGGAATCTGACTAAACAGCTTGATGATCTGGATTTTGCCGATGACTTGGCTCTTCTGTCCCATAACCATAATCAGATGCAAAAGAACATGAAAATTCTCGATGAGAGGTCACAACAAGTGGGCCTGAAAATACACAGGGAAAAGACAAAGATTATGAGAATAAATGCAAGAAATGATAACAAGGTTGAACTTGAAGAAACACCACTAAAGGATGTAGAATCGTACATATATCTTGGAAGTAATATAGACAAAGTTGGAGGGACAGACAGTGATATCAAAATAAGAATACAAAAAGCAAGAGGAGCTTTCATTGCACTGGGAAACATATGGAGAACAAGAGAACTCAAGTCCAACACGAAAATGTGGTCAGTCCTATTGTATGGCTCTGAGACATGGAGAGCAACAAAAACAACACCCAAAAAGTCTTTTATAAACGGGTGCTTGCGTAGAACAGAAGGACTGAAATGGTATGACAAAGTCACAAATGTGGAATTGATAACACGAACCAGACAAGTGCCAGTAGAAGATGAGTTGAGAAGAAGACGCTGGCGATAGATAGGACACGCATTGAGGAAACATGTTGATAGCATTACAAGGCAGTCCTTGTTCTGGAATCCACAGGGAAAGAGAGCCAGAGGTAGACCAAATAACACATGGAGAAGAGAACTGGATACAGAGGTGAAAATAATGAGGAAAACATGGTAAGAACTTGAGCGGATGGCACAAGACAGGAAGACTTGGCATGTGTTTGTTGAAGGCCTATGCTCCTAAAGGGTATTGATTGATATAGTGTTCATTATTCTATTTAGCATATTACATTGTTGTTTTTCTTGAGTATTGGCTCATCAAGGCTGTAATTTATCTGCTGTTTGTTGTGGCATCTTTTAATGTCTATGGTGTTTGTAATGTATCTTCTTCCGTGATACTATATTGCTCTCTCTCTCTCTCTCTCTCTCTCTCTCTCTCTCTCTCTCTCTCTCTCTTCCTCGCTATTGGTTTTCTTTTAAATTCTTTATTGGTTTTAGAACTGGCAGTTTTTTTTTTAATTCTTGTACTGATATTGTATAGACATTTTTTAAATTTATTTTTTGGGTGTTTTTGTTTTGCCTTGTCACTCTCATTTGTTCTGGTCGTTATATATTGATTCTCGTTTTGGTAATATTCATTCATAACCCTCCACTCCCAAAGGAGCATAGGCCTTCAACAAACACATGCCAAGTCCTCCTGTCACGTGCCATCATCTCAAGTTCTTTCCATGTTCTCCTCATCATTTTCACCTCTGTTTCCAACTCTCTTCTCCATGTACTTCTTGGTCTTCCTCTGCCTCTCTTGCCCTGGGGGTTCCAGAACACGGACTGCCTTGTAATGCTATCAACAGGTTTCCTCAGTGTGTGTCCTATCCATCGCCATCGTCTTCTTCTCATTTCTTGTTCCACTGGCACTTGTCTAGTTCTTGTCATCAGTTCCACGTTGGTAACCTTGTCATACCATTTTAATCCCTCTATTCTACGCAAGCACCCATTTATGAAAGTCTGTAGCTTTTTGGTTGTTGTCTTTGTTGTTCTCCATGTCTCTGAGCCATACAATAGGACTGACTTCACATTTGAGTTGAAGGGTTTTGGTAATATAACATTGTATTATGTTGTGTAGCTCCCTGGGTAGGTCAATTTTTAGTACAGTTTCTAGTGATGGAGAGTTTTGTGTATTCAAGTATTCCATGAGTGATTTTCTGTGTTGTTCACATTTCTTGCATGTTAGCACAGTATGTGCTGTTGTGGTCTTCTCCAGACATGTTACACAGTAGGGTTCCTCCACCATGTAATAGCCTGATCCTATTTGAAGTGGAATCAATTTACTAGTGCACTGTATTTTTGGTTCTCTAGATATCTGATATGTCCGTGTTGGATCTTTTAGCAGGTTATAGGCGTGTCTGCCTTTCTGGCTTTGTTTCAAGCTTTCTGTCCATTCCTTTGTTATAATACTTGTTGCACAAGTTAACGATCCTTAGGCAGTTGGAGATGGAAATCGTAAAGAGTATACCTTATCCCGCTGCCGTGGCAATTATTTAAAAATTAGGAAAAGCCTACCCGCCATAGAATGTGTGAGTCCTGTATACATACATTGGAATCCTCGCCGGTGCTACTGAATTCGTACACTGTGCTGAGATCATCATTGTGTGATCTAAGGGAGGAGATCGGAGCACTGATGGAGTTGTCCGTTCGCATTGAAGATGATCCTAAAATATCAAACAAAACTAAATTGGAATAGATATGAATTGCAATGACCACATGAGAATTAGTGCCATCATCAGGACATGCGACAGAAAGAGCACATCATAATTTTTTTTATTTTCTTTCCCCCCTTTTCCCTAATTGTATTTGCGGGTTACTTGCTCGTATTGTCACACTATATGCAGAAAGTTTCAATTATTTAGGCAGTAAAATGACTCAGGATGGTGACACAACAAGAGAAATCCATACTAGAATTGCTTTGGCAGCTAGCGCCTTCAATAGATTATCTAACATTTGGAAATTACGATCATTGAATATACATACCAAGCTTCGTCTGTTTAATTCAAATGTTATCTCAGTGTTAACATACGGCTGTGAGAGTTGGAAAATAACAAAATCATTGGAGAACAAGCTGAATACATTCGAGAACAAATGTCTTAGAAAACTCATGAACATCAGTTGGAAAGAATTCAAGACTAATCGACAAATAAGAGAAGACTCTAGGCAGAAATATGTCTCCGACTATATAAGGAAAAGACGATGGTCATATATCGGTCATGTCCTACGGATGCAAAACAACAGAATACCACTACAGGCGCTCACTTGGGTTCCTGAGGGTAAGCGGAAAAAAGGAAGACCAAAAGAAACACTCAGAAGAACAATAATAAGAGAAGGAAGAACGTTGGGCCTAAATAATGTGCAAGAGCTAAGAGGAGTGGCGTCACAACGAACAACCTGGAGAGCACTGGTTTCTGCCTTATGCGCCGTGTTTGGCGCTTAAAGAATTTATTATTATTATTATTATTATTATATGCAGATAGGGGGACACAACTGAATAATGATCTAGCTTCCACACCAAAATGTCTTTTATAAGAGTACCCTCCCCTGACTGCTTTTGTGAAGACGCGTTTGATTGGCTTCTGTTTTCGGCAAAAAAGCCAATCATAGGTGAATTAACTCTTCAGAATGTACTGATAGTAATTTTCAACATGGCTGAAGGCATTCAGAAACGTTTGCAGACTGAACTAGATAAGTTCCAAACGGTTCAGAAAGGTATAACATTGATTATTTAAAAAAAAATACTGCATGCAGACACAACCTATAGGCCTAATCTATGATAAAACAGCAGGCATATAAATGGGAAACATACATAAACCGTAGGACTTTTAATATTAGACAAACATAGGGTTATGTTTTCAGGCGCTCGTAAGAAATAAAGAAGTAGAACACCAGACAACAGAAAAACAACAGACGCGAGTGGCTTACCCAGGGTTCGAACCCCGTACCTTCCGTACGACAACACGTTCGAACCCTGGGTAAGCCACTCGCGTCTGTTGTTTTTCTGGTGTTCTACTTCTTTATTTCTTACGAGTGCCTGAAAACATACCTTTATGTTTGTCTAGGCCTAATATTAATTTACTGATTACAAGCCTCGGGTTTCCCTTCCTTATGTGTCATTAATGTTTGAACCGTAGGCCAAATTAGTTGACGAGATGAACGTGGGTGAAGGATGACGTGTTTACTACTCATTAACCGGCTTGTGGCATAAACATGAGAGGGACACTTACGAGATGTGTTGAAATAAAGAACAGTGGACCGTGTGTTTGATACGGCCTTAAAACAAAGATTGGTTGAAATGAAGCACTGTAGGCCTTGTGGTCGTCTTTAGCCTAGGTGTCTATTCTTACGAATTCGATTACGGATTCATGACTGGCAAGTTGGAAGTGTATTGTTCGTAATTTCTAACGTAGCGTATGATGTGCGGGTTGTTTTTTTCTGACTTAAAACATATCATTAAGGTTGGAAAGAGGTAGGGTTAGGATTAATGTTGGGTAACATGTTTGTTTATGTGCTGTCTAACCGTTAACGATAAAACCGCAAGCAAAACAAGCTACACAGTGTTGTAGTCCTATGTGTAGATTACTGCAATAAGTGCGGGAAGATCTATTCTGTAGGTGACAGTATATGCGCAGCACTTTTTTGCATACGTGAGACGTCAGATGTGCTGATAGTAACAGTGTATGGTTAGTTATGATTGCAGATGAAAAAGATATGATGTGCGACAAATTTAGCCCAGAAAGTTAACTTTGGCATCCAATTGAGTCAGCAGTGTCATTAGGGGTTGAGATTAGAGTTGGGTTTCTTCTTCTTCTCCGTTCGTCCTGAAAAGGATGGTGGTTGCGTTGTGTCTGTTTACGCCTAAGCTGTGATATCTGCACCTTTCGGTCGACACATCCGACTTCTGCACTGCATTTTTTAGGACCGGGTTTGCCTTCCCATTTCGATCCACACTCGCTCAGCCAGACTGCACAGCTGCAGACTGTTTCCAGGACCACCACGTGGAGGTGGAGTGCGGTCTTGACCAGCTCTGGTTCGCTGGTCCTGACGCAGGCAGTCAAGCTATGAGTCGCTGACTGCGGTCTCTATTGCTGCGTCTTGAGGTCCCGAGTTAGGTTTAGATTTAGAAATGCTAAACCTAACACAACAATTCTATAGGATCAGAATTTTTATGTTAGGTTTATCATTTCTAAACCCAACTCTAACAACTAACGATGTGGCCGACTTAATTGGCAGTGAGGTAGATATTGATGTGGACGAAATGGAGGACATGGCCCATTGGGGCTTCATTTCAACCAAAAGATTTCCTAAATGAAGTAATTAGAATTAGGTTTAGAAATTATAAAGTCAACCTTAACTTTAATGATGTGGCCGGCTACTTTGGATGGTATCGAAGAACATGTCCTGCTGTTCTTCATTTCAACCCATGAGATGCGCCGCTGTTTTTAACGATTTCATGAACTTAGGCTAAAGCAGACGATATTTCCTTATGCTAACATTAGGAGGTTAACCCTAACTCCAGCTTTAGTAGGGCAAAGGTCTAACGGTGTTCTTATAAAACATTACTTATGACAGATGAAAGTTGATTATATATCAGATTAAAGATCCCAGTCATTTACGCCCCTCTCCCTATTTTTTGTTGTTGTTTGGTGTTTTTTTTTGACACACAATTTGATAATTTTGATTTGCCCTATTTTGAATAATTTGGACGTAGGAAATGATGCCAGTTTCACATAGCCTATCAGCAATTGTACATACTATTTGAACTTTAAAACACTATATATCCTAATTATAACCCTTCAGAGGTTGAACGAAATATCTCGTCATCAGTTTTTAAAAAATGCCAAAAAAACTTTTTTTGACAAATAATAAAAATAAAAAGAGTAAAGGTAGTCCCACTGCACATACTGCTGTTGCTGTAGGGAGTGAAGTGTTAGAGACTTCACAATACAATGTCCAGCATTGGAGAGGGGGGGGGGGGCCTGAACAGTTCCATTCCCCGCTGCATTTTCCTTTCCTAACTTAAAAGCTGAGTCAGGTACCCATTTACAGCTGGGTGAGCTGGAGCGTGATGCCATTGTCTTTCACACCCGGCACCTTTGTCAGTGAGAGAAGCCAGCGCTCTAACCGCACCGCCAGTCAAACGCTCTGACAAATAATAACGTGAAAAACACTGAGGACATGCTTATGTCCCCCTCTTCTTCTTACTTCATTTCAACTGTAATTATTTGCTCAGCTTCCTACATTTGCTATGGTAGATGGCATCAGTTGAAATTAAGAACAGTGGGACATGTGTTCAGTATGACCTTGAAAAAGAGGTGCATTAACAAGTGTTAGGGTTAAGAATCCTAAACCTCATTTTCTCGTCATACCCCCACCAATCCTTACATATTAATTTTTGTTCTTGTTATATGCTGTTTTACTGTATTGTGCAGTTCTCTAGGTCCCTCAATTCTCAACGCATGTTTTACAGATATGTGTAAATTTCATGTCTGTAAGTAACCTAATATTTATATACTCTGTTGTTCATACTTCTTAATTTAGAAGGAAATGTTCTACATTATTTTCTTGTATACATTCTGCTCACTACGGTTCTTTTTGTTCTATATAAAAATTGAGCCACTTCTGCCTCATACGTGTCATTAGAAGCAACAAGCGTAAGGTTGCTCATGGTTGTGGCAACCACATCATGTAAAACAAATGGGTTGAAATGAGCAACCGTGGGACATGTTTTTTGATGCCGTCCAAATGAGTCGCCTATATCATTATGAACACAGCGAGGCCCAGAATCTATACCTAAACACCAAGAAGACCAAAGTATTGACAACAGACAAAATAAAGACCAAACCAGAAATTGAAATTGATTATGAAGAACTGGAAAGTGTTAATGAATTCGAATACTTAGGATCAATCATCAACAGCTCTGGCGACTGTGCAGTAGAAATTAAAAGAAGACTTGCAATTGCTTCACATAAACTAATACAGATGAAAAACCTATGGCAATGCACAAGCAAAGAAACAAAGTTACAACTGATCAGAGCATGTATATTCCCAGTAGCAACATACGGCTGCGAGACTTGGACACTCAATAAAACAGTTGCAAAAAAGATTACATCATTCGAAATGAAATGCTACAGAAGGATGTTGAGAATACCCTGGACAGAAAAAAAGACCAACAGAGAAGTACTGCACTCACTAAACGTACAGGAACATTGGCTCCTAAATACCATCGCAATAAGGAAGCTGAAATTTTTCGATCATATAAAAAGACATAATAGTCTGGAAAAAACAGTGATGGAAGGCATGGTCCCTGGAAAAAGGGGAAGGGGTCGACCTAGACGACGGTGGACCCAGGAAATCACAGAGAGTTTGAACTTGTCTTTGGCTGATGCAGGTCGGCTTGCCTAGAATCGTGATGCGTTCAGAGCAGCTGTAATGGAGACAACGTTCTGGAAAGAATACGTCACATGATGATATCATTATGGTTAAGGTCAGTCCCTGCTGTTCTTTATTTCAACCTAACAGATGTGCTACACAAACCACAAGTGCATTGGCACGTCTTTTCACAGAGGCTTCCTGAAAAGGGCTAGCTACAGTGGCGACTTTTAAGCAGCATGCAGGGAGAATGAATATCTGGTAGTGGCATTGCCGCAGTAATCCCACAGTTTATTGGAAAAAGTATTTTCATTGGCGTTAAAACTTTATGTGCCATATTTTATGATCGTTGCTGTTTGGGAAAATCCATTGTGCGTCATCCTTGGTGATTGTCAGATTGTAATATTGTATACCATCGTCAGTGATTGTCAGATTTTAATATTGTATACCATCCTCAGTGATTGTCAGATTATAAGTCTGTGTTATTGTTGTTCAAGAGACATGGTCCGCAACCAGACGATACGTCAAGGCCTAAAATCCCACCCCCTGCAGACCCAAGTAGAACAGTCCCAACTAAGATGGTTTGGCCATGTCTGCAGAATGGGAGAAGATCGGCTATCATGACAAGCATGGGAAACAAAGAGCCAGGGATCCAGACCCCCAGGATGACCCAGAGTCCGCTGGGAGGACAACATTAGACAATCTTTGAAGGACCGAGGACTAGAATGGAACCAGGCCAGGAGGAAGACAGCCGATAGGATAGTCTGGCGCTCTCTCTTCCAAACCTCTACACCTCACGGTAGAAGGGGAACGACTAAGTAAGTAAGTAAGTTATTGTTGTTCAGAATCAATATCATTGCACTCTGGGCAAACCCATGGGTGCTCCCTCAGCAAATGTCTGAGGGCATAAACTCTGATTGTTCTTTTAGCTTGCTATTGGGATACACACCTGATGCATCTTGTCATACTTCCATCCCTGCCTAATGCCAAAATCCAGTAGCCTTAGCCTTGTTGATTGCAGTGTCATACTCTTAACAGGCTTTGTTAATTGTACAGTCTCCCCGCAATGTGTGCTCTCAAAACTAGTCTATCAGCTCTCATTGCTGCGTACCTCTGGGTGACCAGGGCAGTAGATCCACACTAGTTCCTGTAGGTTGGAGGCCTCTGTGTATGTTCTATAAGATTGTGTGCCATACTCAGCAGTTGTCAGATTTAAGCAGGCTTATGAAATTTGCCATTTTTTCATCTTCTTCACTACCCCATTCAATCCTTGATCACTGCATGTCTCACAATTTCACAACAGAGTGCTCGTTATAAATGTGGCATTCATCAATAGTCCCCACCAATTTAGTGCAACGTACACCACTTCCTGCCGTACGCGATGTTTTGAAGATGGAGCTAAAGTCTTCATGTGCATCAATGCAGAAGGCCAATGAAATTAGTTTTTTTCTAGGGGGACAAGAACAAAGTCATTGCCTACTATCAGGGCATATTTGTAAGAGGCAACAAAGAATGGTTGAGAAAAAAAAACAAAAAAAGGCTGTCTATTTGACTCTGTAATAAGTTGGGTGCAAGAAAAGTAAAGTTGTTTGTTAAGCACACACTAAGGAAACTGGTCCTGAGTATCGGTCATCAGGCATTGACCAAGATTTGCAGAGAATGAGGATGGACAGGTGACGGAAGGACAGGAATGGTGCTAGAGGGTACATGTGGAGGAATATGAAGTTGCAGTGATCAGTTGAATTTAAAAAAAAAAAATTATGATTGAAGGTTTTTGTTTTGTCTTTGGAGTAGGGCGTGAGTTGTTAATGTGGGCAGTAATAAATGCACTATGTTTTCTAAATGATCTTTCATGTGTGCAGTATTGAATTTTGTAGTCCGTGATTGAAATACTTGTTAACGTAGTTATTCATCTATATGTCCCAGTCTTGACATATGGATGCGAGTCATGGGCAATGACTACAACCCATAAAAGCCAGATCCAAACCTCAGAAATGAGGTATCTGAGGAAGGTGGTTGAAGTAACAAGAAGAGACATAGTCCGCAACCAGACGATACGTCAAGGCCTAAAATCCCACCCCCTGCAGACCCAAGTAGAACAGTCCCAACTAAGATGGTTTGGCCATGTCTGCAAAATGGGAGAAGATCGGCTACCACGACAAGCATGGGAAACAAAGAGCCAGGGATCCAGACCCCCCAGGATGACCCAGAGTCCGCTGGGAGGGCAACATTAGACAATCTTTGAAGGACCGAGGACTAGAATGGAACCAGGCCAGGAGGAAGACAGCCGATAGGATAGTCTGGCGCTCTCTCTTCCAAACCTCTACACCTCACGATAGAAGGGGAACGACTAAGTAAGTAAGTTATTCATCTATGTATGTAACATTTTTTATTTCAGATATTGGCAAACATGTTGGATTACGGCAACAGTTGGAAAGTCAGCTGAGTGAGAACACCCTTGTTAAGGAGGTCTGTATGTCACCCCATGTTCTTAAAATCACCGATTGATGATATGACTTCTACTGAATGCACGAACCATGTGCGGTTGTATTTTGAGTACAAATATAAATAATGAACTAGAAATACATATCTCAATGGCCACTGGAAAGTTGTCAAACAACTTTAATGTGGAGGTAGAAGCACTTAAAAAAGGCTGCAATTATCATCGTGGAAACTAAAGATTTTGCTAGAGACAAGATAATGCTCCTCATGTACTTACTATCAGTCATCACAGCCCTCAGGAACAATAAAAGGAATGAATTAGACAGCCTGGCAGAAGTACTAATGAAAACCAGCTATGAATTCAAACAAGTTATAGTACAGTGGATCCCAGCCTAATACAGTATATATATGGAAATGAGAAGGCAGATAAACTTGCCAAAGAAGAAGGAAGGAAAATCCAAACAGAAGATAGGGCTACATATGAAGAGATGGGAGCTGCGCTAGTGTAGTGGTTACAACACCGCTCTGGCGACCGGGTGATACAGGATCAAACCCGGGCGACGGCATTTGAGGATTTTTCGTCGACCGGGATTTGGACTGGATTAACTCGAGACCTGGCGAGGACCAGGGACTGGCGGCTCCTGAGCCGACCCAGCTGCAATGGGTACCTCCGAAATCGGCGAGTATTTGCCTGAATGGCGAGGGACACCTGTCTCTGTACAAGAAATAAAGGGATACTCACGTAAAAATCAATGTCAGGTTAGACATAAAAAAAAATAATAACCTGAGATTTCGTCTCGAGTATTAGCGGGCGAACGCAAAAAAAAAAAAATATATATGAAGAGATAAAAACAAAAATCAGAACTAACTATAAAGAAAAAATGCATAAGGAACACCCAGACTCCAGTACTGCAGAACCATATTAAACATTACCAAGAATAGACCAAGTGATAATTTTCAGACTAAGAACCGGCCATTGGAATCCCCACAGAAAGAGGGGTAGTGGTAGGCTAAAAACACATGGAGAAGAGAACTGGAGGCAAGAGGTGAAAATGTTGAGGAAGATGTGGAGAGAACTTGAGCTGATGGCATTGACAGGAGGACTTGGCATGTGTTTGTTGAAGGCCTGTGCTTCATGGTGAGCTAAAGTTTGTATTACTGATTGCACCTCATAAAGCTGAACCTAGTGTAGTGGAGTCTCTAACACATCACAACCCTACGACAGCATCTATGGTTGGACTACCGTTACTTACTGCTGCTGGAAACACATGCATCTTATTATAATGTCAGTCCTGTCACTCAGAACAATGCAAACGGATGTGTAGATGCACATGTGTTCCACTTAACATTTGTTCTTCATATACACACTGACCACATACATGTATGCATTATTCACTCATACACAACTGACTGACTAATTTGAACAAAAGAAGTTTGGAAGGATATTTGTAAAATATTTTTTTAGCTGTCAAAGGGTGTGGCGGTTTTCCCATATTTGATGCAAGGAATTTTCTGTAGCTTTGAGTTTTCGTACAGTTTTAAAATTTAAGGGCCAGCTCTTTTCAAGTTTTGTTAATAGTACGACAGCGTTATATATGGTTGTAAAGAAATCTGAATGAGGATTGAAAAATTTAGGACAAAATTAAACGAAAACGTATTTCACATTTACCGGCCCCAAAAACTGGCCTTTTGCGATGAATGCCTTGGGAAAATTGGCCCTGAATACTGACCTCTTGTTAAATGAAAAGATATCCACCTTCTCCACCCCCTTTACATGATGAGCGCTGATAGTGCAGTGTGTGTTTATTCTATTTATGTCTTTTTCAGGAACTAGACAGGTTAGAGGACAGCGCAGGAGTGTTCAAAATGGTGGGTCCAGCGTTAATAAAACAAGATTTGTCAGAGGCCAAGCAGACCGTGCAGAAGCGTATTGACTACATCAGTGGAGAGCTGTGAGTGTATACATTCTACATCTTCATCCATTTCTGCTAGCTCATTTTAGAGCATCAATAACCTTTACCCTTTAGCTCCCCAAGGAGCATAGGCCTTCAACAAACACATGCCAAGTCTTCCTGTCCTCTGCCATCCGCTCAAGTTCTTTCTGTTTTCCTCATTTTCACCTCTGTTTCCAGTTCTCTTCTTCATGTATTTTTTGGTCTACCTCTGCCTCTCTTTCCCTGTGGATTCCAGAGCAAAGACTGCCTTGTAATGCTATAAACAGGTTTCCTCAATGTGTGTCCTATCCATTGCCAGTGTCTTCTTCTCAACTCTTGTTCCACTGGCACTTGTCTGGTTCTTGTCATCAATTCCACATTTGTGACTTTGTCATACCATTTCAGTCCTTCTATTCTACGCAAGCACTCGTTTATAAAAGTCTGTAGCTTTTTGGTTGTTCTCCATGTCTCAGAGCCGTACAATAGGACTGACTTCACATTTGAGTTGAAGATTCTTATTTTCATGTTGGACTTGATTTCTCTTGTTCTCCATATGTTTCCCAATGCAATAAAAGCTCTTCTTGCTTTTTGTATTCTTATTTTGATATCACTGTCTGTCCCTCCAACTTTGTCTATATTACTTCCAAGATATGTGTACGATTCTACATCTTTTAGTGGTGTTTCTTCAAGTTTAACCTAGTTATCATTTCTTGCATTTATTCTCATAATCTTTGTCTTTTCCCTGTGTATTTTCAGGCCCACTTGTTGTGACCTTTCATTGAGAATTTTCATTTTCTCTTGCATCTGATTATGGTTATGGGACAGAAGAGCCAAGTCATCTGCAAAATCCAGATCATCAAGCTGTTTAGTCAGATTCCACTGGATTCCATTTCTGTTGTGTGATGTCGATGTTTTCATAACCCAATCTATTGCTAGTAAGAAAAGAAATGGAGACTAGAGGCATCCCTGTCTCACTCCCATTCTAATCATAAACGGTTCTGTAAGTTGTCCTTCATGAAGAACTCTGCATGTCATGTCTTCATAGGTGTTCTTTATTAAGTTAATGATCTTCATGGGAACTCCATAATGCCTCATCAATTTCCAAAGCGATTCTCTGTCTACACTGTCAAATGCCTTTTCATAGTCCACGAATCCGATGTATAGCGGTGAATTACATTCCACACTTTGTTCAACTATTATTCTCAATGTGGCTAGAGTCTGTACAGGATCTATTTTGTCAAAAACCTGCTTGTTCATCTCTCAGTTGCTTGTCTATGGACTCTTTTAATCTCTCCAGGATGATTCAGTTTAATACTGTTTGCTGGCACTGATAGTAACATTATTCCTCTATAATTTGTGCACTCTTGTAAATTTCCCTTCTTAAGCAACTTGACCAGATATCCTTCCTTCCATTCTGCTGGTATTTCTTCTCTCTCCCAGACTTTGCCAAGTAGCTTTTATAATATCTCTGTAGAGGTATCAATATCTGTTTTGATGGCCACTGCTGGAATGCAATCTGGACCAGCTGCTTTTCCATCTTTCAGAAGCTTTATGGCTTTCTTTATTTCTTCTCTACTTGGTCGTTCACAGCTGATTTGTAGCTCCTCTTCTGCTGGCTGGATGTTTGGGGGATTAGTTGGAGATGGTCTATTGAGAAGTTCCTCAAAATGTTCTGTCCATCTCTTCATTCGTTCTTGTATATTACTAAGCAATTTTCCATTCTTATCTTTTATGAGGTCATTTGCTTTCTTATATTTCCCTGTTAGCTTCTTTGTGTTGTTGTACATATCCCTCATATTTCCTTTGGCTGCAGCTTCCTCTGCTTCCCTTGCCAAATCATCATTATATTTCATCTTGTCTCTTTTGATGTTTCTTCTTACTTCTTTGTTTGCTTCTATGTACACTTCATGAGCCTTGGCTTTGGAGCTTCTGGTTTTGCTTCTGTTTAAATCTGCTTTCTTGTTTTTCCTGTCTTCTATCTTACTAATGGTTTCTGTTGTTATCCATGCTTTGTGCTGATGTTCTCTTTTTCTCAGTACTTCTTCACATGTCTCGTTCCATATATTTTTTACTTGTTGCCAGTGGTCTTCCGTATCTGCTTCATCTTCCAGCTGTTGGAGTACTTGGTATTTGTTGGATACTGTGATTGAAAATTGTTCTCTTATTTCCTGATTTCTTAGATAACCCACATTATACTGTTGTCTATAGCTATATCCGAGCCAATGAGATGTTGGATTTCTTCCGTAGCAGACTTTATCCGGAACATGTTCTCACCTCTGCTCTTCAACGTGTGCTCCCCATCTCTCGTCAGGAGGCCCTCAAACCTCACTATAAATCCACTTCGGATAGAGTCAAATTAATCTTGACCCATCACCCTCACAGTACTGCAGTCAAACAGATCCTTTTCCGCCATCTCCCTATCCTCCAAGCAGAGTCTGTGACCCAAGAAGTATTCGGTGAAGCACCTTTGGTGGCATATAGACGCTACAAGAACTTGAAGGATCTTCTTGTTCACAGCTGTCTCCCAAAGGAGAATGCCACTCACTTTGGCACACTACCATGTGGTCGGAAACGATGCAACACGTGCAAGTATGTCATCTCAACCCACAAGGTGTCTTTTCCTGAGGCTACGTACACCATCACCAGTAGCTTCATGTGTGAGTCACGCAATGTCATTTATACGATCATATGTAAACATTGCTGCAAAACCTATATTGGCCAAACAGGCAAACGACTTGGGGACAGATTCAGCCAGCACTTAAATGACATCTCTCAGCAAAAATCCACACCAGTTGCCATACACTTCAATGGTCCTGACCACCATGGTCCCATCGACATCCAGGTCACAACGATCCGATCCTGCTCCTCTGACAATGCTAGCCGAATACAGCTTGAGAACCATCTTATCCACCGCATGGGGTGTCTAAAACCAGCTGGCCTTAACACTTTACACACCTTTTTCTGAAGTCACCCTTTCCTCTCTTGCTCTGTTTTGACTCTTTCCACTCTTATCCTATTCTTCTATTTTTATACCGTCCTCCTGAATATGTATGAATATATAATACACTTTTTTAAATATGTCTTGATTTTTTATTTCATAGATTTTTTATTTCATATATATATTTTTTTTATTTCATATTTATTTATCTCCAACTCATTCTGTCCTCTTCTATGTTCAGTCCTCACTTTTATTACGTTTGGGTAGTTTATTGTTCAGTTTCGTTTTTTAGTTTTGTTAGTTTCTTAGCATGTATTGTGTACATCCGGTGGCGGAAGTCACTTCATTTTTGGCCACACACGTCAGTTCGCTGACAGCAATAGTGGCATAATTTCGATGCCTTGCCTTCCGGGAAGTACCTAGGTTTTATTTGTATATTTATTTAAGTTCTTATATGTCCTATCTAGCCTTCACTTTCTTTCCTTTTCCTGACGAAGGCCTTGTGACCATAATGTAGACTATTTTCTTTGTCTTTTGTCCTCGTAAGACGAATCACCTTTTTTCGATTTTTTTTCACACCCATCTATAGCTATATACTTTTGTAAATTTCTTGAGTTAAAATTTTGTTTTAGCCAACAGAAGATGGTGGTCTGATACTACATCTGCTCCTGTACATACTTTTACATCATGCAATGATGCCCTAAACTTCTTGCTTATGCATATGTGATCAATCTGATTCTCAGTTCTGTGGTCTGGTGATATCCATGTTGCTTTATGTATTCTTTTATGTGGAAATATGCTTCCTCCTATAGCTAGTTGATTTGAAGCACAGAAGTTTGCTAATAGTTCCTCATTCTCGTTCATCATACCTAATCCATGATTTCTTCAAAGCCAGTGTTGTCTGTTCCTATTTTTGCATTTAGTTCCCCCATCAAAACTGTGATGTCCTTTCTTTTCTTATTGTCCAAAACACTTTGTAGTAAACAGTTCCGGAGTCGACCTCACGAATTGGATACCAGAGCAACTTCTGGGAAGGTTAAGGCGGCCGGCGTGATGCTGACCACATCACCCCTAGTGTGCCGATGGTCAAGAAAATATGGGCCTAACACCATATTCCCAATATGCCTCAATGGGCGTGTAACGGGATTCTTTACCTTTTACTTTGTGGTCTGGTGTAAAAGTCTTCTTTCACAGATTCTTCATTATCATTTGTTGGTGCATAACACTGAATGATGTTTATATTTACTTTCTTTTTGGCTGATTTAAACCTTGCTGTTATAATTTGGGGTCCCATAATAATAATAATAATAGCCCCTTCAGTCATAACTGACTATGGGAATGCGCCCCTGAGGTGACAGCCCTCAGCTGCTTATTTTCCTGGTGCTCCTTTCGACGTTTTCTCCTCACCTCTGCTTCTTGTGTGAGCCTCTCTTCGCCCAATCTGAGGTGGCGCCGTAAATAGCATCGCCACTTAGTGCGATCGGCAGCTTCATCCTCCCATGTTGCTGGATCCATGTCCAGTGCCCTCATATCTCTCTTGCACACATCTTTGAACCTCAGCTGTGGTCGCCCAACTGTTTGCGTCCCATTCTATAAGTGCCTTCTGTGCTTCCTTGGACAGCATTAGAGCCACCCCTTCACTGTGGTGGGCTCTTTCCTCCTGAGTTGATTTATATTCTTTATTTGACTTGTCCATGTTTGTTGAAGTTTCTGTGGTAAAAAGTTTTTTTACGGGATGGGGTAACCAGCCCCATGCCCAACCCTCCTTAGTCGCTTTTTACCACATGCCTGGTAGGGTACAGTGTTACTATTCTTTGCTCCCCTTTTGGGCCCCGGTAACACACGGGTGATTTTAGAGCATAAGTCACCAGAAAATATTTCAAAAATTATTGTTATTGTTGTTGATGATTGACGTCACTGCACTCCGGGCAAACCCATAGGTGCTCAATTCCCCGTGGGAAATGTAGAAAGGTATGAATGCTGATTGTTCCTGTAGCGTGCTGTTTGTAAACTGGCTGGGCCCATCCTCGTATTCATCTATCTTGCTATTTTAACGCTTGATACCGAATTCCAACAGGCTGAGTCATGTAGATGCATCGGTCTCTAACAGGCGATCATTAAATGTTATTATCATTCCCATATCCAGTGTCTCCACTATGTGTTGTCTCGAGGCCAACCCGTCAGCTCTCTCATTGCCGCGGCTTCCTGCATGCCTACTTCAGGTGTTTTTGTTAAACTCTGATGACACTTAAAGTGTTCTTGTTAAACTCTGATAGCAGTTAACATGTTATTAAACTTTGATAACACGTTCAGATGTTCTTGTTAAATTCTGATCTTCTTCTTCAAGTACCATGCCTAGTCGCATGGGAGATTCTGTCTCTCCACAACTTCATTCTCCAGTACAATTGATCAATTCTGTAGTTGACTTCTTTCCATGCCACAGTGTTAAACTGTCCAGTATTTGTCCTCTTTGTCTTCCCCTATCTCTTTTTCCTTCAATCTTTGTTACGATATATCCCAGCTATCCTCTTCTGGTAACATGCCCAAAAAAAATATGGATTGCTTCTTTCTAACTTTCTAACGTGAAATTAATTTCCTTTGCGCATTGGCCTCTTTCAGGACATCCTCATTACTCTTTTTGACTGCCTCCGGTATTTTTAACATTCTTCTGTAAAACTACATCTCTGTAGCCTCTAGTGCCATCTCTACTTGTTTCCTAATTGTCCATGACTCTCTCCCATATGTCAGGATTGGTTCTATATAACAATGAAGAACTCTATTTCTTACTTCCATTGACAAAGAATTGTTGCATAAAATACTCTTCATTTTATAGAATGATGTTTTTGCCTGAGCTATTCTGCTCTTCACTTCTGAGATGCATCTTCCATCTGTTGTTATTAATGTGCCCAGGTATTTGAATCTATTGACCTGTTTTAAAGCTGTTCCATTTTAAATTCTCTTACCACTTTATAATGGTCTTGTTAAACTCTTGAAACCACTTTAAAGTGTTCTGGTTAAACTCTGATTGCAATTAATCTCTAATACTTTCAAATACTCTTGTTATACTCTGATTACATTTTCAATAGTTCTTGCTAAATTCTGGAGCCACCTTAAAAAAAAAAATGGGTCTTGTTAAACTCGGATAACACTTTAAGTGTTCTTGGTAAACACTGAGAGCCCTCTAAGTGTTAATGCTTGGTTGTGTCAAGTGCTCTTGTTTGTTACAATGCAAGCTGTCAGATTAGCACTTAAAGTAACACTTTTGGTTTACATGTCTTGCAGAAAACGGCATGACAATGTCGTAAAAGAGCTGGAGAAGAAGGCAGATGCTCATCGTGAGAACCTTAGCAAGTTGCAACACCAGTTTCAGCAGGCTCAGGTCAAGGCTGCAGCAAAGTCCTAGTTCAAGGGAGAATATATTTACTTTATTTTATTGAGCAGATGTACATAGGTTTGTGTTTGTTTGTGTTAGGCCGTATATATGTTTTTACAGGTACACTAGTCAGTGTATGTCCCATTTCACAGGATGTATGTCAGAAAAGAATGCATTGGATTTGATGGGGACAACTGAATGTGCTATATAAATGTTACAGCTGTATTGACCGGATGATATTGCATATATATGTGGCACTTGTCTCTTGGATTTAAATTTATCTCTGGTTCTTTCCCATCATTGTCGTCGCGCGCGCCCCCCCCCCCCCCCCCCCCCCCCCCCCCCCCCCCCAGTACATCCAGTTGTGCTTCTTGTAGAGCTGTGCCTGTGCCATGAAAATTTAGTAAAGTTTCATTCCAAAAATCGAACATAAGTACAAACTATAGCTCTTGCATCTGTTTGGCTGTTTCATTCTCTTGTCTGGTTTCTTCGTTTTTGTGTGTGTGTGTGGCTGGTCTTCAACTATGCTGTTTGAGGCATCTACAGTCTTTGAATATGATTCCATAATTTTACTTGGTACCATTACTACAACTCACAAAAGCCAGATCCAAACCTCAGAAATGAGGTATCTGAGGAAGGTGGTTGAAATAACAAGAAGAGATATGGTCTGCAACCATACAATACGTCATGGCCTAAAAACTCAACCCCTGCAGACCCACGTAGAACAGTCCCAACTAAGAGGGTTTGACCATGTCTTGCAGAATGGGAGAAGATCGGCTACAAAGACAAGTATGGGAAACTAAGAGCCAGGGATCTAGACCTCCAGGACGACCCAGAGTCCGCTGGGAGGACAACATTAGACAATCTCTGAAGGACCAAAGACTAGAATGGAACCAGGTCAGGAGGAAGACAGCTGATAGGATAGTATGGTGCTCTCTTCCAAACCTCTACACTTCATGGTAGAAGAAGGACGACTAAGTAAGTACCATTACATGTGCTTCCCATCAAGTACTGGAGTATTAGATTTTATCATCAACAGTTAATTAGCATTCTTCTGATGCCCTAAGCACATGCTTAATGGATCATCCGGCACTGACTGCAATCAACATCATGCCCCCACCACTGGTCTAGTAAACTCTTAAAAAAATAACGCAGGTCGTACAAGGGAAGATAACAAACAAAAAGACTGAATGACCTAAATGCAGTGGTTGTTTCCCCTCATTGGTGTAGTCTTCGTTGATAAGTTGATTTCTGTGTGCTTTTTGTTTAGTTATAAAACATCCAGACATGTCACACTGTGCAGCAGACTTGTTGTTGTTGTTTAACAAGAACTGCTGAGCTTCTCGCTCTTTTGCGGCCAATACCAAGTTGGAGACTCCTTGGTATTATCTACACTGTAGATCTAGGCTTTTCCTGTGGCTTTTCTGCCATTCTGAAATGTGCTGAGTTGAAGTCGTGAGCTCCAGTTTCTCCAGCTTGGCTTGCATTTAAAGGATCGTCACATGTGGGTTCTCAAGCTAGGAATAAGAAGTGTGTGGCATACTGTGTATTCCCTGCCATCCAAGGGGGCTCTCCCAAGGAATTGTCACATCCTGCACAGAGCCACTTCTCAGCTCCCCCTGCCTATCACACGATCCTCAGAGAGATCCTCCTGCATGCAGTCAACCAGGTCAAAGCCAAAGAATCATGTCTGGAGCTCAAGTTACTTCTCCAAGCTTAGTGTGCAATGCTGGGTTCTCAACAAGGAATCCCTGGAAGTGTGTGGATGATTTCAAGAGTCAGTGAGGGTGTCATTAAACCTCACAGACAGAGGTTCACTTCCACATACATATATTGTAGCATTGTGTTTAGCTGCTGATTATATTAGGATGGCTCCAGATATGCCTCCATGCAAACAACAGACTTGTAAAGCTATGGATTAAATTGATGAGTACTGTATGAGGAGAAAATTGATGTTGCTGTTCTGTGAGTGTGTTATTTAGTTTCATATTTTACATGTTTTTTTAATATTTTTCTTTACTTTAAAATAAATATTGTCCAATTATTTCTTAATGATTTTTGTGTTATTTTTTTAAAATGGGTTTACATAAATAAGAGTAATACATCCCATAAAGATGTTAGAAATTTAGTAAGAATGCCATAGGTGGCTGTTCCATTGGAATAGGAAGTGAGGAAAAGACACTGGCATTGCGTAGGATACACATTTAAAAAAAAAACAAATGATAGCATAACAAGGCAGTTAGTGTACTGGAATCCCCAGAATAAGAGAAATAGGAGATGTAAAAAAAAAATGTGGATAAAACTCGAGACACATGAAATAAGAATAAGTGGCAAGATCTTGGTCAGATAGCACAGGACAGGAGGGTCTACCATGGCTTTTGTGGAGGACCTTTGCTTCACAGAGGGTTGGAAAGGTTTTGGTTGATAAGAACTGCACTTTGCGGTTCTCTAATAAAATACCTCTTTACACCCTATGGCAGTATCTGCTATGGGACTCAAAGCTGCTCATGTCTGGATTGGTTTGGTTTGGTTTTTAAGGACTATCATCATTGCACACGGACAACTCCATCAGTGCTTCGATCTCCTCCCTTAGATCACACAAGGAGGATCTCACCACAGTGCACGAACTCTGTAGCACCAGTGAGAATCCCAGTGTGTGTATATAAGAATCACACATTCTATAAACATTTTTGTGGTTGGTAGCTTTATAATTTTTAAATTTCGCCAGAGCAGTGGCCTTATGGACTACCTATTACGATTTCCAACTGCCGTGGAATATTTAACTTGCACACTGGACCTATTTTTTTCACCCTTATCCGAGATGGCTAGGCATCCGATCTCACTACCCAGGAGACCAGAGGGGAGTATGACGTCATTAGGACCACTGGTTCGGGAAAAAAATTATATTCCCTCTGCTGGGAATTGAACCCGGTACCTCTTGAATTCGAGGCGGATGCCATACCTCCTAGCCACTCTGACCCCCTCATGTCTGGTACAATCTTCCACATACCCTGAAAAACACGCCAAGTTCCTACTCATTCAATAGCAGACTGTTCAAATATTTCATGAGTTCTGATTACATGCCACCCGTATCTGATTATGTTTTGAATTATTGTCTTCTTCTTCCTCGTTCGTCCTGAAAAGGACGTTGGTTGCGTTGTGTCTGTTTATAGCGAAGCTGTGATATCTGCGCCTTTCGGCCGGCACATCCGACTTCAGCATGGCATATTTTGGGACAGCGTTTGCCTTCCCTCTTCGATCCCTACTCTCTCAGCCAGACTGCAGTGATGCAGCCTGTTTCCAGGACCACCACGTGGAGGTGGAGTAGGGTCTTTGTCAGCTCTGGTTCGCTAACCCTGATGCAAGCTATGAGTCGCTGAATGCATTCTCTATTGCTGCGTCTTTGGGTCCCGAATTATTGTCTGAAACACTATGGATGTTTTGAATTTTTGTTGTTGTTAGTTTGTCTCATTTTTCATTACTTTCTTCTTTATGTTTTTAAACATACTTACTTTTTATTATGATTGGATACATCAATTGTATCCTGTTATATAACTTAATACTGGTCCATGCTTTTAAATTAAAGCTTAAAGTAACATGTGGGAATGAAAGGCTACAGTATGCAAGATGATAGAGAGAGAGTGGAAGGACAGAATGTTAGATGGGCCTGTACGCCCATTTCTTAACCTTTCAAAATAAAGTTTGTTCACTTTTCTTCTTCTTTGATTCCCTTTGCTCCTTAGGGAAGCATGGGATCACCACTAAAGTTGGCCTCTTTGCAGGAAGCTTGTGTTGTGGCATTATCTGTGTTCTTTGCACTTTTACGTCTTGTACGTAATGAGATTGCCAGCCCCAAGCACAGGTTCACTTGAGTTACCTTTCAGAGTGAGACAGCCTTGTATACGGCATCATGTTATTTACCTCATACAACTTGCCACGTGAGTTTAGTTGTTTAACTAGGGCTGCTGAGCTTCTTGCTCTTTTGCAGTCAATATCAAGTTGACGACTCCTTGGTATTATATACACTGTAGATCTAGGCTTTTCCTGTGATTTTCCTGCTATTCCGAAGCATATGTTGAGTAGAAGCCATGAGCTCCAGTTTCTCCAGCTTGGCTGGCATTTAAAGGGTCATCACATCTGGTCCCAAGGTAGGAGTAAGAAGCGCGTGGCATAGTTGTTCATTACCTGCCATCCAAGGGGGATCTTCAACTATGCAGAGCTAAATTGCTGTAATCTGGTTCTGGGCACTCCCAAGGAATTGTCAATCCTGCACAGAGCCACTTCTAAGCTCCCCCTGCCTATCATGTCCTGCACAGAGCCACTTCTAAGCTCCCCCTACCTATCATTGGGTCCATAGTGAGAGCCTCCTGCATGCAGCCAACTAGGTAAAAGACAGAGTTATGTCTGGGACTCGAGTGACTTCTCCTAGCTTAGTGTGCAGTGCTGTTTTCTCAACAAGTTTCACCACAGGGGGAATCCCTGGAATTGTGTGGATGATTTCAAGAGTCAATGAGGGTGTAATTAGTCTAACAGACAGAGGTTCACTTCCACATCTGTATACTGTAGCATTGTGCATACCTGGTGGTCATATAAGGATGACTCAAGATATGCCTCCATGCGTGTGAGTTTAGTTACCTCTTAGAGCTTGCCAGGTGGGGGTCTTAAGTTTATCTTCTCAGAAACGCCCCAGGGAACATTTGGGGTAGAATACATTGTAACAAGAACAGCTATGCTATGGACCCCCGAGGGAAAGCGAAAGAGAGGCCGACCAAAAACAACTTGGCGGAGAACTGTGGAAGCTGAGATGCAAAGAATGAACCACAGTTGGGGCACTGTACGAAGGATGGCCGCCGACCGAGCAAAGTGGAATCAATTTGTTGCTGCCCTACAAGACGCCACCAGGCGTGATGGCCGCTGACTGCTTTGAAGGTTGGCGGTTATGGATCAAAGAAAAAGACATTGTAACTATCCCCTTTTTGTTCCTGGGTAATCTCTGAGGAGACGAATAGACCTGCTCACTCCGGCATGTCATAGTGTAACAGTGTTACAGGAACCACCACTACAATAGCACATACAGTGGTGGCACTATGCATTGTGAGGATTAAACAAGAAAATGATGATAATATTATAACACGAAGTAACAAGTTTGTTTTTTTAAATTTTTTTATTTAAATCTAAAGTTTTAAAACAGTTTCACATAAATATCTCAATTTTATTTCTGAGACTGAAACTTGTGTTTGTTGTGTGAAAAGTGAAGTGAATTTTCTGGATTGTTCTTTGGGAAATAATTTAGTACATCATCTGCGGTTCTCTGTGATGCTCAAGAGAACAAATTACACACAACAATAAAATGTCTTTCATTGTCACTAGCACACATATAGATATTTGGTCCTCTTTGTCTTCTTAAAATGTACCGTACATGAAGTTTTCGAAAGCTTTCACGATATTAAATGCATAATACACATCTGTGCTTGAAAGTAGTGGTTAAAATAATTTTTCAGTGCCGTAGGAGACCCAAAGGGTGTAAGAAATACAAAGCAGTTCTTAACACGGAATGTATTAGCAGCAATTTCAAGGATCGTGTGTAATGATGTTCAGTTAACCTGTTCTGATATTAACATTTATCAAATCATATAAAGCAACAGAGTTATCATTTTTTAAAAAATTTGCCTCATTTTGGCGAGGTGCATTCAATTCAGCCTAATCAGTTATATTAGGGCGCATGGCCAAATATGAAAGACCTTTAGGTCTGATATCAGTACTATAGAGTTATCACTTGTTAACTTAAGACATTGTTGCACCATTGTGTAAATGTTAACAGTGTATTGTTTAAATCAGGGATGTACTTGAAATATTTGGTGCTCAGGGCGTATCTTTCCTTTGGCACCTCCCATTATATACACAAAAATATAATGTTCTTGCATGTAGATTTTTTAAATTTTCAGTAGTCATAATAGTGTCTGATGGGGCAAAGGGTCTTTTTAGACCAGTAAATGAATGTGATTACTGAAAATAATTCTTAGCAACCCCCATTAAGAGTGCAATAATTACCAGTCTGAAGAGAACCTGTACCTCTGATGTTACCCCTGCCCCAAATTTTCAGGATGTTACCTGGCCTACCCCACTCTGAGTGTGTCACTGATTTTAATTAATACATGCTCCACTTTTGTTTCTTCAAAGTAAATTTTTTTTCTTCAGCAGATTAGTTAATGTATAGAAATCCAGTCTAGATGTTTTTTTTTTTTTTAACAATTTGGTGAAGCAAAAAAAAAAAATTAAAGAAAAGGAAAAAACAAATGTCAGTTTGTGTTGATTGCACTTTGCCTTGGCAGCAACTAATCAGTGGGTCTCAATTAGCAACAACATAAGGATAGCTACATAGCCACGACCATGCTAACATTAGACTTTGTTCAGCACTTGAGTCAGGGCGACATCTCCCAGTTTGGTAACCTGTGTAATGATAAAATCACAAGTGTCATCAGTCATTGAAGTATTGATAAATAAGAGAAGAGATACCAGCAATAAGAAATGAAAACTATGTGTTACGCTTCCATTTGTACACGGCTTTACGTTCACTAGTAGTAGTAAAGGCATCGCTGAGCGCATAGGGAGCAGCATTAAAACGCATCGCAATTGAAACCGCACCCTTGAATTTAATTATGACGTCAGTTTAAAATATTACGTCTACATGAGCAGAAGTAACGGTCACTTTTCAGTCTTTCGGCTATGTCCTTCGAAGTGTTCGGACATGTTTGATATAAGCTCCAGTTTGTGTGTATGGTGCATGATATTTCTGCATTCTATTGGATGAAAGTTAAAAATAACATGCCTTGGATTCATATGTGCATGAAAGAGGGAAGCATCTAGCAAGTATGATTACAATTTGTGACGATTTATTCAAATCATAGTGTTGCGGACACTTGGACTTTTACAGACGGCATCTTTGGCTAATTTTCATGTCTTCTGGCGACATAGTACCATGTGTTATGGAATCTCATCTATGCATATGATGTAAAATGTGGAGTATTTTGTCTTGTGGACTGTCCAAATAAATTACAAGAACTTTACCACGGACTGCACTGCATTTAATTTTACAGGTTGCTCTTGCTGTGTTCATTTATACCTTCTACCTAAACTGATGTATGATCAATATGGCTTTTAAAATGCACTGCAACACGTAACACTATGGAACCTTGAGGATTGGCTGTACATATAATAAAGATTCAATTCCTTAGAGGTCATGGAGCCAGCATTGATCCCCTTGCAAGAAGTGGCATGCTCTTGCAGCAATGGTTTCTGTGGCTGTTTGTTTTACATGATGACATTGTCAGTCCCCATGCTGAGCATTAAATTAGGTGTCTTGTATGACACTGTCACGAGTGGTTTACAGAGTCTATCTGAGACGAGACAAATAATCTTGAGTAAAGTCTGAGACAAGACAAAAATATCTGAGTGAGGACTGAGAAGATAGATGAGTTATGGTGTTGAATGTGGATGGAGTGAATTATAGCTATCAGGAGTAAAAGGTCAGATGATGACTCTCACCTCCTACCACTCAGTGACTATTTTTCAAAACTAGCTTTCACTCCACCTCTCTCTTCTAGGAGCAAGAACAAGTACACGTTAGTGACTCCACAACAATCAAGTACAAGTACAGATAGGAAAGACATCTGATCCGCGATTTGTGGTATAATTTATTAAAGGAAAAACTATGGCAAAGCAAGAAAAATGTCCAATCACAAACCATCAATGAAAACTATGCAGCCAGCACTGCAGCTCATTCCCTTGCAAGAAGTCGCATGCTGTTGCAGCAGTGGTTTCTGTGGCTGTTTTGTTTTACATGATGACATTGCCAGTCCCCATAAAAGTGTAAAGGAGGATCCCGTTACACGCCTATTGAGGCATATTGGGAATACGGTTGTTAGGCCTGTATTTTCTTGACCATCGGAACACTAGGGGTTATGTGGTCGGCATCACGCCGGCCGCCTTAACCTTCCCAGAACCCAACTCACAAGGCTGGGTCGACCCCGGAGCCGGCTGCGGTCTAGAAAATCCCACCCCAACCGGGGATCGAACCATGGACCACCGAGCCAGGAAGCCAGTGCACCTACCACTGTGCCACCGTGGCTCCCCATGCTCAGCTTTAAATTAGTTGTCTTGTATGACACGCCGGAGGGAGTAGCCAGTCCTATTCTTTCTTTGTCTCTTCAAAGACCCCAGGGATTTGTCTCTTCAAAGACCCCTGGGATTTGTCTCTTCAAAGACCCCAGGGATTTGTCTCTTCAAAGACCCCTGGGATTTGTCTCTTCAAAGACCACTGGGATTTGTCTCTTCAAAGACCCCTGGGATTTGTCTCTTCAAAGACCCCTGGGATTTGTCTCTTCAAAGACCCCTGGGATTTGTCTCTTCAAAGACCCCTGGGATTTGTCTCTTCAAAGACCCCTGGCAACTACACTGGGTATAATACAGATTGACCTTAGTTATCAAATTTGTCAACATAAACAGGCTGCAGCAATTGTAGAGGTCATCGACTATAATCATCACTATCTCTTTATTTTTTTTTTATTTTTTTTTTAATAACGTTTTGCCTCGTTTTGGGGAGGCGCATACCGTTCAACCTAGTCAGTTATAATAGGGCGCATATTCAAACACAAAAGACCCTTAGGTCTGAGATTTTAACCATCATCTCATTTTTACATTCCTTATTGAGCATAGAAACACCACTGCAGATTGTCCCCTTGAGGAAGCCTACACAACAGCACAAACTCTTGCAGTGGTAATAGACTAATGTTGGGAGCTGCGCTGGTGTAATGGTTACCACACTGCGCGGGTGATCCAGGTTCAAGCCTGTGCGAGAACATTTGAAGAAGTGTCAACGACCGGGATTTGACTGGATTAATTCGAGCCGTGGCGAGAACATTTGAAGTAGTGTCGTCGACCAGGGACTGGAATAACCTGAACGGCTCCTGAGCCGACCCAGCTCTAATGAGTACTCTCCGAAGACGGCGAGTATCTGTCAGCGTACAGGGAAAATGGGATACTCACGTAAAATCAGTCTCAGGTTAGAGTTCGCATCGACTAATAGCGGGCGTACGTTTTTAAAAAAAATATCAGACCTAAAGGTCTTTGATATTTGGACATGCGCCCTAATTTAACTAACTACTGGTTGAATGGGGCACGCCTCGCCAAAACTAGGCAACATTTTATTTAATTAAAAAAAAAAAAAAATCTTACAGTGGTGGTTTCTATAACAATTTGTAGTACATGATGTTGCCATCCCAATTCACATCCTCATGTCAGTTGCCTGTTATGACATGCCTGAGTAAAAACAGAGTTATTCGTTATTCTATTCTTTCCTGGCTTCCTCGGAGACTGTTGGGAAGTGGACAGAGCATCATCTGTTTCAGCGCCCGAAGATTATGTATGTCCAAAGCTTCCCAAAAATGGTGCTAAATAGAGAAAAAGTCCAAAAACTTCGTAATGAACACAAAGGAAGATGATAGTGTTTTAACAGTTTGTATAGAGTTCCCTATCATTCTCTTCTCGTGTCCTATGAACTTTGACTCAGGACTTCACTTGACGAATCACATGACTTTGTCTTCCTTCGTTTGATTTTCTTGCTTTCCAAGGTAAGTATTGTATCCTTCTCAGGATCATGTTTGTTGCCTCAGTGTTCCTTCCATCTGCTTGTTCATTGATGTTTTTGAGTGTCATGCGACCTGCTTTACAACAACAAAAAACTAATATATGAGAAGAGATGGGTTTTAATTGTCACTAAGCTGTACACTGATCTGCTTAACGTCCATCTGATGTCCTCAGATTCCTTGTTCTGGAATCACCAAGATAAGAGAGGTAGAGGGAGACAAAAGAACGCATGGTGAAGAGAACTGGAGATAGACATGAGGGTGTTAAGGACGACATGGAATGACCTTGAGCTGATGGCACGGGACAGGAAGACTTGGCACAAGTTTGTTGAAGGTCTTTGCTTCTTGGGTAGCTAGATGATGATGGTGATGGATGGTGATGATGATGAATTAAGCAACTACTTACAGCTATCATCACGTTGTCCTGTACTGATCTGGTTACGGTCCATCGAAGGTCCTTCTCAGCGTACAGGTAGGACTCTACAGTTTTACCATCCTCAATGTTGAGAGTCAGCTGTGGATAACAGAGAAAACGCTGTCATTATTGTATTACTATTAACCCCATCTACACTGCACACACGCTTCCAGTTTGGAAACAACATCGTTTCCCCGGAATGATAGACAACATTCCTGGAATTTAAAGAAAGAAGAGCCAGACTGCAACAGAGAGAAAATCCATAGCGACAAAATACACAGTGAAACATTACCCACGCAACACCTGAACCCATGCATGCACAGATGGATCAGTTACATATGCAACAGAAAATGGAGGTTGGGCTGTCTTTCTGACCTTAAGCACTGGTGCACACACACAAAAAAAAGCTGTCAGTGGCAATAGGACAATTCTCAATTAACTTCAGAGCAGAGGTCTTGAAAACTGCAGCAGAGGTTATAATGACAGAGGAAAGCACAGAGAGACAAGTTGCTTTCGTTACTGATGCACAGTCAGTAATTGCAGCGTTGAAAAGCCAAAATAATACAGGCCTGGATGACCTCAGAATAGTGCTCCACAAACTATGTCAACGATTCAAAAGTATTGTGATCCAGTGGATCATATCTCATTGTAACATCACCCACAACGAAGAGGCTGACAGATTGGCAAAGGAAAATGGAAATCTACCTCAGCCTGATGCAATAATAACAAAGTTTTATCAGAATCAGATACCGAAACAAATAGGATGTAGAGCATCCAGGTCACACACAAAATGATGAATGCTGCCTATTCAACAAGCTAAAGACAGGAACTACCGAACAGTGTAACTGTGGCACTGATAAAATGACTGCTGAACATCTGCTTCAAAGTTGCCCAACATATGCGGAACAGAAAAAGTGCATACGGCCGACACCAGTACCATTTGGGGAAAAGCTCTACAGAGATTCAAATAGCCTCAAACTGACTACTGCTTTCTTTGAAAACATTCAAGAAGACGTCTGAGTGTACGAAGAAGAAGAAGAGAAACTATTTGTCCAATAGTTATAGCGCCCCCACCCCCACAAAAAAGAGAGAGAGAGAGAGAAGTGAATGGGATGTCCAAATTGAAGAGGTTGCCTTTATTGTGATAGCTTAAAAGTTAATAGTCCAAACTGAAATAGAAAAGCCTGTCTGTATTGTGTTACCCAATAGTTACTAGACTAAACTGAAATAGAAAAGACTCTTTATAGTGTTTGCCCAATAGATAATAGTCTAAACTGAAATAGGAAAGACTTTATTGTGTTAGCTCAATTGTTAATAGTCCAAACTGATATAGAAAAGTCCATCTTTATTGTGTTAGCTCAATTGTTAATAGTCCAAATTGAAATACAAAAGCCTGTCTTTATTGTGTTAGCCCAATAGTTCTAGTCCAAATTGAAATAGAAAAGCCTGTCTTTATTGTGTTAGCCCAATAGTTCTAGTCCAAATTGAAAGAGGCGAGCCTTTTTTCTTATCTTATTAGCCCAATAGTTCTAGTCCAAATTGAAAGAGACGAGACTTTTTTTTCTTATCTTATTAGCTCAATAGTTCTAGTCCAAATTGAAAGAGACGATCCTTTTTTCTTATCTTATTAGCCCAATAGTTCTAGTCCAAATTGAAAGAGATGAGCCTTTTTCTTATCCTATTAGTCCAATAGTTCTAGTCCAAATTGAAAGAGACAGCCTTTTTCTTATCTTATTAGCCCAATAGTTCTAGTCCAAATTGAAAGAGACGAGCCTTTTTTCTTATCTTATTAGCCCAATACTAGTCCAAATTGAAAGAGACGAGCCTTTTTTTCTTATCTTATTAGCCCAAAAGTTCTAGTCCAAATTGAAAGAGACGAGCCTTTTTTTCTTATCTTATTAGCCCAATAGTTCTAATACAAATTGAAAGAGACGAGACTTTTTTTTCTTATCTTATTAGCCCAATAGTTGTAGACCAAATTGAAAGAGACGAGCCTTTTGTCTTATCTTATTAGTCCAATAGTTCTAGTCCAAATTGAAAGAGACAAGCCTTTTTCTTATCTTATTAGTCCAATAGTTCTAGTCCAAATTGAAAGAGATGAGACTTTTTTTTCTTATCTTATTAGTCCAATAGTTCTAGCCCAAATTGAAAGAGATGAGCCTTTTTCTTATCTTATTAGCCCAATAGTTCTAGTCCAAATTGAAAGAGACGAGCCTTTTTTCTTATCTTATTAGTCCAATAGTTCTATTCCAAATTGAAAGAGACGAGCCTTTGTCCTTATCTTATTAGTCCAGTAGTTCTAGTCCAAACTGAAAGAGACGAGCCTTTGTCCTTATCTTATTAGTCCAATAGTTCTAGTCCAAACTGAAAGAGACGAGCCTTTGTCCTTATCTTATTAGTCCAATAGGTGAAAAAGAAATAAAAGAGTACAGCTAATCCTCGATATTCGCGTGTTCTGGATTCGCTAATTCTCGCGAGATAAAATGTAATCCACATTTTGCCATTCGCAGGTACCTCGCGTGCATTGGCGGCCATGCGCAGTAGGCAAAAAATTCCAGCAAGAAGAGGCTGCGTCCTCGTTCTCACCGGCTTTCGTTGTGTTTACACGTGTCTTTGTCGAGCACCTTTTCATCCACGTTTTTGAACTTTTTCGCTGTTTTTGATTATTTTTTAAACATAATAATGGCATCCAAGCATGTTGGCGAGTGTGCCTAAGCGCAAGAAAGTTATGGTGAGCTTCAGTGATAAAGTACGTGTGTTAGTGTTAGATAAACTTCGTTCTGGGATGTCTGTAGCATCCGTCGACCGCCAATTCAGTGTGAATGAAATGTTTTCAGCGTTTGTTCTCCAGGAATTTTGTAATAATGTGTGTTTGCGTGTTGTTTTGTAAATGAGTAGTGGCAGCGTGAGTGAATGGGTAAGGGCCGTTCACAAATTACGTAACACTGTCACAAGGTTACCCCTGTGAGGGTAACCAAAGAGAGTTATCTGTGAGGTGCCGGCTTTGTCAATGGCTCAGATTCGCCTGGCACCCGGTTGAAGATGAGCAGCAGGAGTGGAGAAGGTGAATATAAGACTTTGGGATGAGTTCCCAGCATATAGCCCCAGTGATTCTGGATCTCGTGACATATACCTCCTACCACTCTATCTCCCTCTCTATATTATAATACTAACGAGCCCCCACTCCCCTATTACACTGAGTGAACAGAAGAGAAAGAGAAGAAGAACAGTATGTCTCTTTCGCACACTTTCGTTCCTTCTCTATATATGTAATAACGTGTGTGGGTAATGTAACCACAACTACAACGTTTATTAAAATACTGAAATATAACAACATTCAGTTACAACAATACAAATGTAATAAGAACTAACCTAACTATGCCTGGAAAAGAAGATAATAGTTAGGCAAAAAATACACTCACTAAACTTAAGTCTACACGATGTGATGATGATGATGAATTAACCTAATCTTAACCCCAACAAAAAAGGATATCTTGATTCGGGGCTCGGAATGACTGTCAATAAAACTCTGGGAATTTGTATACACGGGCAAGTCTTAGTCTGCATTCAATAACACTGGACGGTCCACTGGATTTCGTCAGGTGTCGATGGCCTGTTCCTTTTGTCGCTCACAAAGCGAGTGTTGACATTGCGCCGCGTGTCTGAGCTGGCGTGTTACTATGTTGTTGTTTAAACAATGTTATGCGGTGGAGACTTCCGCTGATATGCAGATGTCCCTGTGTGGTGAAGATATTGGTCTCGGGTGGTGATGATGGTAGAAGCAGGTTATATCTTGGTATTTGTTGGCGCATATATTTCACTGGGAGAATCTGTCCATTACTACAAGTAATTTTGTATCTCCTTAATTTGCGTAGGCGCTGGTTTACAAATTCGTCCGTCGGCTCTTGCCCCTTCCGATAATTAAAGTAACGTGGACAGCTCTTTAGTAATGCAACAATCCTGCCTTGGTATTGTCTGCACCCTGTTCTGCGTGGGTGGCTGCGGATGATGGAAAGACCCTTCACCGTCTGGCGAATTCCTTTCTCAAAAACCCCCGTGGAGAATGGGTAAAGTGGGTGCCGTTAATTACATGTGAGATGCGTGTCGTCGCAGTATCTCTGGTCGGCCCCACTTTTTAGCTTGTCCCGTAATTAACGCCCGCAACGTAGTAGACAAAGGCTGAGGTATCTCAAAGGTCCCCGGTCTCTACCACTGCGATGGATAAAAAGATAATCCCGTATAAATACCCCGTAACCTATGCTCCGCATGCGGTGTGTTTGTGTCTGTGAAATCTTATCCTTATAATGAATGACTGTGCGGTGTTTACTGTACGGTTAACAGGTAATGTAAGAGACAAAATAAACGTGTCTTGTATTTACTTCATTATAATTAATGAAACTGTGCGATCTTATAAGTATAATAATTCTTTGCATGGTGTTTATTGCAATCTGTACTTATGAGTATGCGATATAATATTATAATAAACGTGACTGGTAATTACAGTGTTATATTTATTTACATATATGGGAAATATGTATATATAATCTGACTGAGGTTAAGATATAATGATATAAGGTACAAATCTATATTACACTAACCTTGATGTCCATATCATGAATTTCACTGACACTTGGCCTGAATCTTCCTCGTGAAATATGGAACCAGTATATGCGGGCGGAATGATTTTTCATATCATTGCCCGAACGATAGATTTCGTTCAGTATGTACTGTCTGAATCGCCTAGGGCTATTTTTCGGGTCGCTTCTTGGGTCATGTGAAAATTCGTTTGTTTTCCTTTTGTCAGACATTCAGTCCTCATTCCTGGGTACATTTCCTGTAATATTTTTCTATTATCGTTTCCTTGTTGTTCCTCTCCCAGACAAACTGTCTGTGTGCGTCCTTTGGGGCACGTACAGTGTTGTTCTTCTCGTTATAATTTCGTATTCATACTGCTTTCATGTTGTCCTTGTGCAGACTTTAAGTCTCCCTTAGTCACAACAATACTTGGTTAACACTGGCCCTGTGTAAACATATCCGCAACTTAGTATCAATTATTCCGATAGTCTGTTGGTGCAATGTCCGCGTGTTGTGAAAACATTTCAGGTGAATGTTGTTGCGTGCTGTCTCAGTGTTCTGTAAACCTTTCTTGTAAAATTAGTGGGTTTCCCACGACTGTCTGGTATGCACACAATGGGTATAGAAACGAAATACAAACTCATTCGTCTCTCGCGACATAGCTTTCCCCCAACAAGTTCGAGCATGGGAGAACTATTGCGAATTAGGGGGTATTTCGCTTTCCTTATTGCCCCCTATTAGTATCTTCTCACTATCTTTGGTCTCCTTCTCTTCCTGGTTCAACCCTTCGTTCTCCTCGTTCAAATCATTCTTCTCGCCATCTTCCTCAGTTGCTTCTCCTGCCTCAGCTATAAAGAGCTGCTCCCTTTCCTGTTTCAATATCGTGACCGTAGTCAAGAGTTGTCGCCCCTGCTCGACTACGTTCGTAGAGTGGGTTGTGATTTTCTGCACACCTGCAGATGACTGTCTAGCCGCATTGGGCTGCAGTGCTGAGTTCGGATTTCCTTTATTCAAATGCTTTGTGGCTGCTCGTGTCCTGAAGTTGGCCGCTTCAGTTATGTGTCTGGCTAAGTATCTCTTTAGCAGAATAATATTATATATTTCCAGCTGATTCTCCATTGGAATCTTATAATTGGTTCGAGATGCCTTCTCGACCACTGTGTATGGCCCGTGCCATCCAATCAGTAACCTGTTCTGTTTACTATGCATAAACAGTAAAACTTGTTTGCGTATCTCTAGCTCACACTTAGGACCAGTCGTATTATATTCTCCGTCATGTTGACGCCTCCTCTTCCTCATACGTGGTCTGTTTCCCTTACTAGTGGCTTCCTCCGTTTTCCCATGATTTGATGCCCCTCTCTGGCATTCAGGACCTGATCTGATAAATTGATCCATGTCCCTTGCGATTCCCTGCCAATAATAATGGTGGGTGATTCTTTGCGTAGTGATGTATTGTCTGACCTGACCACTAGATTCACTAGCATGTCCCATACCTAAGATATAAAATCTATATCGTGCTGGTACTACCAGTTGCTTATACTCATATCCGCGCTTTCCTACTTTCCTAAGGAGTTGTCCTTGCTGTTTAAAGCAGTCTCCTGGTTGCGATGGATTGTCTCCCTTCAGTCTCTTCTTAAAACAAGGTTCTACCGCTTTGTCGTTGTTGTGAGCTTGTCTCAGCTCTTGCGGATGGAAGTCAACCTCGTCTCCTTGTCTCTTCTCCTTCGCTTGGTCACTTGTCTGCACTGCAGCTGTGACTCTTGATTGACGAGTGTCTCCTAAACTCACATATTTGTAGCCTATAATGACTTTATATGTATGATCATTTAAAACTGCCGTTCGTAGTTCTCCCTTGACATATCTGCCTTCAATGGGAGTCCGGGCGATAGCCGCCATCATTGGAGGATCGCCGTTACCTGTGACCTGAATTTCCACAGTTCCATCAGTCAATTGTTCTGGTCTAACCAGTCTTGAACTGATTTTCGAATCGAATTCCAGCCTGGAATCGAATACCTCTTCCGCTCTTTCTCTATTGACAACGTTGCGTTCCGAGGGAATCCGGGCGCTAGTCGCCGTCCCTACAATATCACTTTTCCTTTTCCGCCCTTTTGCATTAGGGTCCTTGTAATATTCGTTGCCAGGTTTAAACCCCTTCTTTCTCTTGAGTGACCCATTCTGACTGACATCAAATGTCTGGGTGCCTCTCTCCGTTCTGTCCACATAACCAACGTTTCCCCACTTCTTTCTATTGAGTGACCCACTTCTACTGACATCAAATCTCTTCGTTTCTTTCTTCGATCTCTTGAAATAAAAAGTGTTTCCCCACTTCTTTCTTCTGATAATCAATCTTTGAATCCGCCGACGGATCAAAGTTGGCCATTGTTTGTCCGTATTACGTATCTTGTGTATCTTGCCCGTGGAATGGTCATAAATCAAGATACGGTGCAACCCATCTGTCCTTTTATATCTGGTACAGTGTGTTGTAACTTTCGCGCGTCGGCGCTGTGCCTTGCATAAAGCGCGTACACCAAGCTGTTTCCTTTTGTGTCGCCTGGTGTCTTTCCTTCTGTCTATCCGCTTAGTTTTTGTCTCGCCTACATATAGAATCGGAGTCCCGTGGGTGTTGAGCTGCTGTATCCCCGCCGGCTCTACCACACTTTTCTCCTCATGATCCTCTTCTACCTCCTTTTGAAGAGAGTCGGGGGGTGCCTCCGTGTCCGTCGTCCACCCTGTCCCGATAATCGTATGTGTTGTTATACCTTCTAAAGGCACACATTTCTCTCCGTAAGTTTTAAAAGTGGTAGGATCTGACTTTTCCTCGTCCTGGGTAAAGGCAGACTTAGGCGATGTGGGCAACTGTCTATTTCCGTGGATAATAGCGACTGCCCGTTCCTGTCCGGTCTCTTCCTTCCACGTAGAAGGGCCGGTGGAGTGAGGTAATAATTGTTCTCCTGATGTCAGGAGACATGTGCCTGTTTTCTTCTTCCCTGTGATGCCAGGTGAAATTGTTTTATTCGAAGTCCCCTTGCAAGATCCATCGAAGGTACCGCTCGCAATTAGAGTGGGTTCTTCTGTGCCTTTTAATAACTTTCCGTTATCTCTGCAGCGGTGTCTGGAATCCATTGAATTAACTACCGCCGGGTGTGATTTTTCCCCCTCTTTTCTCCGGGACTCTTTGTCCTTCATTGTTCGGGTTTCTATATACGCCATGCGATGGAGAGGAGGGCGGTTTCGGCACTCGCCGGTGTAGTGATTTTTCCTGCGACAATACCGGCACCATTTATCCCCTTGCCTCTGGTTCTGAGAAAAGGATTTTTGTTGAGTTTCCTTTCTATGTGGATTGCAAAGGAAGGTGTCTTTCTTCCCCTGATACCGGCCAACTGGGCCCTTCTCATAATCAGTTTTTCCTGCGGATTTCTTTGCATATGAAGTAATGCAATGCGAAGATGGTGTGTCTTCTAGGCGATATGTTAGCTCATCTGTCACTTCATGGGCCGAAATACATATTTCCGGTTCAAGTCTTTTGGGTTTTTCATATGTTTCACACAACCTCTTCATCCGAAGCGCGTGCTCTCTCTCTTCCGTTTTTCTCACTAACTCTGCCTTGAATCTCCTATACTCGGCCTCTCTCTCTCTCTCAGCTTCTAATTTCTTGGCTTCTCTCTCTCTCTCAGCTTCTAATTTCTTGGCTTCTCTCTCTCTCAGCTTCTAATTTCTTGGCTTCTCTCTCTCTCTCCGCTTCTAATTTCCTGGTTTCTCTCTCCTCCTTCTCCGCTGCTAATCTCAATCTTGTTTGCTCTACTTCTGTTGCCAGTTTTCCTTTTCTCTCTTGCTCTGCAATTTTATCTTTTCTCTCTTGCTCTGCAGTTAACATTTTTTCCACATATTCTATAAGTTCTCCTTTTTCTAGTTTTAAACTAGTTGCTTCCTGGATAAGCGCTGCGCGCATTTGCAACCAATCTGCCATGGTCAAGCTAGAATTTCAATCTGCCTGTCGCAACTCAAAATTATGTGAGAGAAATTTAGAGCGAAAAATAAAATCGTGACTTTGCCCCAGGGAGAAACAACAACCAAATTTCCTGAATACTTCCCTATAACCTTTACACCCGTGCAGATAAATGACAATATTTAAAAAGCCCTGACCATAAAAAGTCTGACCCTAAACACAGTCTGCCTACCAAGAAAACACTGCCAAAATGTATCGTCTCGGTGGCTTAGCGCTATTGTTCACTTGTGAACAAAAGAACTATACAACGTCGGTTCGCTCGTTTCGATGCGTTCGACTTCACCAATGCCTTTTGTTAAAAGACCCATGTGGTACTATACATGTACCAAAAATCCAGGTAAATTTATAATGATGACAACAAATCAATAGAGGTAACTAGATGCAGTAATAAAGTGCATATAAATTAATACGGTGTAATCTTCTAACATATGTCAATGTCTTACTTAATATACTATGAATATCTAATTATCTAATACTCTATTCTGTGTTCTTTCCCTCTACCTAAGTAGAATAAGGAACAGTATAGAAGACAGTGACTAGGTTTATACAAAATTTGCAAAAAAGAATTATTTAATGTTTTAGTCTAGGGCAAGTCCCAAGGTATATTCCGGACTGCAGCCCACAATTATGTCACAAGGTTACCCCTGTGAGGGTAACCAAAGAGAGTTATCTGTGAGGTGCCGGCTTTGTCAATGGCTCAGATTCGCCTGGCACCCGGTTGAAGATGAGCAGCAGGAGTGGAGAAGGTGAATATAAGACTTTGGGATGAGTTCCCAGCATATAGCCCCAGTGATTCTGGATCTCGTGACATATACCTCCTACCACTCTATCTCCCTCTCTATATTATAATACTAACGAGCCCCCACTCCCCCTATTACACTGAGTGAACAGAAGAGAAAGAGAAGAAGAACAGTATGTCTCTTTCGCACACTTTCGTTCCTTCTCTATATATGTAATAACGTGTGTGGGTAATGTAACCACAACTACAACGTTTATTAAAATACTGAAATATAACAACATTCAGTTACAACAATACAAATGTAATAAGAACTAACCTAACTATGCCTGGAAAAGAAGATAATAGTTAGGCAAAAAATACACTCACTAAACTTAAGTCTACACGATGTGATGATGATGATGAATTAACCTAATCTTAACCCCAACAAAAAAGGATATCTTGATTCGGGGCTCGGAATGACTGTCAATAAAACTCTGGGAATTTGTATACACGGGCAAGTCTTAGTCTGCATTCAATAACACTGGACGGTCCACTGGATTTCGTCAGGTGTCGATGGCCTGTTCCTTTTGTCGCTCACAAAGCGAGTGTTGACATTGCGCCGCGTGTCTGAGCTGGCGTGTTACTATGTTGTTGTTTAAACAATGTTATGCGGTGGAGACTTCCGCTGATATGCAGATGTCCCTGTGTGGTGAAGATATTGGTCTCGGGTGGTGATGATGGTAGAAGCAGGTTATATCTTGGTATTTGTTGGCGCATATATTTCACTGGGAGAATCTGTCCATTACTACAAGTAATTTTGTATCTCCTTAATTTGCGTAGGCGCTGGTTTACAAATTCGTCCGTCGGCTCTTGCCCCTTCCGATAATTAAAGTAACGTGGACAGCTCTTTAGTAATGCAACAATCCTGCCTTGGTATTGTCTGCACCCTGTTCTGCGTGGGTGGCTGCGGATGATGGAAAGACCCTTCACCGTCTGGCGAATTCCTTTCTCAAAAACCCCCGTGGAGAATGGGTAAAGTGGGTGCCGTTAATTACATGTGAGATGCGTGTCGTCGCAGTATCTCTGGTCGGCCCCACTTTTTAGCTTGTCCCGTAATTAACGCCCGCAACGTAGTAGACAAAGGCTGAGGTATCTCAAAGGTCCCCGGTCTCTACCACTGCGATGGATAAAAAGATAATCCCGTATAAATACCCCGTAACCTATGCTCCGCATGCGGTGTGTTTGTGTCTGTGAAATCTTATCCTTATAATGAATGACTGTGCGGTGTTTACTGTACGGTTAACAGGTAATGTAAGAGACAAAATAAACGTGTCTTGTATTTACTTCATTATAATTAATGAAACTGTGCGATCTTATAAGTATAATAATTCTTTGCATGGTGTTTATTGCAATCTGTACTTATGAGTATGCGATATAATATTATAATAAACGTGACTGGTAATTACAGTGTTATATTTATTTACATATATGGGAAATATGTATATATAATCTGACTGAGGTTAAGATATAATGATATAAGGTACAAATCTATATTACACTAACCTTGATGTCCATATCATGAATTTCACTGACACTTGGCCTGAATCTTCCTCGTGAAATATGGAACCAGTATATGCGGGCGGAATGATTTTTCATATCATTGCCCGAACGATAGATTTCGTTCAGTATGTACTGTCTGAATCGCCTAGGGCTATTTTTCGGGTCGCTTCTTGGGTCATGTGAAAATTCGTTTGTTTTCCTTTCAGTCCTCATTCCTGGGTACATTTCCTGTAATATTTTTCTATTATCGTTTCCTTGTTGTTCCTCTCCCAGACAAACTGTCTGTGTGCGTCCTTTGGGGCACGTACAGTGTTGTTCTTCTCGTTATAATTTCGTATTCATACTGCTTTCATGTTGTCCTTGTGCAGACTTTAAGTCTCCCTTAGTCACAACAATACTTGGTTAACACTGGCCCTGTGTAAACATATCCGCAACTTAGTATCAATTATTCCGATAGTCTGTTGGTGCAATGTCCGCGTGTTGTGAAAACATTTCAGGTGAATGTTGTTGCGTGCTGTCTCAGTGTTCTGTAAACCTTTCTTGTAAAATTAGTGGGTTTCCCACGACTGTCTGGTATGCACACAATGGGTATAGAAACGAAATACAAACTCATTCGTCTCTCGCGACATACACAGAGGGGGGTGGGGGTTACCGAGATGTTACGCTTTGTCACAAGGGGGTGGGGTTCTGAAATGTTGTTACATAACGCAGGAAAAATCCCCATTGAAAATTCATAAGAAAACAGGCAATACAAAGTTTCTGCTTTCCGTACATAAGACTGTGTTAGTCAGTGACAAAGAGCAAACATTCAGCGCACAGAGGTGTTCCGTAATTAAGGGGTGGGTACGGGTGTGGGTTTTTGTTACGCACATGGGGGGGGGGGGGGGGGGGGAAGAGGTTTGGCTGAAAATGTTTATGAACGGCTCCTGAGTGAATGAGTATTTGTACGGTACACTAAACGATTGTTCACACAGTACCATTACAAAGAAAACAATGCATAAAATGAACAGCATAATTAATAAGCTGTTCTTTTTAACAAGAATGGTACACGAAATGATGAGTTTATGGTGGTCGGTTAGCAAAAGTGTATAGTAAACATGGCCCCGCAGGAACCTAACCCCCTTTTCCCAATAGGAGCAATGATTCCATATTCGCGGGGTTTTTAAGGAACTTAACCCACGTGATTAGCGAGGATTGACTGTATATTTATTTGGTCACTGATTACTCGCCAGTCGGCGGCTTCAAATCGAAAAAGATGATGAAGGGGACTACTATTACCACAATTAAAAAAATTTTGAAGCTTGCTTTGGTATCGACGACTCACCTTAGCCTGGTGGCCATCGATAGTTTTGTAATCGATTTCCTCACCCAGCTTCAGACTGTACGATGCGTTTGGTACTGCCCCCTTGAAATCGATTTCGATAGTGTAGACCTCACCATCTTGACTAATTGTCAGGGTGTAATCGAGGTTTCTGTACTTTTCCGTTTTCTCTGCAGAGAATCCTGAAACAGACAAATATGATACGTGCGAGAATGTGTCTATCACTCTGAGCCGCATGATAAACAGCTATATCCGCCTTTACTTTAAGATAACTTTATATAGGTCACGAAAAAGTTCGTGGGAAAATACGGATTGGATGAGTGGCTGTAGGCTGCTACATACAATACGTTTATTAACCTCCACACCAGGAATTTAAGGAGCGCCACCAAACATGTCATGATTCCGGAGATCCGCAGGGAAAAAAAAAAAAACGTGAAATCGTAGCAAAAACCAGTGGCGTAACTTCCGTGCGGATGGACCGGGCACATCCTGGGGGGGGGGGGGGGGCAGCCCCGAGTGGGTTCCAGAATTTAGTGATCAGAATGAACCGTTGCCTTTATACGTATTGTTTTCATTTCCTTTATTCCTGTCTTAAACTTCATAGCACGTCCCAGTTTCCGGATTCATGTAAAAGTGATAAAGAAGATATGGGCGGATCTTGAGAGCATGGCAAAGGACGGTAGACTGTGACATAAATTAGCTGAAGGCGTATGGTCCTTTAAATGATAATGAAGTAAATTTTTTCACAGATTTACCTATATTGATTACAGTTGTTAAGTAACGTCAGGAGCGTTCCTCTTAATTTGTTCCCGGGGCCTCATACCTTGAAGTTACGCCACTGGCGAACTCATAATAAAGCTAAAGGAAAATGCGGTCCCTGTGGTCTTTCCCTATCACCCTGTCTTTATTTTTCTGTTATTGTTGAGTTTAGCCTCACAATATTGCACTTGTTTCTACGTCTGTCTTATTCTCTATCCCCATGTGGACTCTCTTTTCATGCGTGGTAAGTGTCCAGTCTATCTCTATTCCTTTTGCTTATTTTCAGATAGGTGACTTTCATTCCTATCTGTTCGCGAATAACAAGTTCTTTCTGCGTATTCCTAGGCTGCAACGAAAAATGTTTTTTTTTTTTTTTTTTTTATAAATAAAATGTAGCCTCGTTTTGACGTTCAGCTTAGTCGGTTACATTCGGGAGCATGTCCAAATATAAAATAACCTTTACAAATAATTCAGAAATGTTCTTAAAACTTATGTTCCTCCTAAAGTCTGTACCAGAAACAGCGCTAAGAAGACTTTTCCCCCGAAATATGAGTTTTTGGTGTTTTTAAATATCGTTTTGGTGAGGCGCGTGTGCAGTTCAACAAAGTCCGTTGCTTATAGTACTAAGGCGCATATCCGAATATAAAAGACCATATGGGTCTAGTCTGATGGGTGTGCTAGTAAAGCTGATGGTAGATAATTGGTGGATTTGATGTAATCTCGGACACCTCCCGGGCTTTCCCACCCCCTTTTCACCTTGTTAACAACAGGGCAGTTATGAGAGACTTCATTTTAGTTTTGTTGTTGCTTTTTTTTATTCGTTTGTTTTTTATTTTGATTGTTTGTTTGTTTCTTGGAAAAGGGAGGTCATACACAAAAACATTCACACAAATTTGGTTTTGATTTGCTCTGTTTGGACTGAGTCGGGGGTGGTTTAAGAAGGTACTATATTTTGATATTGGAAATCTGACTTTATTTTCTGGAATTAGTACACCATATGTCCTAATTATAAACCATCAAGGGTTGAACGGGATACTTTATAAAAAAAAAAAAAAAAATAACGTCAGCCATCTATGAATGCAAAGACCGTCTGTTTCTAAGATAATTTAATCTGTCTACTTATCCTGTACAACAGGGGTCGGCAACCCAGGAGCTTTTGGAATCTACTTTAGTAACACTACCGACCCCTACTGTACAACTTACAATAAACGCGTGAACTGCCAGGTTTCAATGTCATGCGGACATTGGATGCAGGCCACTTGTTAATAGATCCTTAAAATTGATTGAAAAACCGGATTAGGCATTCCAGTTAACTGATAACCCGAACTGTATCAGTACTGAAAAGACCTGCACGTTTTGCCCGTGTCAAAGGTTATTTGTACCCGATACTGTATCTTATCTGGGCCAGAGGTCAGACAAAAGGTTGTCATGGTTACTACAATAAGTAAGATATCTGCTGTTAACTCTAAAGGGACAACATTGATCCTTACACGATATGCGGTGTCACAATTGGCACAGAGCCTGATCCACCTCAAACTTCATCTCAACAAATAATGCTGAAAGTAAATGACGAAAAAGATAATCCCATAGCAGTTACTGCTGTAAGGGAATGAAGTGTTAGAGACTCTACCATACTAGGTCCGACTGTTTTATTATGAGGTGGGGGTGACAAGTTTCCTTCCTCGCTGCCTTTGTCTTCCCTAACTCAAGAGCAGTCACAGTTATCCATTTACAGCTGGGTAGGCTGGACAATGAACAAGCAATTAGAAGAATGATTTGAGGCTTTTTAGATTAGGATATATAGAAGAGTGGAACACGTCTCGTGGAAAGGGAAGAAAACAAAGAGGTGCTAGGAATGACATGAGAATTAACGGAGATCAAAATTCGACAACTAAAATATTTTGGCTATGTAATAAGACATAACACCTTGCAAGAAGACCATAATAGAAGGTAGAGTTGAAGGCAGACGTGCAAGAGGAAGACAGCGCTACAAGCGGGAAGATAACATCAAGAGATGGACAGATATCATCAAGACAAGACACAGAAGACGCTGGAGATACACTGCAGCCGACCTTCGATGTTAAGATGGCACCTGATGACGGCTAAACTGGAGCGGGATGCTATCGTGTTTCGAACACAGCACCTTTGCGACGAAAGGCCAGAGCTCTCACCATTCTGCCAATCGAACGCTCGTTAACAACGACTAATCCCCTATATATAGAGTTGTCTGAGTGTCATGAAACGAGCAATCTCATCACCTTTTCGAGAAAAACGGGAAAGATGTGCATTGCACCGGGAAGGTAAATTGAACACCGATTAAAATAACACGCATGCTATTCATATTCACATTTAACAGATTTCCCCACAAAATCATCGCCATTACGTACTGCGTTCATAAAAGATGTTGAGTACAATACCATATACGTTTCAATAGGTAAAAAATGACTGCCATTAATAGTTTCGTAAGGCTGAAAGGAATTTTAGGGGGACATATATCCCATTTCTCCCAAATATTTCTTGATAAATCGGACGATTTAGTCGCCGAAGTCGATACTCCCTTAAATAATGATTCAGAGGCGGAGATATACAAGGTTTTTGTGGAATTTAGATATATGCGTTTTGTTTTTACGTACCAGGGCAGGATTTTGAAAGATATGAGTACATTAACTAAAAAAATATTGTGAGAACAGAGTTATTAAGCAATTCGTCAAATTTCATTCCATTGACTGTTTTTGGGTTTGTTTTATACTTCTCCCCCTTGATTTTTTTTTAGATGGATGGATCTGTGGCTTCATAGCTGATACATCCAAATAAGTCTGACCGCAAAGATCCAATAAAGATAAAGATGAAATGGAATGGAAAGGAAAGGAATAAAATGATCACAGAAGAAATAGTGCAGTGATCAGGACATGCAGCAAAAAAAAAAAAAAAAACAAACAAACATATTCTTTATTCACTGTTAATTATTTCCCTTAATTTTAAAACTCTTACTTTGATGGAGTTATTTTCACATTAAATTGCACTGTTCTTTTTTAATTATATGCAATCGGCTCAGACATGGTAATATCAAAAGAAAGGCGTCTGCAAGCAAAGTTTCCACTCTATAAGATGAGTGGAACATAAAGATCTTGAGCGACAAAGATGTAAACCGCGCAAAAAATATAGAAAACTCAGGTGAAGTTAAATTAAAGTGGTTAACAATGCTCAGCATTAGCAATCTTGCATCTTCTCACATTGTCCAAATACGTTTATCTTTCGAGTACCGATAATTTAACAGTTTCAGCAAATATTACATCTGTTATCTGATTAAAACATTTCGAATGAACTTAATTTGTGATTGTAGCGTTAAGAATGAGCTGCACTTTGCGATTGCCTTCATTCGTTCAGTATTACTCCCATTTCTGCCAAGCACGCACATAACTGCTTTGTGATATTTTGGCTAAAATAAAACACACGGAGAAGAGAACTGGATACAGAGGTGAAAATGATGAGGAAAACATAGAAAGAACTTGAGCGTGATGGCACAGGACAGGAAGCCTTGGCATGTGTTTGTTGAAGGCCTATGCTCCTCGGGGAGCTAAAGGGTATTGACTGATTGATTGATTGATATGTTGTCTGCATCATCTTCCTATTCGTTTTGGTTCCTTGTGTAGCATGACGTCACTACACCAGCTGCTTATCTGAAAGGAATAAAAATAATGCTAGCCCCATAGCATATCCTACCGTAGGGGATTGAAGTGTTAGAGACTTCACTGAATGAGGTCCAGCATCAAGAGGTGGGGGGAGAGGGGGTAAACAAGCTCCCCTCTTCACTACTGTTTCCTTCCCTAACTCGAAAGCAGAGTCAGGTGCCCATTTTTACAGCTGGGTAGACCGGAGCGTGACTCCATCGTGTTTCGGAACCCGGCACTTTTGCCGCTCGAACCACTCAGCCAATCAGACGCTCTTTAAAGGAATAATAAATGACAATAGATCTGTACCAGGCACTCGTCAAAGAAAGAACGAAAGAAAGAAAGAAAGAAAGAAGTAGTACACTAGACAACAAAAAAGTGACAGAATTGATAAGTCTGCTCGGGAATCGGAATCAGTGACTATCCGAACGTTGCCATCGCCTAGTGTGGTGGATTTGGTGTTATAGATGTTATTATAATATAGTATTTGTCTACCAAGTGAGGTCGGCTGTGTAGGCCCCTGAGTTTAGTAGTTGATGGTTAAGTATTTTCAGGGAACCTAGCTGCTACCACCCTATGATCTCACTTGGCTCTATAATTTTATTTATTAGTTATATGACTACGTCTAAGTGTCTAGGGTAATGAAGATATAATGCAGTGTAAGTCAACTCAATACAAATACACTTTAATTCTATCACATAAATAGGACTGGTTCAATACAACAACCACAAACAGACTAACACTCTAAGATATATCTTATAGAAGTCTGTGGCTGAATATTATGTAATAGGCTATATTACAATTTTATTTGCCCTGATTCAGAATTTTCTGAGTCAGGACCAACAAACAAAATGAAAATTATGGTTTTATTTACATAAAATTAAATACCACAATGGATCTTCTGTCCATATAAAGCAATATTACGATCTAATTATATTTAGGTATTACTATAGACTAAGTTAACACTGGTAATTAATGGTGGGTTGGGATATTTTCATCATACCCTCTCTTTTCTCTATCTCTTGTGGAATGTTTATTCAACAGTCTATTATTTTATTTATTATGTTTTAATACAATTGGATGAACTCTTAGTGTCGACACAATGGCACTTATCTTTCTGTTGGTATTAGATATGATGCTGACAATCTCCTATATTTCATGGGTTGATTCGTGGTAGACAGCGTGTACCAGCAAAAATTTCAACCAAATGACCAATCTGACACAGTCCCTGGTGTAGTGTGGTAGACAGCGTGTACCAGCAAAAATTTCAATTTCTCTCACGAAGATAAATACACCAGGGTTCTGGCACTAGCTTAGTACCAGAACAAAAAACCCACAATTCAATGGAAATATCACAAACATACGTTGACTGGCATTAGCATTAATATATATGTTCAGCTTTGCCCTCGTCCAGACTGCCAAGGTTTTTTTTATTTCACTCTTAGCACTGCTGTTCTCAACGCAGCTTGCATACTAACAATTATGTATCAAATGGCGACAAGCCTTGGACGCTTTTTGCCAATATCACTAGACTGGCCCAATCACAGCGAGAGTCTAGCTATTCAATTCAAATTTGAAAAAAAACCCTCCAAACATACTAGTGAGTCTGCAAAATATATTTAGCTTTTTGGGCCAACCAATACCCTCCTTCCTATACTCCTATACTAACCAATCGGATTTGAATCACTCTAATGCCTCTTTTTTAAACTTGCGTCCCCAAATAATGTTATAAATAGAATGAGCAAAAACAACAGTCTTACCGTTCGTAGATATATAGTATTATTTCAATATCTTGGTTAATAATTGGGCTACTATGTAAATTAAAACATATTATTGCTCAGGAGACTCTAAGCTATCCATATATATATATATATATATATATATATATATATATATATATATATATATATATATATATATATATATATATATATATATATATGATTTTTATGGCCATATTATTTGTCGTTTGGATTTTCATATTCGTCACTATTAGTCGTCAATTATATACTTTTCCATAAGTCGGTCATCTTTCCCCCCTTCTCTATCATTTTTATTCAAAATAAAACAACTTGTTTGAGTTACGTCAGAAATACACTACTAGGCAGGAAATGAGAGCTGACTGTGTGTGTGTATATACATTTCAACTGCGAGAATATAGTACGATGCATGCATGGGGCTTTGCGTCTTGTTTTTCAAATCTGCTAAAGGCAATACTGTCGCGCGCTCATTACAATTTGGCGTTTCAAAACCCAAACGCGTGACAATGGTAGCATTTCTTCTGTCGCTCCTTCATCCACCTCCATTCTTCTCTCTCTCGGTCTTGGAGCAAAATACTCCTTGACCCTGCAAAACTGTTATTTTTAATTCTCAAGGATGACTAGGAAAGCGTGTAAGATTTGACGGCGAGATCATTTTCTAAACATTACCACTGTACAAAATTCAGCGCTCTACTGGCGTAGAAGACGACGATAGGCATCCACACACGGGCGGGTTTATTTATTTTCATAGGAGTAAAATCTTACTGAATTTAGCGATTATCTCACAGATTTCGCTACACCTAGCTATACCGGAGTGAATCGTGAAAGAACACACATCCAATTTAGCACCCTCAAAAGAAGCCTCGTACAGAACTCATCAACAAAGTATTCATGTACTGTTGCAATGATGGCTTCTGTCGCAAATTATTTTACATTATGAGGTTGCAAGGACCATTCACATCCTCATTCACATTAACTGCCTCCCGAGAATCTTAACCCTTCGAAAATAAAGTTCGTTCATTCGTTCGTTCCCGAAGGGAGGTATAGAAGTATTCTTTCTTTATCTCCTCAGATAACCCCCTCTCCCCCCACCCATCCAACTACACGGGGCATTTTAACGACTTAATAGCTTACACCGGCAGCTCTCTGTTTACGCGAATTTTGTTAACGCGAACTCGAACATACGTGCACCAAATTTGATGCATTTTTGTCTTATTTACGCGCCGAACTCGAACGTACGCGACCCGACATTTATCAGAAACATCGTTATGTGTTGCTACTTCCACCCACATGCGCAATGACATAATAGAAAGGATAGAAACGTTGCTGGCATAATGGCTGCTTCACCAGAACAGACAAAATGTTCCGATTAGCTTCAGGTTGGTGTCACAAGGTAAAAAAATTCTGTGAAAATTTAAGAACAAAAGAGGGTTATATAAAAGAATCTGCCGCTGGTTCTGGTTTGTTCGATGTAGCTTCAAGAATTTTAAGCTTACAGGAAAGGCTGCCTCCACAGATAAAGAAGCTGCAGATAAATATCCAGAAGTTTGGTGGCACGCATTTTCATAATTTTCAGGATTGTGTTTGAATGAGAAAATACTGTTTATTTTTTATTTATTGTTTTAGTGTACTATTCACTTCCGGTTACAGGTTCAGTAGCGGCCATTTTTGCTCCGACATGTGACACCATCAGGGAGTATTTGTCTCTTATTTCTATAGTTTCATGTTCTCCACTTAATTCTCACTTTCTTTCCCTTCTGTCTTTTGTTTGTCTGTCCCTGACGAAGGCCTTGTGGCCGCAACGTAGGTTTCCTTGTCCTTTCTCTTAGTAAGACGTATTACTTTTTGTGTTGTTGTTTGTTTGTTTTGTTTTCCATTTGCGCGATTTCTGATTACGCGGGGTTCTCGTGAACGCATACTTCGTGTTAACAAAGAGCTACATGTAATTAAACGACTAACCTAAACGAGCATTTCACACTAAAATCTACCAAAATCTTATTCATTAACACATTCATTTATATTGTGGCAGTCTGTCGTGAAACGAGTGTAACCCACTACTTTGTTAATCACTATGTCGAGATACAGATTTGCTTCAACCAATCAACGAGCAACGTTCACCAGTCTCTGAGACAGAATAAATTAACGGCCATCATGTTCACGCAAGATGGCGGATGAAAACTGAATAAAATTAGGCTGTACAGCGCTTGAGACTAAACCGGAGGAAACCAATCAGCTTGCTCCGCCAGGAACCAACCAAAAGCCTTGCTTAAGAATTCACCTACCTATATAATCGGGCGGATTTTATGCATAATCACACATCACCGACGCGACGCCAGAGATACCGACCGGCTGAAGAGGAGAGAAGCTGTCACGATTTATTGCTTACCTGAGGGCATCGACCTGCAGCCTACTTCACTAGTCGAGTCAAACTGGCCTTTTTAAATCTTGGAGGGTTTTATACGTGTCATAAAAACTGAGATCGTGGGTCGTCAATCCAGCTGCCTGGAACTCCGCAGGAACATAGAGGTTGTCAAGACTCTACATCTTTAGTCCCCCTCAGTCTTGGGTGGGCTAACGAAACGATCAACAGCTGGTGTTTTGTGTCAACCAAACCAAGAAGGACAGCACTTCTAAGAGATGAGTACACATTAGTACCATTTCTGTCGGCATTGTGAGCAAAATCTAAGTCAATGAAGAAAACGTGAAGTAGCATAGCAAGAGACAAAAATAACAGCATAGCTGATAAGTGTTATATCCTTAATTAACAGCACAGCTGATACATGTACTATAATTGAATAACAGCACAGCTGATATAATTTTTTGTTCCTATAATTGGAAAACTTGTTGTAATATTTATTTACATATCTATATAAATATAAATATTTGTAAATCATATGTAAACTTACAAATTCATTACATTCCATTTTTCAACATTCACCCTTCAGCACAAGAGTAGATAGTGTATGTACTAAATAAAAAATAAGGAAATTGTATTTGAACGACTTGTCAATTTTATCAGTGTTAAGTAAAATCTGTTTCCTTGGTTTTTTAATATCACAGTTAGTTACACAGCGGAGGTGGCACTTTATGTCGGTCTCCTCTCTACTATTGTTTCGAGATCAGAACATTCACAGCCGTAACTAATTTGTGATACCAGTAGTCCTCTCAGACACTGGGACTTCACCATTTTCTGCAGAAATTCTATTTCTGTAATTGGCAGTACTATACTGATCCAAGAGCCAAATAAAACCTCACGCCACACTGGGGGCTCGTTCCTGGGATATTTCTGTATATCTTGAGCCATACTTAGTCTATTCATCTATCTACACTCTATCTTGTGCCACCCATAGATAACATAAGAAACAGATTTTTGAAAAAAAATTTTATAATAGGATTTAAAAAAAAAAAACAATATTTTCTTAGGAGGAGTACCATTTAGTACTCAGTAAATAGTTGATGCTCACAAAGTTGCACGGAAATTATTTGTTCATTTAAATTAATTAAGTTTAATTACAATAATTGGGTTATAGTAAATAAACATACCCTATCTAAGTAACGCCATGGCTGATCTAGTGAAGTTCAGGACTGCGATCATGCAGATGGGTAAGGAATTAAACATGACAGGTGATGCTCTTACTCAGTATGTCACAACAGAAGTGGACAAACACATGGATAGGGAAGAAAGAAAGTTGCAATTAGAGACAGAAGCCAAAAGACTGGAAGCTGAAAGAGAAGCCAAAAGACTGGAAGCTGAGAGAGAAGACAAAAGACTGGAAGCTCAGAGAGAAGACAAAAGACTGGAAATTGAAGCCAAGAAATGGGAGGCTGAAAATGAGGCAAAGAAAATTGAAGCTGAGGAAAGGAAATTACAAGCAGAGAGAGACCATCAGTTGAGATTAAAAGAGCTTGAAATTCAGGTAAATACTGGCAATAATGGTGGTAGCTCACCTCACTCAGAGAGTAGCTCCAGCCAGAGCACCTCAAGTGGGGCCATGAATTTTCATCTGGACCCATTTGTTGAAAAAGAAGACGCCATTGAGTCGTACCTGGATAGATACGAAAGACTTGCCACTACCTATGGCTTAGTGAAAGAAAAGTGGAGTCTTAAACTATCTCGAGGATTGAGAGGTGTTGCCTACGATGTATATTTGAATCTCTCAAGAGATGACCAGGAAGATTATGAAATCCTGAAGCAGGCACTGCTTGTGAGATATGAAAAGAACTCAGAATCATATAGAAAGAAATTCCGAACAGCTAAACTTCTTCCAGGAGAAAACTATCACCAATTCTCTGCTAGATTGGAAACCTATTTGGAAAAATGGAGTAGTTTAGGAAAGTGTCAGGATCTGAAAGAAATGATAATGATGGAGCAAGTGAAAGAGTCCATGCCTCAAGAAATGAGGAAGTTTATCATGGAACAAGGAGCAGAGAGATTGGAAGATATTGTAACTGTTGCTGAGAGATATCAAGCAGCTCAGGCAGAATTATTAGGAAATAAGAAGAAGCAGGGTGAAAACTTCAAATCATCACAAAACTATACCAAATATGAACAAAAGGACCATACCACAAGGAACAAACAAAGATTTGACCAAAAGGACAAAAACCTCTAAGATCGGATAAGACACCTTACCGGAAGGAAGGAAAGTGGTGTAAAACTTGTCTAATGAGTAACCACAATACTGCAGACTGCAGAAGGAACAACCCTCCTTATTACGCTGCGTGTCTCACAACAGGGAACAAGGGAAGGAAGGAACTGGCAGGTAGTCAGAATGACCTCCATCATCCCCCTGTCTGTGAGGAAGTGACATGTAATGGCACTAAAATTCAGTGCTTATATGATTCAGGTTTGGAATTCGACTCAGTCGTGAGCGCAACCCTAGTGCACCCTGACCAACTTACCACAGAAACAGTGGACATACAAGGGGCAATGCAGGGAACCGGCACCATGACACTTCCCATAGCAAGGATCAACGTGAGAACTCGCTATGTGGAAGGAGTGATAAGAGCAGCAGTGAGTGATGATCCTATATACCCGCTGGTAATAGGATGTAAATATGTCTTTTTGGGTGATCCAATAAAACCTGTTGTCATGGCAGCAAACCATACCAGGTCGAGCACCAAAAAGGAGGAAGGAGATCCAATAAACATTCATCGTACAAAGATGAAAAAGGCTCAAACAGCAGATAGCACATTGAAGCCTTGTTTTGGCAAATTGCCAAAGGCCCATAACCCTCCAGAGAAAGGAGACTACTATATGGAAAATGGCCTACTCTACAGACAAGCTGGAAAAGGACCTAAAAAGCATGGACAGCTGGTAGTGCCAAAATTCTATAGGGAGGAAATTATGGAGCAAGAGCATGCTACAGAGGAAAAGGGACCACTGGTCAAAATATAGCATTGCGATATTACTGGCCAGGAATAATTGAAGACATAAGTCGGTATATGAAATCCTGTTCAGAATGTAACCAGGTAACCTCATTCAGAAGCGTAGACCAGTTACAGGACCTAGGGAAGCATTGTTGCGGACGTAGGCCCACAAAGAAGATACACAAGAGAAAACAACAGGTAGAAGCAGTGATAATGAGAAAACGAAATCACAACAAATCTACTGTTACACCAGTAACCATAGCAACTCTCCGTATTGTACAGAGAGGGGACGAGAGACATCCCACCCTGACTAGATATTTGTCGGAACACCATGGCCTGGATCATTTGGAAAATTTGGTTAGTCAGCAACCAGTATTAAAAAAGCTGCAGAAACAAACCCGAACCAAAGGAGGTAGGAACCAGGGCTGTACCAAACAGTTGATGGAGACAGGCCCCACTTCGGTATACTGCCCCTTACAATAGAAATAGGTGTGGGTCCGGCAACGTTGTTGTATTGCCGTCCCCATACACAGTCCACTGGAAGCATTGCTGCGGACATGGACTGAACAATAGCAAGCACAAACACTCAAGGATGAGATTGACTATCTCTTAAAAGAGAATTATTTCAAAGTCTGAATCTCCCTATAGCTCAAGTGTGGTGCTATTAAGGAAGCCTAGTGGTGAACACAGGTTATGTATTTACTACAAGAAGCTATATGCGATCACAGAATCTCAGGTGGACCCATTACCTGACACCAACCAGCTGTTCTCTACACTGAGTAAGGCTAGGTATTTATCGAAGGTAGATCTAAGCAAGGGATACTACCAAATACCAGTGAAACCAGAAGTTATGAAAATGCTGGCATTTAGTACATCAGACGGACACTACGAGTTTAATGTACTACCCTTTGGGCTGAAAAATGCTCCAAGTATCTTTTCAAGAATGATGAGGAAATTGTTGGAACCTCTACAAAATCCTCATATCACTAACTTTATGGATGACATTCTTGTTGCTACAAACACATTTGAAGAGCATATAGTAGCGCTCTCCATGTTGTTTGACAGACTGAGAGAAACTGGATTGACTGCACATCCAACCAAGTGCTATATCGGTTGTAAGGAGTTGGAATTCCTAGGTCACACTATTTTTACAGGTCATATGTCTCCTGACCCAAAGAATATAGAGAAGCTAAAGAAGGCACCCCGACCTCAAACGAAGAAAGATGTGAGATCATTCGTGTCATTATGTGGGTTCTATCATAAGTACATACCCCACTTTAACTCTCTGTGTGCACCGTTAACTAACTTAACGAAGAAAGGACAGCCTGACAAAATCCAATGGAATGCTGATTGTGAAAAAGCTTACACAGAGCTAAAAGCAAAACTCACCAGCAAACCAATCCTTACGCTACCCGATATCACGCAGGAATTTGTATTAACGACGGACGCTAGCAGTATAGGTATTGGTGCAACTCTCTTGCAGAAATCAAAAGCCCTGCCGGAGGAACTTTTACCAGTCGCCTACGCCAGTAGGAAGCTGAATGCAGCTGAGTTGAACTACTCGACCATAGAGAAAGAATGTTTAGCTCTAATTTGGTCCATCAACAAATTTTCACCTTATCTGTATGGGACACACTTCATTGTCCAAAGCGATCACCAACCTTTAACATTCTTGGCTGCATCTAAAAAGCTAAATTCGAGATTGTTAAGGTGGAGTCTGCTTCTGGCGCCTTATTCCTTTACCGTGAATTACATTCCGGGAAGAGACAATGTAGGAGCTGATTTTTTTTGTCGACACCCTAGTACTCTGGAAGGACAGACGCAAAAGGATTAACCACAGCAGGGGTTTACACGTCAGCTATGACAAGTCACAGCTAGGAAAGGAGGGGGCTATGTCGTGAAACGAGTGTAACCCACTACTTTGTTAATCACTATGTCGAGATACAGATTTGCTTCAACCAATCAACGAGCAACGTTCACCAGTCTCTGAGACAGAATAAATTAACGGCCATCATGTTCACGCAAGATGGCGGATGAAAACTGAATAAAATTAGGCTGTACATCACTTGAGACTAAACCGGAGGAAACCAATCAGCTTGCTCCGCCAGGAATCAACCAAAAGCCTTGCTTAAGAATTCACCTACCTATATAATCGGGCGGATTTTATGCATAATCACACATCACCGACGCGACGCCAGAGATACCGACCGGCTGAAGAGGAGAGAAGCTGTCACGATTTATTGCTTACCTGAGGGCAACGACCTGCAGCCTACTTCACTAGTCGAGTCAAACTGGCCTTTTTAAATCTTGGAGGGTTTTATACGTGTCATAAAAACTGAGATCGTGGGTCGTCAATCCAGCTGCCTGGAACTCCGCAGGAGCATAGAGGTTGTCAAGACTCTACATCTTTAGTCCCCCTCAGTCTTGGGTGGGCTAACGAAACGATCAACAGCTGGTGTTTTGTGTCAACCAAACCAAGAAGGACAGCACTTCTAAGAGATGAGTACACATTAGTACCATTTCTGTCGGCATTGTGAGCAAAATCTAAGTCAATGAAGAAAACGTGAAGTAGCATAGCAAGAGACAAAAATAACAGCATTGCTGATAAGTGTTATATCCTTAATTAACAGCACAGCTGATACATGTACTATAATTGAATAACAGCACAGCTGATATAATTTTTTGTTCCTATAATTGGAAAACTTGTTGTAATATTTATTTACATATCTATATAAATATAAATATTTGTAAATCATATGTAAACTTACAAATTCATTACATTCCATTTTTCAACATTCACCCTTCAGCACAAGAGTAGATAGTGTATATACTAAATAAAAAATAAGGAAATTGTATTTGAACGACTTGTCAATTTTATCAGTGTTAAGTAAAATCTGTTTCCTTGGTTTTTTAATATCACAGTTAGTTACACAGCGGAGGTGGCACTTTATGTCGGTCTCCTCTCTACTATTGTTTCGAGATCAGAACATTCACAGCCGTAACTAATTTGTGATACCAGTAGTCCTCTCAGACACTGGGACTTCACCATTTTCTGCAGAAATTCTATTTCTGTAATTGGCAGTACTATACTGATCCAAGAGCCAAATAAAACCTCACGCCACACAGTCTCTAGAAAAATATTTGGCAGATTACAAGGTCTTTTATATTTGCACAGGTGTCCTAATATAACAGACTTGTTTTCAAGTTGAATGGGGCACGGCCTCGCCTAAACGCAAGGGGATTGACATAAGTCTTGTTCCTGACCATGAAGGAGTCACAGGAGGAAGATGAAACTTGGCACATTTAAAGTTCATCATATTTGCACTGAATGTGTGAAGTACGCGTTTGTTTCTTCAATGGGTTTTCCCGGAACGGTGCACGGTGCAATGTACCCTATTGGCCGGATCTGCTGCTCCAAAGATTTGACAAAACAATGGAAAAGAAGGCGGCCAGAGCTGTGATAAAATTTCTGATGTTTCAGGGAAAAAACACCTACGGAAATACACAGGGAGATAGAACCAGTGTTTTGTGATTCTTGTCCTTCATATACTTCTGTAAAATACTGGTGTCAACAGTTAAAGTGCGGCCACTCAAATGTTGCTGATCTGCCAAGATCTGGTAGACCAGCCTCAGAGTGCAACGATGAAAATGCAACAAGAGTGAAGAAAATCATTGACCAGGATCGAAAAATGACAATTGTGGAGATAGCTAGTAGAGTAAAACTAAATGAAAGAACAGTTTATAGAATTTTACACAACAGACTGAACATGAGAAAAGTGTGTGCACGCTGGGTTCCGCGACTGTTGACACGTGAACAGAAGCAAATTAGGGTAAATTGCTGTCAACAGTTGCTCAAAAAGTGTCAGTCAAAAAAATTTTTGGAGACCATGGTGACAGTAGATGAGACTTGGGTACACCATTATGACCCCGAATCCAAAATTGCCAGCATGCAATGGAAAACCCCGGGCTCCCCAACACCTGTCAAGTCGAGAGCGCAGAAATCTGCAGGAAAAGTGATGCTGACTGTTTTTTGGGATGGCACAGGTGTCCTTTTGAAAGATTATCTGCCTCGTGGCAACACAGTTAATCGACAGTACTATACAGATCTTCTCACCAAACTAAGAAAGGTTGTGACCAGGAAACGAGGGATAACGCGCACTCAAAATCTTGCTTTGCTTCAAGACAACGCGCCCTCTCACAAAGCACGGCTTGTGCAGCTAGCAGCCAACGATTTGAATATTGAAATTCTTCCACACTCACCATATTCTCCAGATTTGGCTCCATCAGACTTTTTTCTATTCCTAAATCTTAAAAAACAGCTAAAAGGAAATCATTTTGACAGCGATGAAGAGGTTATACTGGCATGGGATGACTGGTTCAGTTTGAAAAATAGGGTGTTCTACTCCCAAGGTCTTTTCAAGGTCAAGCAGAGATGGCAGAAGTGTGTCAATTCAGACGGTGGCTATATTGAAAAGGAATAAACATTATACAAAATTTCAGCTCTCTGTGACATGTCCTTCATGGTCAGGCCCAAGACTTATGTCAATCTCCTTGTATATATATCATGTGGCTTGCCTACTCTGGTAGTCATGCTCGCCTCATGGGACCGAAGACGCAGCTAACGAGATGAATGCAGTCAGCGACCCATAGCTTGACTGCTTGCGTCAGGGTCAGCGAACCAGAGCTGACCAAGACCCTACTCCACCTCCAAGTGGTGGTCCTGGAGACAGGCTGCATCACTGCAGTCTGGCCGAGAGAGTAGGGATCGAAGAGGGAAGGCAAACCCGGTCCCCCAAAAAAATGCCGTTCGGAAGTCGGATGTGTAGGGCCGAAGGGGGCAAATATCGCAGCTTTGCTGTAAACGGACACAACGCAACCAACGTCCTTTTCAGGACGAAGGAGGAAGAACAGCATGCCTCTCACAACTTTCAGACAGGATTCTGGAGTTCACTGTCAACTCTTCTGTTGATTAATATATCATCACATACTGTTATGTTGCACATCATAATGTGTCTTTATTGTCCTTTACTCTTCTTCTCTCTTTCATCATTCTTAGCCTTCAGCTCTCCATAGAGCGTAGGCCTTTTCACCAAACTGATGTCAAGTCGTCCTGTCCCGTGCCATCCACTCAAGTTCTTTCTGTCTTCTTCATCCCCTTCATGTGTGTCTCCAGTTCTCTTCTCCGTGTGTTCTTTGGTCTTCATCTACCTCTCTTCCCCTGTGGATTCCAGAATAAGGCCTGTCTTGTAATGCTATCAAAAGGTTTTCTCAGTGTGTGTCCTATCCATCTTCAGCGTTTTTCACATATTTTTCTATCTTTGGTTTGGTTTGGTTTTAAGAACCATCTTCATTGGACATGGACAGCTCCATCAGTGCTCAGACCTCCTCCCTTAGATCACACAAGACGAATCTAAGCAAGGTATGTACGAATTCCATAGCACGGGCGAGGATCCCAATGTTTGTATACAGGAATCACACGTAATATAAATATTTTTATGGTGGGTAGGTGTTAAACTCATGTAGTTGTTAACTCATACTGGCTACTAGTTGTTAAGTCACGCTTTATTTGTTAAATGCCGTGAATGTCCACCAGTTGATAAATGTAGATGTTGGGACTGGTGTAGTAAAGTGTAACGATTGTCAACTCATTAAACCCAGCACAGTTTTGGTCATACATGTCATCTTGTCCTGGAACGTGATGAGGCTCCGACAAGAATGTGAGTGTAGACAATGAGTGTGTATATGAATGTCAGAACGCGAATGGTAGAATGATTCGATAGAGTTGACAAGTTGGTAGTACATCACTCATACTCACACTGTTCGAATTCAAGAAGTACTGGAACTACGGTGGTCTTTTTATAACATTTAATGAGACGCACACTTGGACAGTACGTGTATGGTTACAGGAACAAATGTCGACATAGACAGCATAATGTTGATCACAGGAATATCATCTTAAGTTAGCATTCATGCTTGGCAAATATCATAATGGAGCATTCGTAAATAAGCATTCAGAGTTCCATCATGTAAATCATCTGGCTTTACTGACTGGGCACGTCAGACCATAACCAATATATAGGAAGGCTCCTAGACCTAACCTCGTCTAGCGAATATCCCTTCACGTAAAGTTCAATATATATATTTTCCATAAAGATATAGGAATCCCAGACATGGGTTCTCACATGTAGCAGTGATCTCTTGGTTCATCGAGCGATAGTACAGGCATCCCTTTTTTCTCACTCGATAAATACAAAGTATCTGAATTTCAACATGGCTGTGCTTCTCTCGTGAGCTCCACTCACTATTGGATACAGACCAAAATTGGTCATTCGTTAAATGTCCTCATTTCTTCATAGCCTCTATCATAGAGGTAATTGAATAATATCATATAATCTAGTGCTGATACATAGGAATGTCATCTTCCTTTGAATAAATATTCTTTTCAAAAGTACCACTGTGCATCTGCTTATCGACAACGATGGCGAAGCCCAAGTTCATAATAAATTGTGGTTTTACCTTTCTATGCGAAATATAACTTTGCCATTCCTTGGCCAAAGAGAATAAACACTGGGGTAAAGTACATACAACATGTCTAAATGACTATCACTTTTCCCCATTTACTTATAGATCACTTTTTCGGCGATAGGCCGGCTACAACAAAATTCGACATCCCGACAGGATGACAGCCATGAATCACACCCCCTGCTAGCGATACTTCCGCTGCATAGCCTTTGACCTTTTCTAGCGATAACCAACATAGTTCGACTTAGAAATGTAAAGATATCCATATATAAGACAGACTCGTCCTACTCATACAAACACTACGTATAAATTCAGGCCATAGATATACTGAAGCAAGAACAATCTATTCCTACCCAGCCAAAGAATAAATCGCAGTAGGCTTAAATTCGTCCGCGGAGTTAGATCGAAGATGACGGAACTCCTTTCAAGGGAAGTAACTCAAAAATGACTTCTCCTTAAGCACTTAAAAAGGAAATACTTTGTTTACAAAATATTTGCGAACATAATAAGTATATAAATGTATTATATTGCAAGATAGTAAAGATTGCACTTTACAGTAGGTTTCCTAATTTTTAAATTTTGCCAACGTATGGCCTAGTCTTTACGATTTCCAACTGCTGAGGGATTTTTGACCAAAACGCAAGAATAACTAATGTGGGTCTTCAAAGGTGTCTACTTTCGCACAAGATTACTCTTGGCAGAGTTGTAGGTAGAAGAATAATGATGCTTCTACCTCAAGGTAGTTTTCACAAGATATTCAGAAAAGTGAAAACAATGGTGCATGAGGCTGACCAAATGTTAACTCTAGTATCTGCCGTCAACTTTTGTGAAGGATAGGATTTTCTTATTAATTCGTTAGCTCGTTCAAGCCCCCAGCTGAGTTAATTCAGCGAAATTATATAGCTCTGTTTAAGTGTATTTAAGAAATTGTGTGAGACATACGGATGTAGTACATTCACAATGATTAAATCAACTTTAGATTTTTCTTTATACAAATAACAAATTTAATAATCAATTATGTTTTAACAGTTACAAAAATGGATGATTCTTTAACCAACAATAGTCATCATCGAGTGATGTTATGGAGTTAAAAATTGGATAGTTCACTTGGCAGATTTTACGTTTCTTCTTCTTCTTTGATCCTTAGCCGCCGACCGTCAAAGCAGTCAGTGTCTCTGGTGGTTCCTTGTTCATAGTTTCTCTGAAGTGCTCTGCCCATCTTGTTTCCTGTCCCTCCTATGTTTCTACTTAACTGCAAATGAGTTTCTGCTCCAGCAGATATTTGGGTCTTTGCAGATAGAGAACTGGATCACGCTCGTCACTGGTCAGGTTTGAAAGTTGTAGCACGTCCCAAGAAGTGTCAGGGAGTAACTGCCAAGCTGGTCCCGCGTCTCAAAGACCCATCTGATGATGGTGTCTAGCGTCGATTTCGGGCCACTTATACCCTCATTTGTTCCAGAGATAGTACCCTCAGTTGGTACCACAAACTAGTATTACAAAAGAAGAGAAACAAATACCCTCTGAGTATTGAGTTTCCCGACACATACTTACGTGACTCCCTTTTCCTACTCCACCATCTCATCCCATCTATCTCAGAACTTTTACCCTCGCTGAGAATTAATATAAATCCCATTGAGTGGTAACACATTCATTACATTTAGGTTGAATAGATTTACATTTACATCTACACTGGTTGAAAATGTTAATACAATAAGTATGTACATCATTCTCTCATACCCTTCCTGCTCAATATGGAACTTGGGACTACCTCTGCTTTTAGTTCTCTATAAGAAATTCGCATAAAGCAGTAACCAGCTCTTGCAGTTGTGGTTTCTGAAATCATCATTCTATATGCTGAGGTTGCCAGCCTCAAATGACTTGGACATCCACTTAGCCATTTTCACATATTAATATTCACATGTCAATATATACATATTATTTCACGTGTTAATAATGTAAAACATAGAATTATTGATATACAACGTACCACAAATCTTTGGGCTCACCGACAGACTTCTGGCTCAGAGAAATAGCTTTGGCAACTTGTTGAAGATGCCTCTTACACGTGTTCTGGGGTTGTTACTTTATAATAAGTTCCCACATTGTGTTTCAGATTCGTCAGATTCCGGTTTTCCTTGTAAATAATGGTAGAGCTTTCCTGGGCTCTTACGTCCTCAAGAGGCTCAAACAAAATCCGGTCCGATAAATGAAATTCTGATTCTATTATTAACTCTGGCAGGTCTGGTTGTTTTCTTGGGGCGAGGTGAATTTTTTTCTTAGCTCCTTATCCGCCGAACGTCAAAGCAGTCAGTGGGCATCACGCCTGGTGGCGTCTTGTAGGACAACAACAAATTGATTCCACTTTGCACGGTCGGTGGCCATCCTTCATACAATGCCCTAACTCTGGTTCATTCTTTGCATCTCAGCCTCCAGAGTCCTCCGCCAAGTTGTTTTTGGTCGGCCTCTCTTTCGTTTTCCTTCAGGGGTCCATAGCAAAGCTGTTCTTGTGATGGCATCGGGGTCTTTTCTGAGGACATGGCCAACCCAGTTCCAGCGTCTGTCAGCTATGATGGTGTGCATGACCTCTTGCTTGCTCCGAGTAAGCAGATCTTGTTTGGTGATGGTATTCGGCCAAAAGATTCGGTGAATTTTTCTTAGGCGTGTTGTGTGAAAAGAGGACAATTTCGACATTTCCTTCTCTGTAACTCTCCAGCATTCCGCACCACAGAGAAGCACAGAAAGCACACAGCTCTGATATAATCTTAATTTTGTGCTTGTGCTGTACTGAGAGGACTTCCAGATGTTGTTTAGACTAAAAAAGGCTGTTCTTGCTTTGTTCATTCTGTTGTTGATGTCTTTGCTTGCTCCGCCGTCTGGTGTTACTATGCATCCTAAGTATGTGAAGGTGTCTGTCTGTTCCAGTTGCTGATTCCTTACTGATATGGGCTCAGGGTTGCTCACATTGAGCGTCATGACCTCTGACGTCTTTAGATTGATGTTCAAGCCCACCTGGTGGCTCGTTTCCGTAACTTCGTTTCTTTTTACATAGACAGGGGCGTCAGCCCTATGCTAAAAACCCCCAACCTGGAGGACCAGGGTATCTGCTTTAGTCTGACCCCTGCCAGCGCAAACCTGTCCAGCTTGGTAGAACCTTCCAGGAGTAAAACTCCCGCTGGCATAGCTCTGGGGGTAATCAGGGTATGCAAGCCGCCATACCTCGACAAGGTATTGACACCGGTGATGGCAGCAAATTGATTAAAGTGTCAGGTTATATTACACTTCGCTCCCCCCGTAGTACTTTGTTACGATTTAGGTGTTGCCCAATCAGGAATTTAGTTCTTCCTATGTTTCGAATGCTCTCCATTCGTTTCAAAACCTGTAAAATATTTCCACTAGAAAATTTATGTGCGTTAATGCAAAGGTCATGTCTTCCAAATATGGCATTGAGATTTCCTTACTATTCTCATCAGTGATTACAAATAACTTCTTACTTTTATCTCAAGTAATATCTTCGTAATAACTCTATTCGGATGCTATTACCTCATTCGGTCTTCCAGGTGCATGTCTGCAGTATGTTCGCAGACGGGTAATTTATCTCCCCGTCGTTGTGCAAACATGGACCCTCGTGTAACCATCTGGGCTGTGACTCTTCACGACAGTAATTAGGGAATCCCAATCGCCATATCAGCGCTAAATAAACTGGCTGGGCGTACGTCGTGCTAATCCGGCGCGGCCAAGGTTTGGTACACGAGAATTTTACCAACATGACTGTCGGTCAATATTGCATCACCTGTCTACTCTCTCAGCAGGGATGGTCAGGTAAACAGACAAGACGAATTATTACTGAAAGGAGTGTAAGGTGATTAGAAAATAGCTAATATCTGCTTGATAGCAGAGAAAGAAATGTGCCGACCACGGAAATTTCACGTAATCAGTACGCACAACAAATGTAACTGAATACGGCCGGAGAGGACAAGAGATTGACCAAAAATTATGTGACAGGGAGTATGACATCATTAGGAATCACTGAGTCGTAAAAAATGTCCATGAATTATATTCCCTGTACGGGAAGCGAACCTAGTACCTTAAGAAATAGAGGTAGGCGCCATACCTCTTAGCCACTTCGACCCCTTTCTCGTTACTGTCGTTTACTATCTTCTCTCTTTACTGTCCTTAAATATCTTCTCTCGTAACTATTCATTATCACTGATTCTATTAATTGCGTGTATTCGCACGTTTTTGAAACATTCCTATTCTCATAAGGACTGCGCTCAACAATTTATTCAACTAATTATAATACAGTATGTGACTAATCTAAAAGCACAGATGTGCAAGCTTCAATATTGTCAATGAAACACGGCGCAACACATATTTTCTACATTTTTTTGTTCACGCGATCACTTGCGTTGCATTCCGAATCGTCCGCTCAACATTCTCTAGTGACCGCGCATACCATTCTTATGACTAAGTGTCAGATAAATTTCACATGGCCTAAATCGCATAGATTTTTTCTTTCTTTCTGAATCGTATAGCTATAGATCCTACTGGCTGAAGCTGTAACAATATTGTAAACCTTTAACTAAGGTTGTTCGTTAACTTTGGAATCGTCAATGCTTTCGTCTGAACTCATCATGTCGTCTACTTTATACCAGTAAAATACAGCAGAGTTTTTATCAGTCTCTACGCTCAACGTCTCAAAACGATATAAACTTCATCATCATCATCACCGCCACAACCACTATCATCATCACCGACTTCATCATCATCCTCAGTTTCCTTTGCACTCCATACAGAGCACGAAGCCATCACTGAAGGTAGTCCCCTTGTAGAGGTATGGCGTCCGGCTCGAATTCTAAATGTACCAGGTTCGATTCCCAGAAGAAGGAATATAATTTATGGACATTTTTTTTTCTTCAGAACCAGTGGTCCTAATGATGTCATCCTCCCCCCCCCCCCCCCCCCCCGGTCTCATGGGTAGTGAGATCGGATGCCTAGCCTTCTCGGATAAGGGCGAAAGAAATAGGTGGTCCTGTGTGCGAGTTGCGCACGTTAAAAATCCCTCGGCAGTTGAAAATCGTATAGAATAGGCAATAAGGCCGCTGCCCTGGCAAAATTTAAAAATAAAAAAATCTGCCCACCAAATATATTTATAGAATGTGTGATTTCTATATACACACATTGGGATTCTCGCCGGTGCTACGGAATTCGTACACTGTGCTAAGATTATCCTTGTGTGATCTAAGGGAGGAGGGAGGAGCACTGATGGAGTTATCCGTGTCCAATGAAGATGGTCCTCAAAACCAAACAAAACCAATCAAAAGCAAACAAAACCAATCAAAACCAAACAAAACCAAACCAAACAAAACCAAACAAAACCAAACAAAACCAATCAAAAGCAAACAAAACCAAACAAAACCGAACAAAACCAAACAAAACCAATCAAAACCAAACAAAACCAAACAAAACCAATCAAAACCAAACAAAACCAAACAAAACCAAGCAGTGACATGCCCTTGCAGCTGTGGTTTCTGTGACGCTTTGTTTTATATCATGAGGTTGCCAGCACCATGTATAAATAATGGGGTCATATAGAACTTATAATAGAAGGTAAAACACACACACAAATGGTACTGGAGTCTGTATTACAAATGAAGAAAACACAAGAAACACTGGGCGTTTCGGGATAAACTTTCGTCAGCCACAGTCAGAAACAGAAAACGAAGCTGAAAAATGTAGAAAAGGCTATGAGAAATATGACAGAGGACACATGGTTAAGCTAAAAATTTCTTATTATTTCTCATATATTTATTCTATTTATTCTTAATGTGTGGAAAGGGACTTGGTTTTATAATTTTTTTTAAATAGTTTATTTGATATCACTTGCTGTGCTATTGTAGTTAGTTTCGATGTCTTTCTTATTTAGTTTTTTTATTTGTTAATTAATAGTGAGCGTCCGATTGGCAGAGCGGTTAGATCGCTGGCGCCTGACGGCAAAAGTGCCGGGTTCGAAACATGGTAGTGTCACGCTCCAGTCTACCCAGCTGTAAATGGGTACCTATTTCTTCTCCTGAGCTAGGGAAGGCTAAGACAGCGAGGAAGAGAATTGGTCACCCTCACCTCTAGAAGCTGGACCAAGTAACGTTAAGTCTTTAACACTTCAGTCGCCTCCGGCAGCATCTGTTTTGGGACTGCCTTTAGATGTTTAATTATTGTGTCCATGTGTCTGCTATGTCATCTCTCGTAGTCTGTCGATAATTCTTGTCTTTGTGCTCTGCTTGTTACAGAAACGTCAAGCAGATAATGATAGCATCCTACAAAATACGTAACATCAACTAAGTCGCCAAGGATGGAAGATGACCCTTCAGCAAGGAGGATAAACACGCGGTAAGGACAAAGCCGAGATGAAACTAGATACAGAAGGCATGGGAAGAACTTTAATGTATAGAGCTGAACAAATGAGTTTCGTTCAACCATCACCCTTCAGATCCACACGGAGCAACACCCCTTTAACAAACGTATGCCCAAGTCTTCATGTCACGTGCCATCAGCCCCACTTGCTTATTTGTCTTTAACCTTTTCTTCTGCTACGGTTTTCAACAAGGTCTCTTTATATGTTCAAAATAATAAACGATACATGAAAATCCGTATGTCGCAGTAATACGTCAGAAAGAAAGAAAAAAGTAGAACACTAGACGAGAAAAAAAAGTAACGTAAGTAATAGTCTGTTCATGTCTTCCTCACGCCCTTCATATCTGTCTCCAGTTGTCTTTTCTATGTGTTCCTTAATCTCCATCTACATCGTTTATCCCGAACAACTTAATTAACGTACAGATCGGGACAAGTGGATTTGGCTTAAAGTAATCGAAAGCCTATACTCCCCAGCGAACTGATAGGCGGTGATTAGGAACCGGAAGTTGTTGAGGTATTTTAAGCTCCAGGCCAGCCGGCGCGACATTTGAGAACGAGGAAGAAGTAGTCCTACGGTCACCAAAACTTATTAACTGTAGTGGAAATAAAGAGCTCTTACATCCGCTTGCTTTAGCTCAAAGTTTCTAAAACTGTGGTCCACCGACCACTTGGGGGCTCCATGAATGGATTCAAGGGTGTCCGTGTGGTAGAAACATGAATTTTTATTATATATAACTTTACATTTTGCCTATATATGTCAAAATGTTCCTTGGTAAGAGAGAAATCTAACCATATTAGTGATTGCATAATTATGCTAATTAGCTATTCAAAATTGCCGCCGCAGTATACAAAATGCAGGGTTATTTTAAACCCACATTACATAATTATTTCTCAACTTATAGAGTTGAAATTCTGCATACAAGTCCACAAGTGAGTGCATTATGTCCTAAACCAAAAATATTTGGGATATAGCATGAACTATGTGTGACCATTTGTAAAAAAAACTAAAATTGGAAATTTATAGAACCTCATTAGTATGCAAAACATCTGTACAAATAAAACAAATTGAGAGGGCAAATCAAAGTTTGGTTCAGGACAAGGTGTAAGATGTTAAGAAACACTCTGCAAAGTTTCAGAGCATTCCAACAATTCATTCTTGAGATATCGCGTCTCAAAATGTACCTGTCGTGCTAAATAGGGAAAGTGAGAAAAAGAAGAAAAAAGGAGAAAAATTAGTTAACAAACAGTTATTTTGTGCACTTACCTTATCTTAATGACCTCCAAGAGTATACATATCCCCTTCCTTTGCATTTTAATTTCTTTAGCAGCCTCAGACATACTTTCTTCAGCCACTGTCATGCACTTACATAAACATGTCTCTATAACTATGTCTTGTCATTGGTGGCGGGGCACTAGTGTGCAAGCTAAACTTTTCAAGCGCTGCTTGGCCTCGGCCAAGTGATCGTACAAACATCACCATCCTTACATTGATTTCCTTGTTCTTTTTTGTGTTTATCCCTGTCTCCTCTACATTTTCTGCATTACCTGATGTTGTGAAAGATGTTTTCCACAAGCAGTTGCTACATTTGACAACGATTGTGTGACAGAAACCTTGCTTTGAATCTCCATTGAGTTTACACGACACTATAAACCCACAACATTCTACACATCTCATGTTTGCTGTTATTCAAGTTCTCCATACTCATAAGAATAAAAGCATTATTTGTTTGTCCATCTTTTGTATGGGTTGAGAGGGTGCTTTTCCTCAATTTCTTCATAGAAGAAGATTTAACTTCGTTATCGATAACAGCTGCTTCATTATTTTCTGTTGTGCTAACAACTTCACCAGGGCCCTGGTTGCCAAAAAACTTGCGTTTTCTTAACTTCCTACCCCTTTTTTTTTTTTGTCACCCATATCGTTCTTGTTAAATTGGTTTGTACAGCTTACCACAATAACGTAACTTTTTCACTCAAAAAGGTGTAAAATGAATGGTTGAACTCCGACAACTTTGAAATTTTCAGCCCACATGTGGCAAAATGATTCATAAACAATCGACTTTAAGGAGAGTAATGTCCCTTCTCATAAATGGTTCTCTGGAGTTTTTCTGGTACAGAAGAGTTATGGAATCATTATCAATTCGCCTTTTTAGTGTGGAAATAATAATGTTTTCAAAAAGTGGTTAGTAACCAGAGGTAAACAATGCGTTGTCAAGGAAAATTAATATCACCCTCTGGTCACTTATCCTTTAAAAAGTAAAAAACTATGCATCACTGGACAATATAAACCTATGTATTGTGGAGAGAAATGGTTTGGCTTCATAAAAACATTTAAAAACAAAAATGAAGTTTTTTATTAGATTTGAAGGAAGTCTACCACACAGCTACCTTAAAAATGTTAATTTTATTTTCACCAACATTTTTACTTGGAAAATCATAGATTTTTACATTTACAGAAGTATATTCTAGGGCTGGGATCTTTAATGATTAATTATTCTGCCAACGTAATTTTAATCGGTTAATTGAAAATGTTAATCAATTATTCATTTTTTAAAATGTTTTTAGCTTAAATACGAGAGGATTTTGTCTGTAAGATGTTTGTGATGTGCAATTTGGCAAGTTTGGTCAATAATAACAAATTGTTTGCTTGTAACTTTTCAGTATTTTCATTATATTTTCATGACGATGCTGCCTTATAGCAAGTAAAATAAATAAAGTCCTTAGTTATTTTTAAAAAAAAATATTATTTATGAAACTATTCGAAATTGTCCGATTAATCGTCGATTAAAGAAATTCGATTAATAGTAAGATTTTTTATTATTTAAACTATAACAAATCCAAACCTCATGTATACTTTTTTACAACTTGCTTGTGTATTTCAAAATGACTACTTCATGTTCGCTTAACTATTTTTCTTTGTAATAAAATTATTATTTGTATGGAAACATTTTAACTATTCGTTTATATAAATTTTTAAGAAGAGGCATGTAGCCTTCAAAAGGGGCCGTAGCTTTCACCCGACTTTCAAAGGGGTCCTAAACTTTCCCCTGATAATCCGTAGCCATTAGTGGACATTAATAGGGGTCCATTTTACAAGAAAGGTTAAGAACCCCTGCTTTAGGCGAACTAATAGTTCAACTATGGTTGTTTTTTTTTTGTTTTCCTGAGACATTTTCCGCGAACATACATCCTCTCAAACACGTCTATGTTATCTGTCTCGTCTCGCGTTTACATTATTCGTCTTCCCCAAACACTGTTCTTCAAATACAATTAGTAACACAATCTAGACAACAAATTTGGACAGTTTCTCATACTGGATAATTAATATAATGCACTATTTTTGGCTTTAGTACTTTCTGGCAATGTTTCTCAGCCTTCTAGGAATTCTATACCCCTTGAGAATAAGCGTTAATTTCGTGAAATCCACTCCTCAATTACGCCATCGGTAGAATAATGATCATTTGCCATCTCCGCATCCAAAGGTTGGTTGCAGTGAATTACCACGCGCCTTCCGTCTATTAATGCCGTAATCTTCTTATCAATTACTAATTTCAGTCTGATCAGACCTAAATGTCTGTTATATTTGGACATGCAATATAACCGACTAAGTTGAACCGGACGCGCCTCGCCAAAACGAGGCAATTTTTTTTTTTTTTAAATGTACTCTTGTAGACATTTTAATGTTATCTTCCCACTAATAGCGTTGTCTTCGTCTTGAGCGTTTGCTTTCAACATCTGCTGCCATCTCCACGTCAAAGGTCGGCTGCAGCGAAATTCCATCGCCTTCTGTCTGTTTGCCTTGATAGTACACTCTTGTAGGCTTTTTTAATATCTTCCGGCTTACAGCGATATCCTTATCTGGCTCGCTTGCCATTAACTTTTCCCTCTATTCTGGTTTTCAACATGGTGTCCTTTATATGTTCAGAATAATAAATGATACATGAAAATCTGCAAGTCGCGCAGGATTACATAAGAAAGAAAGAAGGAAGTAGAACACTAGACAACAATAAAGTAATGTAATAAAATTCTTAACGGGGAATAGAACCAGGAATCAGATGGTAAACCTATTGGGCCTATAATATCCGCTGTTTTATCTTGCCGGATGTTTGTTTTCTTTCTTTCTCTCTCTTTCTTGCTCTCTTTCTTTCTTACTGTCGTCTGCCTAATGACCAATTTCGTTTACTATTTATTGTTTAAAAGTTACGCTTGTTACCCTTGTTGTTTATGTTCAAAGCAGTTTATATGGCTAATATTTATCTTATTCATAATTTTTTTGTTCACTCCAAGCTTTTCTTAAACTCCGTTATTTACTTCATCTGTAGAATGCACACGACCAACAGGGAAGTAACCAAGTGGGCAATAACGCACGCAGTTGTTCTGTTATCAATTTAAATGCAGCACGGGCTAATGACCTCAAAATGGAGCACCGGAAAAGATAGACGTGCCTGGTAAAGATGGATTGAGAGAGTGGCAGGTATCTTGCAGGAGCACCACATGAAAGCGCACCAGATGCAACGGTCACATTGGATCGGTAACCCGTAATTGCCGATATATGCAACACTTTGCAGAATACGCTACTTATAGAAGAAGAAGTAAAAAGACAAAGGAATGTTTTTAGAAGCAAGGAATTCAATAAACGGACAAGAGGGGGAAGTTAAAAATAGAAAATTAAAAGGGCGTTGAGTCACATGGTCAAATGAAAATAAATATTCTGTCTCGTGACCTTGCGTAGCAAACTTTCCCATAATACATATAAAGAACGTTTTTATAATCTCCCATAACAAACTTCACTGTAACACCCATAACATTCTTGTTCATTGACCTCCCATAACAAACTTTCTTCAGTTTATGAAAAAAAACCCAAAAAAACTTTGTTATGACCTTAAATAGCAAACTTTCTCATGACCTCCCATAACAAAGTTTCCTATGACCGGGTATGATCAACTTACTCAAGATTTTTAGTAATGAGCATTCCTGTTGTTTTTCTTAGAACAAGCTAATCTATGAACTTATCGTGAACTTATCGTGAAGAACCTTTTCGTGACCTTCTTTGATTAACTCTTCAATGACTTTCAATGCAAAAATTTCTTCCAAGATTTTCCTAACAACTTTTTCTTAATAAGTTTACTTCAAACTTTGACAACTAAATATTTCAATAACGTTTCTTACAAATATAATAACTGTCTCTAACAAAATACCCATAACTCTGACATGGGTTTCCAAACCAACTGTTTGTCACAGATCTAAAAGCTACTCTATAACAAACATACTTATAACTTTGGACAAAATTCTCCCAAACCAGTGGTTTGTGACTGAACTAAATGCTACTCAATAACAAATTTACCCATATCCTTGGCAGTCTTCCAAGACAGATGTTTGTTGTTGATCTAAATACTACTTTATAACAAATATACCTATAACTTTGGTGAAATCTTCCAAGACAGTTGTTTGTGACTGATCTAAATGCTACTCTGTAACAAATTTACCTATAACTTTGGTGAAATCTTTCAAGACAGTTGTTTGTGACTGATCTAAATGCTACTCTCTAACAAATTTACCTATAACTGTTGGCAAGTCTTCTAAAGCCAGATGTTTGTGACTGATCTACCTCTCACTCTAAAACACTTACCCATAACTTTGGCGAAGTCTTCAAGTCCAGCTGTTTGGGACTGATCAACTTTCCAGGAACCAAGGAAAGCGGAATCCATTTTTTAAATAGTAGGTTTTTTTTCACCAAAAAAACAAGCTGTGGAAAGTTGTAGAAAGTGAATTCAATTAACTTCAAGCAGCATTTCATTATGTGTCAACTATTTACCTGAACTGCTGGGAATCCAATTTATGTAGTTGAAAGTAAACGGCGAAAATTAAGATGTGTATGTCATTTTTGATAATTAAAAAAAGTACCTTGAACTCACAATATCACGGCAGTCTTTCTTCATAATCATCAACAGGTGCCATCTTCACATCGAAGGTCGGCTGCAGTGGATCTACAACATCTTCTGTCTCTTGTCTTGATGGTACACTCTGATAGACTCTTTCCTGTCTCTTGTCTTGATGGTACACTCTGATAGACTCTTTCCTGTTCATCTCTTGATGTTATCTTCCCACTTATGGCGCTGTCTTCCTCGTGCATGTTTGCCTTCAACTCTGCATTCAGTTATGGTCTTCAGTAAGGTTCTTTTGTCTTTTTTTACATGGCCGAAATATTTTAGCTGTCTAATTCTCCTTCATTAATTCTCTTTTCATTCCTACGTTTTCTAGGACCTCTTTATTTGTTTTCTTCTCTTTCCATGAGACATGCCGCATTTTTCTACATATCGACATCCCAAGGACCCCAATTCTTTTTTCTTATTGTTTGTTCATTGTCCATGTTTCTACACAATACAGTAATAAAGAATATATATATATATAGCATTTGATGATTCTCAGTTTGAATTTGTGAGTTTTGTTGTTTTGGATGTTAGTATCTACCTCATGTTGTTGAATGTAGCTTTGGCCATTCATACTCCTTTATTGATTCATATTTATAGCTCGGAAACATGGAAAACAACAAAAGGGACACCCAGGAAGCTTCTTGAGTGAGTGCATCAGAGGAATATAAGGACTGAAATGGTTTAACAAGATAACTAATGTGGAACTGAATGAAAGGACCAGACAAATGCCAATGGAACCAGAGGCAAGGAAAAGCCGCTGATGTTGGATAGGACACACACTGAAGAAACCAGCTGATGGCATTGCAAGGAAGCGCGTGTTCTGGAATCCCCATGTAAGAGAAAGGGAGCAAGACTTAACAACACTCAGAGAAGAGAACTGGAGACAGAGATAAAGAGGATAAAGTAAACATAGAACGATCTTAAGCGGATGGCTTGGTGCGAATTTAGTTAAAGGCGTAATCGGCAGTTAATGGCTAATGAATGAATGATCGCCGTTTTTACAAGCAGGAAAAAAATCAAGAACAGGACTTTGTGAGAAAAAAATTTTATAAGAAAAATTGACACTTTTTGTTATTTTATTTTAAAACCGTAAAACTTGCACTCTATGTCCATGGTCGCAATGCTGTCTCTCTCTAATGCCTATGGTGGTCATGGCATGAGAATCACTGCTGTCGATGATTTTGTACTGTCATTGAAAATTCTTCATTTTTTTGTGCAACCGTTTGAACCGTCTTACTATTATAACTTCTGACATAGTTATTCTGACTCTGTCTCTTAATTTTCTTAGTAGGTACTGTTTGGCGTATCTTGTAGAGACTGGCCTAACCGCCAGGGGTAATAATTTTAGCCCAAAGTCTATGCTTCCCTACTTCTCACGTTTAGTAGCTGTCTATTGTTCTGCACTTCGACTACAAAGTTTATCACGGCTAATAACCTCACATACCTGCGGTCTTGTAAGCTCTCACATTTCTCGAAACTGGCGACACTGTCTCTCTTGTCATTTTGAATACACGCATGTTTCTATCAGCTACAAATGGTAGTGTACTAAGCGACTTGATGGCTAGCCGAATAGTTTAATATCGATTTCTGTGAACGCAGAACCAACCGCCTCAGTGGCTATTCGCCCGAACGTACCATCAAACTGCGCTCACCACTTCAAAATTTTAATACAGCAAAAAACTTGCCCCCTTCGCTAAGCGCGTTCAAAATCTGACTCCCTAAACTAAATCCGTCGATTTCCCATTACAGCTTTTATTCGAAGTTTCTATATTAAGACAGTTCACACTTTCTCGTGCGTGCATTTCTACTGCGTAGTCAACTCAACAAACTCACCGCTCAAGGGTTGTAAAAATGAGTAGTCGCCCTTTGGCAAATAAGACTATAAGTCATAACCTCTTCTCCCCCAAAGTTATTTTAATAGCCTTATGCACATTTTTTAAATCACACTTGCCAATATTCGAGTAACGTATAAATAAAACCCACAACCTTTTTTTCAGGGGGCATAATTAAAGAGTTATCTCCCTTTATTTTCAAATCAACAAGTTACAATTTTATCTCCCATTTAGTAAGGTTATATAGCCTGTCACCACCGTTATGCAAGTTTATTATACTGGATTTTTTTACTTAATCTTTTTATTATATACTGACCTCAAACTCAGTATTGCAGTGTGACATTTACACGTGTTATCAGTTTGAAGGTGTTTGCTTCTCGGCCATTTGGCTAAGATCACAGTCTTAACACAAAAGATCAGTACATTGACATTCAGTGTCATTAGATCTTTTGTGTGAAAACACAGAGGATCATTGGTGACACTTGTTTGTCATTGGGTCTTTTTGTGTTGGGACCAGTGATGCCACAGCTGGGTATTTCTTACTAGATCTGGGTTTTTGGGCTTCCGTCTGGGTATCTCGGTAATTTTTTTCAAAATCTGCATTAATCTGGGTATATTTGACAATTGGCATTTACAATGTATGTATATTCTGTGCACTGATCATTATACATTATATGTATATTATAATTAAATGTAAAACATTATGTGCTATATACAGTATTTTTTATTCCGCTTTAATTTAATTCTTGTTTTTAACCACATCAATGACGTTGTTTTTTTAACTCATTTACATCAGCTATCTATTTCCTGTTATTCTGTTAAGAGCTGTCATCTGCAATACTCAGTCATTTTTGCGATGTGTTATAAAGTATTCTTTTTACATTTTAGACTTAAGCAGATAAACAGCATATTGTTGTTTTTTGTTTTGTTTTGTTATTATAAGATTATAAAATGAGCGATGATGAAGGTAAGCTAGGTAGTTGTGGTAGCATGACGACACACACGCCACCGCGTAAGAAATGTGAAGCCATGGTATCAGCAGGCGTTTTGTGCGGAATGGCTAACAGACAGCGAACTGAAGGATTGGATAAAGCCGGACTCTGACAATCGCTATGCTGCGATTTGTACGGTCTGTTCCTGTACATTTGTCGTGGAATATTCTAATCCACATATATAAATTATCAAGTAAATATAAAGCCTAATAAATACATATAATAAATAAATGAAGAAGAATGGTAAAGAACAGTGCTGTCACAATGACTGTACTCGAAATCCCCCTTGTTTTATGCTTCGTCTGCAAATTGTAACGCTTTCACGTTGATAGTAAAAGCTTACTGTATTATTACCCGCTTTCTTCAATGAAACGTGTGCTGCATTTCTAAGAAAAACCTTGAAATATGCAAGTTGACCTAAATTTTAAATTCCATTCATGTCTTTTTCTACACTGCGTTACCAAAATGAACGAACAGATGGACAAAAGGATAAAGAGAGAGGGGAGGGCTGAAAATCAGGAACGCATGCAACACGCGTCGCGCGATACACAAATGCTGCCATCACGCGTGTAAGTCTACATGCACTAAATTTTTTTCAGACGGACAGTGATAAAATACACTACCCTTTCCCAGAGTTAGGTTTATAAATCATAAAAAACGCTTATTAGGAAAGATAACAATAGATGGGTTTACGGTTGAAAACATAACAGTACCCAGACATCACATCTTCGAAACAGGAGGTAGAAAATACATATTTTGAACGCAGCCACGTAGCTCTTTTAAATTTGGATAATTGGGTTCCTTAGGGCTTGCTGACGAATAATATGTAAAACGTTACGCAAATAGTCCAGGAATTAATAAATTATAACCAAAATAAAATAGTGGGGATGCCTGACAACACAAAATCATTTCTGCTCATAAATTTTTTTATAACGTGTTTGAAAAAAAAAAAAAACTTTACGTTACATAAATAGCCTACCATGTAAACTCCCAATTGATTGGAGCGCAACAAATGAAAGCCTAACCACGATTGGTCGGACTATAAATACTATCTTTCGTTGTTAGGGGAAACGGGGAAAGGTAACATTTTTTCAAACACTTGTCGAAACGGGGCTCATTGGTCAGACTCGCTGATATACACACTTGGGAGCGTTAGTTCGAAACCACTTGTTTAAATAAGCTTGATAAAGCATCAGTGCGTTGAAGCCAGCTTATATTTTGCTCAATAAAAGCCTGGAAGATAAGCAGATGGGAATTTGTGCCAGTTTGTGCCAGAATTCATTGCTAATCAACGTATCTGTGTTTATTCGTATGAATTGTGGTAAGCTTGAACCATTCAATATCTTTTAATGAAAATTGAATGTGAATTGTTGATTTATGCCTGTATATATATGTGTAGTTCAGTGGCAAACGTGAGGTAAAGCCTGTAATGCTCCAGCCTGAACAGAGGGTGTCGGAGAAAAGTCAAACGGCATGGAATGGCCAAACAGTACACTGACACCTAGATGATTGACTAGAAAGAAATAATGCTGGAATTGCAGAGGCGTAGTAACCATTAAGAAGGGTAATACTGGAATAAAGTATTTCAAATGAAGCTGACAGTTGGCCTAATGCTCTGAACTCAATGTTTGTGCTGTGTTGTGATCAGTGTAACAAGAGAGTTTAAGTTAGTTATGAAGTAGAAGGTACATCCTTCTTGATTTCAGGGACAGTGGTCTTGATGGTAGAGAGCAGCACCTGGTCAGAGCTTTGCTGAATCCTGAGTCGGACAGCATACTCCTTGGTCTTTTTAGCTATCAGTGAGGTGTCTCCTGAGCCCAGAGGAGAATTCGAGCAGAGGAGTCCTTTCCTGCCGCCATCACGCCAGATAAGCGAATTGGCCAGCTGAGCTCAACATTATGTCCCCTCATCTTGAAATGACTTTGTAAAAATATATTAAGAGGGGAAATTAATTGTCTTAATATCAGGAACTGAGAACATCTCCAATACTAATTTCCTTAAGACAAACTATTGAAGTCATGATGACAACTACCAACAGAGCTTGAACAAAACAAAACCAGTATTACCTCATACTACTATTACACAACTGACACACATAGGATATTTTTAATAATATATGTCACTCCCAGATTCATATTAATACATTCTGTACATAACTTGTAATTAACATTGATTGTGATTCCTGGTTCCTTTGTATTTGAATCAGGACACATACACATTTATGACATTAATGAATACATATTGTTAATTGAAAAGTTACGAGTGACTTCTTTAAGATATTCTCATAGAGTGTTATATGTATGTGAGTGTCACAGTGTTGTTAATAGTAGTGGATTAAATTAAATTGTTTATCTGTCTGTTGTTGTGACTTACACTTCACCATACTCATACCCTAGACACATAACGTAGCATCACACTATTCCAGAATAATTCTGACTGAGATATATAGATATGTGGTAGCAAGTAAGGTTATATATATTACACTACTCTTATTAGATATATATACCTTCACAGCTGATCTCAGTCAGTACACTAAGTCCCCTATAAATATTTATAACATCCCACTTCACCACATATATTGGGGTCTCGCTCTTGGGATTTTGAATCTTTCCCTATTAAAAATATTGGGGGTAATTCACTTCAGGGAATATAAGAATTAAAAGGTATCCTTGGGTGGAATTAAATAAGGTTGAGCTCACGGTGCCTGTGTTGTCCATTAGAGATTGAATTGTTGGTTAGACATTGTATTAAGTTACCTGATAGACAATGGCGGACCTGGCCAAATTTCGATCTGCTGCGGTTCAGACTGCAAAAGAGTTAGGATTAGATGGGCAAGTTATGGTTGCCTATGTCACGACGGAATGTGACAAATTTATTGAACGTGAAGAAAGAAGGTTTGAAGCCGAAAGAAAGTTAGAGGCTGACAAGGAAATTAAGAAGTTACAGTTTGAAGCTGAGGCTGAGACTAAGAGGTTGCAGATTGAGGCTGACAAAGAGGCTAAGAAATTGGAAGCAGAAGAGAAGAAATTAGCTGCAGAAAGGGAAGCCGAGGAAAGAAGACAGGCTGCAGAAAGGGAAGAGAGGAAATTAGCTGCAGAAAGGGCAGCAGAAGATAAAAGATTACAAAGGGAACATGAGTTACGACTAAGGGAGTTTGAGTTTCAAGGCCATGCTCCTGAAAATGGTGCCAGTCCCTTTGCCTCTGATGCTACGGTTACTCAAGGAGCCTCAACCTCAGCTATGAATTTTCATTTAGATCATTTTGTTGAGAAAGACGATGATATTGAGAGCTACCTAAATAGGTATGAGCTATTAGCTACCACGTATGGGTTAGAGAGAGAAAGGTGGAGCTTAAAGTTATCTCAGGGACTTCGTGGGGCAGCTTATGAAGTTTTTGCAAAAATGAGCAGAGGTGATCAGGAAAATTATGACATGCTAAAGCAGGCTCTTTTGTTAAGGTATGAAAAGAATGCAGAATTCTATAGGAAAAAATTTAGGAATGCTAAACTACTGTCAGGTGAAACCTATCACCAGTTCTCTGCACGAATAGAGACATACTTGGAGAAATGGACTTCTCTGGGGAAAACCCAAGATCTTAAGGAAATGGTCCTTATAGAGCAATTAAGAGAGTCCATGGCTCCAGACCTGAGAAAGTTTTCTCATGGAACAAGGTGCAGAGAGGCTGGGTGAGTTGCTAAATGTTGCTGAAAGGTATCAAGCAGCTCAAGCAGAGGTAACAGGTAATAAAAAGAAACAGGTGGACAACTTTAGGGCACCACAGAACTTTAATAAATTTGATCCTAAGGATCAAAATAAAGGTAAGCACCAATTTGATAGGCCACGGTATGAAAATAAAAATAAATTCCCACAATTCGATGAAAGGAAATATGATGAAAGAAAATCTTTCAACCAAGGAAAAAGGTGGTGTAAAAATTGTAAGATGAACAATCATGACACTGACCATTGTAGAAGGAAACCTCCTCATTTTGCTGCTATGACATCGGGGAAAAAGGAAAAGAAGGGCAAACCTGAAGAATTACAGGAACCATACCACCCCCCAGTGTGTGAAGATGTCATCTGTAATGGTGTCACTATAAGATGTTTATATGATACCGGTTTAGATTACGATTCCGTTGTGAGTTCTCACCTGGTGCAGGCCGATCAATACACCACAGAAACAGTGGAGATTCAAACTGCAACCAAGGATGTAGCTACCATGACACTTCCCGTCGCCCGAATAAAAGTGAAAACGCGATATGTGGAAGGAATCATAAAAGCAGCAGTGATAAATGAGCCAATCTACCCTCTAATATTGGGGTGTAGATATGTCTTCTTGGGGAATCCCAAGAGACCTGTGATATTGGCAACAGTGCAGACCAGATCACAGACAAAAAAGGAGGAGGATAATCCCATAAATACTCACCCAGATGAGATGAGGAAGGCACAGGCTGAGGACAAAACACTCAAGCCATGTTTCAAGAAGTTGCCCAAATCTCATACACCTCCAGGCAAGGGAGAGTTTTATATGAAGAACAAATTGATATATAGGAAGGCTGGATCTGAATCCAATGGTCACGGACAGCTGGTCCTTCCCACTTCATATAGGACTAAAGTGTTGGAACTAGGGCATGCGATTCCCTTCAGTGGTCATATGGGAATCAGCGCAACAGGACAGCGAATAGCTTGTCACTATTTCTGGCCAGGAATAACTGAAGATATCAAACGATATGTAAAATCCTGTCCAGAGTGCCAACGAGTAGCACCTAAACATTGGACTGCACCAGCAACTCTGGGGGAAATGCCCATAGTGGGAACACCCTTTGAGAGAGTTGCCGTGGATCTTGTGGGACCTCTCACCCGAACCAAGAGAAGGAACAGCTACATTCTGACTCTGGTGGACACTTGTTCTATGTGGGGAGAGGCAGTAGCCCTGTCATCGATTGATTCTAAACATGTGGCAGAGGCATTGCTCACAATTTTCACAAGGTTAGGCTTTCCCAATCAAATCTTGACTGATAATGGCTCTCAGTTCAAGGGGAAACTAACTGAAGAAGTTTTCAGGATCTTCCAGGCCAAACACTTCCATTGTAGTGTGTATCATCCCCAAGGGAACGGCCAAGTGGAAAGATTTAACGGCACATTGATGTCGATCCTGAGAAAGTTGGCACACGAAAAACCAGATACATGGGACCAGTACCTGCACGCCGCCCTCTTTGCTTATCGGGAGGTACCCCATAGTTCAACCGGTATGGCCCCGGCAACATTATTGTTTGGAAGGCCAATAAAAGGTCCACTTGAAGCTTTGTTAAGAACGTGGACTGATGAAAAGGCAGAGGAAAACATTACATCTTCATACCAATATGTGAATGAGCTGACCACTCGGTTGAAAACTGGCTGGAAACTTGCCAATGAAAATTTGAAACAAGCCAGGAAGAAACATGCTGCCTATTATAACAGGAAGGCGAAAGACAGAAATTTGGCTGTGGGAGAGAAAGTACTGCTTCTTTTGCCTGGGAGTCAGAATAAGTTACAAATTGGATGGCAGGGTCCATATACAGTTTTAGAGAGGGTGTCTAGGACAAATTATAAGATAGATAAGAAGGGGAAAGAAAAAATCTATCATGTGAATCTCCTGAAGAAATATTTGGAAAGAGAACATCAGGAAGAGACACACTTGTTGACCTTGTCCATCGCCATGGAGATGAAAAAGGAACCACTTTCATCATTTGAATATCCATTACACCCCTGTGAGACAGCAGCACAGGTGAAAATCAGTACACATTTAACGAAAACTCAGAAAGAGAGAGTGCAACAGGTTCTAAATAATCATGCAGAGGTGTTAACAGACCGACCAGGGCATACAAACCTATTGGAATATGATATGAAACTGATAGACCCCACACCTGTCTGTATGAAACCATATTCGATTCCGTTTGCTAAGGAGAAAGCTTTGAAGGAAGAGATAGACTATCTGTTGAAGGAAGGAATTATTTCGCACAGTGAGTCTTCGTATAGTTCCGGTGTTGTACTTTTAAGGAAGCCCTCTGGAGAACATAGACTCTGTATAGATTACAGGAGACTGAATGCTATTACAGAAGGACAGGTGGATCCATTGCCGGATACAAATCAGCTGTTTGCCAGACTAAATAAAGCGAAATATTTCTCAAAAGTGGATCTGAGTAAAGGATACTATCAGATTCCAGTAAAGCCTGAGGTTAGACCATACTTAGCTTTTAGTACCTCAGAAGGACACTATGAGTTTAATAGATTGCCATTTGGATTGAAGAATGCGCCTAGTGTCTTCTCTAGAATGATGAGAAAATTATTGGATCCTCTGAATAATCCCTGTATAACAAATTTTATGAATGATATCCTTATAGCAACAGAAACATTTGAGGAACACATTGACTCTCTGAACATGCTGTTTGATCGACTTTAGGGAGGCAAATTTAACAGCCCGACCAACCAAATGTTGCGTTGGATGTAAAGAATTGGAATTTTTGGGACACACAGTTTATCAGGGAAACATGACCCCTGACCCAAAGAATTTAGAAAAACTACAGAAAGCCCCGAGACCACAAACCAAGAAGGACGTGAGATCCTTTGTCTCATTATGTGGTTTCTACCAGAAGTATATCAAAAAACTTTAATTCCATATGTGCACCTTTAACGGAATTGACACGTAAAGGACATCCAGATCGCATTACATGGACACCACAATGTGAAATGACTTACCAAGAATTGAAGGAAAAGCTCACAAGTAAACCCATTTTGAAATTACCTGACTTAAGTCAAGAATTCATTGTAAGGACGGATGCAAGTAATATTGGGTTAGGTGCAACTCTACTACAGAAATCAGATGCATTGGATGGGGAATTAAGCCCAGTGGCATATGCTAGCAGAAAGTTGAATAAAGCTGAAATCAACTACTCAACTAGCGAAAAGGAATGTCTTGCAGTAATATGGGCGATAAAGAAATTCAATATTTATCTATATGGGAAGGCATTTAAGTTGCAAACAGATCACAAACCTTTATCGTTTCTAGCACAGGCTAAGCATGAGAACTCCAGGTTACTCCGATGGTCTTTACTTTTGGCTCCATATAATTTTAGCATTGAGTATATATCTGGAAAAACCAATTTGGGAGCGGATTTTTT